>JARFJB010002117.1:0-322500 GCA_036346205.1 Vesta saturnalis
CCCACCCCCTGATTCCAAAATGAAAAATTACTGCTTACCCTGTATCCAAAACGTAATTATGTAATTCATTACAGAAATTTAAAAGTATATTTAAAATATGGATTGAAGTTGGTAAAAGTACACCGTATATTACGTTTAAACAGTCCCGTGGTTAAAAAATATATAGATTTAAATACAGCCATGCGTCAGCAATCTCAAAATGAATTCGATAAAAATTTCTATAAATTAATGATAAATAGTGTTTTCGGGAAGCTGATGGAAAATGTACGTAAGCATAAGGATATACGGCTAGTAACGAAATGGGAGGGTCGCTATGGTGCTCGTGCTTACATATCAAAACCAAATTTTCATAGTTGTACAATATTTGACAATGATATGCTCATCATTGAAATGAATAAGCTTGAAGTATATTTCAATAAACCTATATATGCGGGATTCAGTGTTTTAGACGTTTCAAAAACTTTTTTATATAATTTTCATTACGGTTACACGCTACCCAAGTTCCATAATAGTGCTAAGCTCTTGTACACGGATACCTATAAATGTATTAAAGAGGACATTGATAAATTCGATACATCTGATTATAGTCCCGACAACATCTTTGGACTCCCATTAGTAAATAAAAAGGTCCCCGGCTTAATGAAAGATGAAAATCATGGCAAAATTATGGTTGAATGTGTAGGACTTCGTGCAAAAATGTATGCTTACGCGGTTGATGAAAAGGTTGTAAAAAAATCAAAGGGTTCTACGCAAGCAAGCGTGATGCAGATCACGATTAATGATTATAAACAGGTTCTGTTTGATGGTGGCGTAATAAGGCGCTATCAACATCTCATAAGATCAAAGAAACATGATGTGTTTACCATTAAACAAAATAAAGTCATACTCAATCCTTATGACGATAAACGCTTAGTCAATTTTGATTTCACTGATACTAGACCCTGGGGGTACAACTTTCAGTAAACAATGAGCAGGAAGAACTGCAGTAGTGATCAAATCTACAGAAAGTACCTGAAGCGTTCTTTGCCCTCCCCAGAAAGCTATACATTTATATTGAATATA
This sequence comes from Vesta saturnalis, assembly GCA_036346205.1. Taxonomy (NCBI): domain Eukaryota; kingdom Metazoa; phylum Arthropoda; class Insecta; order Coleoptera; family Lampyridae; genus Vesta; species Vesta saturnalis. The sequence goes on from JARFJB010002117.1 coordinate 1,063, forward strand.
TTGCAACATATTCCGGATGAGTGTTTTAGCTGGTGTAAACTCAAAGTGTGCAAATGAAGTACATTTATATTTATATTTATTTATAAATCACTAATCCTTTACCCAAAAATTCCAATTTTTGGCATGTATCTAAACAGATAACAGCGCAAAAGATAGCAATCCAAAAATTCTCGAAACTAAAAAAAATGTGAAAAAAAAAATTTCAATTATCATTAACAACAAAGTTTGTAGTTAGTATGTACAGAAAAGTTGAAACTTGCACAAATGAATAAATCATAACACTTTAGTCCTTTACCCAAAATTCAATTTTTTGCATGTATACTAAACAAGAACAGCGCAACACATAGCAGTTTCAATTCCAAAAATGTGAAAAGCTTACGTTTTTCACCACCAGAGGGCGAGTGACCTTGAACTGATCCAGAATCGGCCTAGTATACCTACTATGTGTTTTTTTTTCTATGGTTTATATACAGTACCTATACTTTTTTGTGACATAATTACATGTGTTTTTTTTTCTATGGTTTATATATATAGTACCTATACTAATAAAAAGTTTCGATTTATGTGATTTATTAATTAAGATAAATTCAATTTTAGTATAGTGAAATTTGGAACGTTTATGCAGTGAGTTGGCTCCACGAATTACCTCGTTTGTATGTTGAACGTATTATGAGGGATCCTTAAGGTGTTATTGATCACACTTACGGAGTCCACTATGATACCAAAACTGACAAATGGACAATTGGTAATACCCCCATCACAATTAAAGGAAAGGATATGATCATCAATGGTGTCACGTATAAAGGGACTCCAGGTTTATATGATCTGTTTATTATGAATGAACCCGATTTAAATCTAGTGAATTCAAAGGATAGAATGCAGTTACTTAAACCTAATACAATTGTGAGATACTTATAACAATACACAGCAGCGTCTTCTTTAAAATACTTGTAAAAGCTTGAGGTAATATGCATTTAAACTCATCCTTCCCAAAATTTCATGTTTTACTACACTATTTTACATATTTAATACGCAGCTTCATCATTTTTGTTTTCACTATATAACACTCCAAATCGAGTTTTACTTCTTTTACTTCGTAAATGATATATCAATTGTAGAGGAATTGTATGTAGATGGATACATTGAAAGACCAAACATTAGTTTTCTGAACAATATAAATCAGAACGCATTGATGTCGACATATCATAACTAAATGCCCTTGATAAATTTGGATGGTCACATGCCAAGTATCAATTTAAGAAATTAACCCTCAGTTTCAACTTATTGATGATAATCAATTGATATCGAGAATAAGAGACTCAGCAATGTTGCAACCCCATAAATCCTCAAGATGTCATCACCAAGCAATACTATTTATCAACAAGGTTGAATTTGGATGGAACCGTTTGACCCAGTTGGCGGATCCGAAGAAGATGGTGATGCTATAAGTAGGATACCTTGATTTTGTCTGCAAGCAGTTCAGAAAGCTGTTAAAGGAAACTTTAACGCTTATCTAGTGTTGGAGGACAAACTACATCAACTTAAAGAAATTGTGGACCATATCCAAATTACAATTCGTCAATGAATTGCACAAACCCGCAAGAAAGATCATGGATCAATATTGACGATTTAGTTTTATAATATAGTTATAGGAATTGTTTGTAACTTTCAGATGAATTAAAACCACATAAAAAAATTATAATTGTATTTTTTTTTTTTAAATATTACGTCATTTTATATAGTAAACCTAAAGTATTTCTATAATCGTTTAAACTACTGGATTGCCACATTCCAGAATCTGGTCCACATGTCCATCCCAAGCAGGAATTTGTTTCACCTTTCTAAATGTTATCCAAAATCCACTTTTGTGGTGCTCCTCATTTTCCCATGGTTAGAACTTATATGTAATGTTTTGTTCTAATAATACTTTAATTAAAATCGCGAGGTACTTGTAATTAGCATATGCTGCTGTCTCGATACATTCACTTATAGAAAGTGTCTTTATAAACAATATATTGTACGCTAACATTTGTACACACACAATGAATCACCCATAATAACTTGTATATGTACATTTTAAGGTAAATTCATGTCATCTAAAATCCTATCTATATCATTAAAGGTTAACGAACCTTTATCGGTACACAATTTCGTAAAACTTTAACAGTATTGTCTAAGCTAATTTTCTATCAAATAATGTATTAATAATTACTTCATTTGCACACTTTGAGTTTACACCAGCTAAAACACTCATCCGGAATATATTCAATATAAATGTATAGCTTTCTGGGGAGGGCAAAGAACGCTTCAGGTACTTTCTGTAGATTTGATCACTACTGCAGTTCTTCCTGCTCATTGTTTACTGAAAGTTGTACCCCCAGGGTCTAGTATCAGTGAAATCAAAATTGACTAAGCGTTTATCGTCATAAGGATTGAGTATGACTTTATTTTGTTTAATGGTAAACACATCATGTTTCTTTGATCTTATGAGATGTTGATAGGTTATTACGCCACCATCAAACAGAACCTGTTTATAATCATTAATCGTGATCTGCCTCACGCTTGCTTGCGTAGAACCCTTTGATTTTTTACAACCTTTTCATCAACGCGTAAGCATACATTTTGAACGAAGTCCTACAAATTCAACCATAATTTTTCCATGATTTTCATCTTTCATTAACCGGGACCTTTTATTTACTAATGGAGTCCAAAGATGTTGTCGGACTATAATCAGATGTATCGAATTTATCAATGTCCTCTTTAATACATTCATAGATATCGGAACCGAAAAGGCGTATATGAGACTATCCGTATCCGTGTACAAGAGCTTAGCACTATTATGGAACTTGTACTGTAACGTAATCAAATTATATAAAAAGTGCTACATGTCTAACCAGAATGTAAACATTTTTTGAAAGTGCACTGACTAGATTGCGTACGGTCGTTTGACCGCAGAGCATATGCGTGGTTTATTACAATGTTGTTGACGTGGTTAGATAGCCACTAAAATAGGCGCCACATTTTAGCAAGGAATAAAAGGAAAGAAAAGGAAAAAGTAGAGTACAGGCCCTGTAAAACCTGAAACATATGCTAAAAAGGAAACAATTTAAAGAGAGACAAACTTTTACCCGAACAACCAAACAGTAAACGTATATTTAATTTAATTTAAACTCAAATAATTGTCGAAAATATCGAACTAAACAAATGATACTATGCTTTTTAGTATTCATAACAATCTTAACTAACAAAATAATTATAATTCAGCTGACGATGGCAAGTGGTGAGCCGCAGATGAAAAGAACTAAATATATTCAGTTCGTTAATCGAATAAACGTAGTTTCGTTAATTGTGCTGACGGTTGTAGTACTTACAAACGAAGCCGAAAGGGCAAAGTAACCCATAAAGTGCGATCTAAAATAGATCCACAATGAAAATAGTAGTGCTAATTTTTTATCAGTGAAATCAAAATTGACTAAGCGTTTATCGTCATAAGGATTGAGTATGACTTTATTTTGTTTAATGGTAAACACATCATGTTTCTTTGATCTTATGAGATGTTGATAGCGCCTTATTACGCCACCATCAAACAGAACCTGTTTATAATCATTAATCGTGATCTGCCTCACGCTTGCTTGCGTAGAACCCTTTGATTTTTACAACCTTTTCATCAACCGCGTAAGCATACATTTTCGCGAAGTCCTACAAATTCAACCATAATTTTGCCATGATTTTCATCTTTCATTAAGCCGGGGACCTTTATTTACTAATGGGAGTCCAAAGATGTTGTCGGACTATAATCAGATGTATCGAATTTATCAATGTCCTTCTTTAATACATTCATAGATATCAGGAACCGAAAAGGCGTATATGAGACTATCCGTATCCGTGTACAAGAGCTTAGCATTATTATGGAACTTGGGTAGTGTAACCGTAATGAAAATTATATAAAAAGTTTTGAAACGTCTAAAACACTGAATCCTGCATATATAGGTTTATTGAAATATACTTCAAGCTTATTCATTTGAATGATAAGCATATCATTGTCAAATATTGCACAACTATGAAAATTTGGTTTTGATATGTAAGCACGAGCACCATAGCGACCCTCCCATTTCGTTACTAACCGTATGTCCTTATGTTTACGTACATTTTCCATCAGCTTCCCGAAAACACTATTAATCATTAATTTATAGAAATTTTATCGAATTCATTTTGAGATTGCTGACGCATGGTTGTATTTAAATCTATATATTTTTTTAACCACGGAGACTGTTTAAAACGTAATATACGGTGTACTTTTACCAACTTCAATCCATATTTTAAATATACTTTCAAATTTCTGTAATGAATTACATAATTACGTTTTGGATACAGGGTAAGCAGTAATTTTTCATTTTGGAATCAGGCGTGGTGGAACCATATGTTCGGGTGCCAGCGGTAGATCACTGTGACTCTCATGTAATTCTATAGGATAGTCTAAATCACACTCGACTATATAACCAATTTCCGAATCATCAGGATGGTTTATTAAATCTAAACTTTCAAAATTAGCTTCATCAACAAAAGAAAAATCGCCAAATGGTAGAAATTCTGACATGGCGGCTCCATATAAATTATTCACGTCGTAGACATTAAATACACACTTTCGGAGGTGGGATCAAATTTTCCCCATGTACTTATTGTTAGCTTTAGCAACCGATTTGAACATTGAGCTACACCACCTCTAATCCTCTTTCAATAAACATTAACATATCAATGTCTGTAAATAATTCTAACTTTACTTGTGTAATTTTAAGCATAGCATCGAATGCTAAACCGGGAGCTGTATAATAGTGTAGAGGATCAAGCTCGTAAGTACTTATACAAGTTTGCCGAAAGTTCTCGAAAATATCTGCTAAAAGTAGAACGTCTGTTTTAAATACAAATCTGAGTACTCTAACGATTTAATACTAAATTTGTTCCAAACGTTAACCGCATGCGCAAAACTCTCATCACTGATTCCCTCATTATTAAGATGACTGAAAAATGCTTCTTTGGGAGCGTGGTCTCGTTTAATTTATCCCACGTATCAATATACTCATAAGGAAACACACCTTTGCGAACTACTAGAGAAAATTCCTCCTCATTGTTGCAACTAGCGCGGAAATAATTTTTTACTATCCTCCAAATAGTCTAACAACTTTTCAATACTACTGCTCATAAATCTGAAAGAGTCAATAAATCTAAACTTAATTTTGGTGCCTTCCATTACCTTTGTGAAAGAGATATATCTTTCTTTGTTTATGGGCAGTAGTGAAATCAAACCGGGAACACTAGCCAATTCTCTAATGATGAAATGAGAATCATAACCCAATAATTATGGAACACAACTGGCAGAATGTGGGAGTCTGTATAGTTTAGGTTACATGTCTGGTGCGCTGCCCCGAAATGCTCCTGTAAGATGATTATGGTCTCTAACTTTATATCAGAATTAGTAAATGGTTTCCGACAAATGTGACAAATCGTGGTGCTTTCAAATTGCTCAACCTGATTGAGACTTAAAGTACCCATTGGAATAATTTGATTGATTATTTCGGTAGCCCAATGCGCAATACTTTGAAGCTCGTTAACAAACCATTGAATGCAATCCTTTCCTCTATAAAGCCTAAATCGAGATAAAGAATCATCATATGAACACTTCAAATAGTAAGCAATACTGAAAGGTGTGTGTTTGGAGTGAAATAGAGTATTACCTTCGAAACCATTTGCACACTTCTCTAAAATACTTTCTAAATCAGCATAAATGACAAATGGCACCTTTTCCTGGAATCCAAAATTTTTGAACTGTAAATTCATTTCCGCTTCGGTAGGCAGCCTAGTAGAGCATTGATTAAGTTGACTGCAATATGTTAAATGCTTTTCTAAAGCCAAATCAGATCAAAATGATTCAAACATCGGTTACAAATTACGTTCTTATGACCATGTTTTGATATCTGTTTTGAAAATAAAGCTGACATATTTTTAATCCATGTGAAATGGTATACAGTATCATCCGCGGCCTGATCCGAAAGTATTAAAAGATTTATGGGTTCTTTATCGCTTTGCTGATTACTCAATACAAATGGTGCAACTTTTTTACCATTTATACAGTACAAATTAATTGCGAGGTTGTTTAGTTTCTCAAATTTTTTTACATCATCCAGCTGAATGGGGAAGTGAATTGAATCAAAATTCAAAACGTCTAGAAAATGAGGATAACTTTGAACCCTTTCCGTATGATATTGCGCGGGATATAATGCCGAAACAACGGCCCACAGGAAGCAAAACTCATCCTTATTTTTAACATTAACAACAGCGTGCTTTACTTCTATGAAGCGTGGAACTTTAACATAAGTTGAACAACCGCCTCTAAATGGGACATAGCTATTAATATTTACTTTTAAATGTAAGACTTCATGTACTGCCCAACCGGAATCCTTTCGGAAAACTCCTCTAATTTTATCCGTAACTTATCATACACGTTTTCATTGTACCTAGACACGTATATTGGTTGAAATATCAATAACGCAATTTTTGTGGCAAAAGTCTTCAACTCAATACTATGATTTTGGGGTTGCATGAAATTACAGCCTAAGACCACATTTACCTTTAGCATAGATTGCCTTAACATTAATTTCACCTTACGTGCAAAACTATTATATGTGTTTAGTAAAATATCAAAGGGTCCTTAATGTTTGACATATTGATTATAATTCCTGTAAGCAGCCTACCATTGAAACATGAGTCTAGGTACCAACGTAATTTATGCATACCTTTTTATTGACAATTCCACTACCAACTTTCTCTGAAGCGTTCTTTAACCGTCTCAATCTAACCAGATAGCACTTGAGCAATGCTAAATTGCTCTCAAGCTTAAGCAAGCTTTCATTGGTCTCATAATAAATTTTATGTTTAATTATATCTTGCAATAGCTTGATATTGGTGTTAACTATACGGATGTGCCTGGCAAATTCCTTTTTGTTTTCAATAAGGAACAATGCGCTTTGTTAAATTAACCATCTCACTACTACTTGGCATACTCATAGCTAGCAATATGAAGCACACACGTAACAATGAACTTTTAACAAATTGCTCTTCACAACGGTTCTAGTCACGATTGTAAAATATGATGCACAGACAGATTAAGCAATAATAGTTACTCTTTACGTTTAACAAATTGCTCCGGTTTACAATAAAACTTCTAGTCAGATTGTAAAATATAATGCACACACTGGTGATTAATAATAATAGTTGCTTTTACTTTAGGTAATTTGTTGTTGTGACGATTGTAATGTATCGACTGACGTGGGACTGTTCTTTATCTACTTATATAGAGATAAGATCGGGTAAGGTCGGATAAGTTCGGATCACCTTTTCATAAGCTACGACTCAACAATGAATCGTCTTTGTCCTTTACCTTCAAAATTGTAAGCATAGACTTTGAACCGTTGAACAATGCATCGTCTTTATTCATGATTTCTCGAATTTCATAAGCTGACTCAGCAAAACAATGACTCGTCTTTGTTCTTTTACCTTGAAAATTGTAAGCATAGACTTTGAACCGTTGACAATGGATCGCCTTTATTCTTGATTTCCTAGAATTGAGATAACAATTTATTTTTAAAATAACGGAACAATGGATCGTCTTTGTTCATTCTCAGAGGTGTGACCTTGTAAACATAAACTTTAAATCGTTGACAATGGATCGTCTTTGTTCTTGAAAACTGATTTCTCAGAATCGAAGTGTATTTAGATACAATCTATTTTTATAAATCAACCAGAACAATGAATCGTCTTTGTTCATTCTCATGTAACCTTGAAAATTATAATCATAGACTTTGAACCGTTGACTATGCATCGTCTTTGTTATTGATTTCTAGAATTGAGATAACAATCTATTTTTAGAAATTATAGCGGAACAATGAATCGTCTTTGTTCTTTTGCCTTGAAAATTATAAGCATAGACTTTGAACAATGGACCTTCTTGATTTCCTGAATTGAGATGTGGAATCTATCGACCTGAACAATAGATCGCCTTTTTCGGGGAAACGGTTGCGAAACAGCTATCTGTTTTGGGAAACGGACCCCCTGTTTTTAGGAAACGGCTACCTGTTTTTAGGAAACGGCTACCTGTTTTTAGGAAACGGCTACCTGTTTTAGGAAACGGACCCCCTGTTTTAGGAAACGTCTACCTGTTTAGACCACTTGAGGGGGCGTGGCTTTGAAACATGCATAGACTTGCTTGAGACTGAGGGTAATGACTTTGAGGATACAGCTGATGTGTACGATAACCTACAAAACAATGGATCGTCTTTGTTCTCTCATGTGGCCTTGTAAACATAGACTTTGAAGCGTTGACAATGCATCGTCTTTGTTCTTGCTTTCCTTGAATTGAGATAACAATCTATTTCTAACTAAACAATGGATCGTCTTTGTTCATTTCTCATGTGACCTTGTAAGAATAGACTTTGAACCGTCGACAATGCATCGCCTTTGTTATTGATTTCCTAGAATTGAGATAACAATCTATTTTTAGAATAACGGAACAATAGATAGTCTTTGCTCTTTCATGTGGCCTTGAAAGCATAGACTTTGAACCGTCGGCTTGAACAATGCATCATCTTTGTTCTTGATTTCCTAGAATTTCAGAAGCTATGACTCAGCCAAAACAATAGATCGTTTTTGTTCTCTCATGTGACCTTGAAAGCATAGACTTTAAACAATGGGCCCCCTTTGTTCTTGATTTCTCAGAATAGGGCGTGGCCTTGAAACATGCATAGACTTGCTTGAGACTGAGGGCAATGACCTTCAGGACTATAATGACCTTGAAGCGGGGACCTCGAAGAGGCAGGCTTACCAACCACATAACCTTGAAGAGAGTTACACACCTGTGGTCTTCAGCTACCCCTTGAAATAGGCAATGTTACCGACCTTGAAATCTAGTAACATTTCTGGTGACTTTTTCCTAGATCTGGTGACAAATCTAGTGACAAAAGTGGGGTCAGGATCGGCATAGCTATACTACTAACAATAATCGATCCAAATTAGTAAATCAAAGTATAAAGGACAATAACTCGAATTTATTGATGTATAAAAAGGGAGCTTTCGCGGTTTGTAAATAGCTTGCATTTTGTTGCGCAAGCTATTTGTAGTTCAACTGAACAATTAAGTAAAAACTGGACGGTGTAAATACATCAAGCAGTTATTTAGAGAAAAAAATCATTAATTGTGGAAAGAAAGTTAGGAGCATCCTCTATAACAAAGAGATAAGGAGAACGAAGGAAGCGGTTCTAAGTGGGCATCATCGGAGGAGCAGTCACAACCTAGTTGAGGCCTCTTCACCGGTCCAAGGAACGCAAGCATTACATCATCAGTTTATCAACGAAGTGATAACAAGTAAGATCCTTTCGATAGTATAAATAAATGAAAATTGGAGTGTTTCATTCATTTTTAAATTTATGTCTAGATACAAATGCTGAACGAAAATATATTTCGCTGATCATGTGTAAAGGATTGTTTTTGAATGTTAATATTAAGAAAAATATTAACATAGAATTAGAATCATTTTTGTATAATGCTGTAGACAAAACAGTCTTCAATTAGGCTTAATTAAATATTATCACTTTTGATTCATTTTTATTATTGACTGTTGCAAATCTTAAAAGCTTATACAAACACTGCATATGTAAATACTGAAGAAAGCAAGTTCAATTAATTGCAAAGTACAGGTAATCAATAACCCCAGATTGAGGATAATTTTGATGAATGATAACGATAACCATTTAACCCATTGTTAAGCTAGCTGGAGTCTCCCGATAAAGGGAAAAAGGAATTTGTTGAGTAATTATTAAAGTTCATTTACACGAACAGAAACGTGATAACAATAAAAGTAAAGTTTAGTTAATTAACGTTATCTTTATAAATTAAAATCACTTAGTTGACGTTAAATCGTTTCACATTTTCATAAAAACAATATAAAATTTTTACTCAATGATTTTGGAAATTGTAAAAGATTGAAATAGGACCCAAATATTATTCTTTGTAGCCAGGTGTATGCAAGCAAGGTAATAATCGCAGGTAATACGCCCGTCACAAAACAATCCCCAACGTGCGAACCATCACAAAATAGCCCCTAACAAAGAGAAACATTACAAAATGGTGCCCAAATGTGAGACTTATTACATATTTTACAACAAACCTACCCTTAATATCCAACAAGATATGTCAATTTTGAGGTTAGTTGAATAATAAATGAATATTTTTTTGTTTTTCTAGGTCGAGATCTAGACACAAACGGAAATGTCAGGCATCATTATGCTCATCAACTACTACTTGTTACTAGCACTACCGGTCACTACAATTTTGACTTTAACGTGTTGCCATCGTATTGCCACGGGACCAACAGTTTTACTTCCTATCCGAGAAAAAGGAGTGCTTTGGTTTTTCTACCTCTGCCAGATTTGAACCCGCGTCGTTCGGGTGAAAGACCAACACTCTAAACCATTCCACCACCGAAATAAATGAATATTATTTGTTGTTTTGATTAACTTCAAAATTGTCGTATTAAAATAATGACAGTTCTCTAAAGATTATTTTTGTACAATATTTCACCGTTCTACCTAAAAATAGCCTTAGATTTTGTCAAAATGGTTTAAGTACAATAAACCGAAACGTTAATTAACGTTGTGTATAGTTTTATTATCTATTTTATAATTTTATTAAATTTTAAAAACAAATATCTTTCAACATATATTAGGTATATAAATCAAGATTAAATTCTTGGAAAAAGTTAACCTTGGCAAAAAATACTTTTCAGGTTAATAATTAAATGTACTTTTAAAAGTCAGTAAAAGTTGCAAAAAAAAGAATTTTAAATAGGAATATTGTAATGCAGACTTTTTATTAATTACGTAATGATATAATTATTAATTAATTATGAATTACTAATTAAGATATGATAGTTACAATGAATAAATACATTGCCTGTAATTGTGAAACGTTAGAAATAATAAAGAGGTGAAGGTTGTGCAATAACCCAGAACGTTCCTCAATTTGGTGCGGCAATGAAAAAGTTACCGAAGATGTTTGGGTACGAGAGAAATCCAAAATGTGTATTCTTCGTTAATTTATTTCTTAGGTTAGGTAGGAAAGGTTACATTTTTTTAATTACAAGTCGATTTATATTGTAGGATAAGTGAAAATTGTACAGGGTGGCCAACTGTGAATGCGAGGTACTCTATCTGGGAAACTATCCATCGTAGAGGCTTGCGCAAAAAAAAGTTATTACTAAAACGGTCAATACAAAAATCTGGAAAATATTTTCAAGTTTCTGAAATGGCCGCTAGGGGGCGTAACTGCAATCTTGAATCTAAAAAAGTGATGTTTCTGTGAATTCTGCTATATTAACCTAATAAAAAAGTAACTGACCTTTAAAGTCGAGGATAATCTGAACTCTGTGTTTGGAACTTTTTGACGTATGTCTAAAAATAAAGTGGTGGGGGTATTCAAAGGTTTCCTTAAATAACCCCCGTATCTTCGAAACGGCTAAGCCGATTTTAACAAACTTGGGCGCGTTGAAATGAACTATTCTTGGGCTACAAATGTTATAATATTTGAAGTTTTGTTAGTTTCACATGTCGTCGCTAGAGGGCTTTGTTCAACATTCCGACAGAATCGGTTAATTTTCGCAAAAAAATTAAATGCATTGGTATATCTTTTTTTCATGAACAAGTAGCTAAATGATGCTTAAACAAGCTCGCGAAAACCGCATCTCGATATCTTGTTCCTAACCTAAAATATCGGCCAAAGAAAACTTTATACGAAAATCCCATGGCCATGGAAACAGACTTCCTCTTCCAATCCACCGCTGTTGAAATACTGCATTAATATGCTCTCTCACATTAATAGCAAAATGTGCTGGGCAACCATCCAGAGACACATTTTCCAAAGGTAATTGGTTGGCCAAAAAGTCAAGAAATACATTGCCATTTAGGGGTTGCTCGAAAAAATATGGCCCAATAATTCTGCCTCCCAGTATGCCACCCCATACATTTAAACTCAAACGTCCTTGGCGCTGAACTTCACGCAACCTATGGGGATTTTCGGCAGACCATTAATGCATATTGTGCAGATTGACTCTCCCGTCACTACTGAAGGTGGCTTCATCGGTTGAAAGAATTTGAAATAAAAATTCTCTATTTTCGCGTATCATGCCTGACATCCAATGGCGATCAAAATCTTCCTCTTTCAAGGCCTGATGCAAAACGAGATGATATGGGTGCATTCTTAAAGTAATTAAAAAAAATACTTATCTTTTTTGGGATTTTTTAATGGTGTACTTTAAATTATACAATCTAAACGTTTCGATAACACTTACAGTTATCTTCGTCAGTAGTAATGTTTGTTAAAAATTGTTAAAGATGTAGTAAACAATTTTGTCAAATTTGAAAAATTAAAACATAAACATAAGCCTGCTATTAGTATAACAGTTTGGGAAACATAAAGCCAACTATAAAATTTTTCGTAAAGAATAACTAGGTCATAAAATTAAATATTATTAAACTGCCTCAAAGATGACAAACCAGAACACTCTCTACGACGAAAGCTAACAATGAAATTTGCCAGCCAAAAAACACATTTAACAAAATTTAATCGAGTTTGATGTTAGTGTAAAGTTGTGAAAAACTTTAATTTCAAAATGTTAGAAGCATTCACAAATCCAAACATTACATCAAATAAAATAACCCAGTTAAATCTAACAAAGAGATATCTTTATCAATAATTGTAAGTGTTATTAACAATGAAAAGCACAATGCAGAACGTTCTTTGTAATTTTTTTAATTTTAATTTAATTTCAACTACTTATGTTAAATTATAGTGCTGTGGTAATTTAACATATAATTGGTAAAGCATTTGCTGCAAGGTCTAGGAAAAGCACAGCAAAAAACCTAGACATACCAAAAGTTGAAAACAAATTAAAATCAAGGCGTATCATTATGCTCTTTTTTAATTATAAGATGCCAAAACCTATTTAAACGGAGATTTTCTTCTTGTCTATTAAAATTATTCGGGTGTTTATATATTTCAATAGCTTCACGTTGCAAACGAACATAATAATGGGTTTGTCTTGACAATATTTCCATATTGTCAAATTGAATGTCAAAAAATCCCAAAAAAGATAAGTATTTTATTATGAGTGTTAATGGTGAAAGTTTACATTTTCATAATTAAAAAAAGTTTAAACGAATACCTATATATTTTGATGGCCATTAGAACTTGCCTATGGTCCTTCAAAATATTTTGAACCGTTGTCCGTGATATGCCCTCAGTGGATTATGCTCGTGTGCTAACATGAGGATTTCACCTTCAATATAGCCCAGTACACGGTTAATATTTTCTTGTGTTCTTCCAATTCTTTGCGGTTGAAACGTAGGCCGAAAACTACCATTGGCTCGTAAGCTCGACACTAATCGGGGAAAAACTCTTACATCGCAAGGATGCCAATTAGGATATCGAGCCGCGTAAACTCTTTTGGCTACTGCGGCATTCTGAAGACATTCAAAATAAATCGCAAACATATCAACAGCTTCATTATTCGTAAAACGCATTTTTAAAACACAAAAATTGCTCAAAGTAACGCGAAAGTATTGACAACTATTGACGATTTGAGGATTATGTATGTTTTGTTTAGGGATCTGTTTCCATTGCCTGCTTCTATTAATTGTATTTTTCGTATATATCCATAGTGAATATGCATTTAAACAAACAAAACATAGGCCTTTCGTATAACTTTTAGCATTGCTTACTTGCCCGTAGTAATTTCAAAAAGGCTGATTTTATTCTGGTGTATAAATTTACAAACATTTAAAATTGCAATTTCTTGGTAACCTATTCAGAGCCGAAATTGAAGCTGCAGTTTTGTCTACCCATAAGAGGCCTCAGCAATGCACATAGTAATGGTCAGCATTTCGAGCATTTACGGGGGCATTAAAAACCTTCCTGCTTTAAACCGGTCCTTTTTAGGGCCACCACTTGCATAACAGAAACAATTCCAGAAAAATATGGTTAAAAAAAAATAAAAATTTAAGGTATTTTCGTATAAAGTTTTCTTGGGCCGATATTTTAGGTTAGGAACAAGATATAGAGATGCGGTTTTCGCGAGTTGTTTAGGCATCATTTAGCTACTGGTTCATGAAAAAAAGTCATACCAATGCATTTAATTTTTTTGCGAAAATTAACCGTTTCTGTCGGAATGTCGAACAAAACCCTCTAGCGACCACATGTGGAACTAACAATACTTCAATTATATTAACATTTGTAGCCCAAGAAAAGCTCTTTTCAAAGCGCCCAAGTTTGTTAAAATCGGATTAGCCGTTTCGAAGATACGGGGGGTGATTTAAGGAAACCTTTGAATACTCCCCACCACTTTATTTTTAGACATACGTCAAAAAGTGCCAAACAAAAAAAGTTCAGATTATCCGCGACTTCAAAGATCAGTTATTTTTTTATTAGGTTAATATAGCAGAATTCACAGAAACGTCACTTTTTCAGATTCAAGATTGCAGTTACGCCCCCTAGCGGCCATTTCAGAAACATGAAAATATTTTACAGGTTTTTGTATTGGCCGTTTTAGTAATAACTTTTTTCCGTAAGACTCTACGATGTATAGTTTCCCACATACATTACCTCGCATTCTTAGTTGGCCACCCTGTACGCAAACACAAGTATATAGTTAATACAAAGAAAGATAATTTGATATTTTTAATGATCAATTTTGGAACTGACTAACTGGGATAATAGAGTTTCAAGCTTCATTTAAGCGAATAACTGATTTTTAATATGTTGGTAGGACCACTACCAGTAGTGCATACCCAACTTTGCAGCTTCTAAAGACCTGTACTAACTTCGTAACACTTTAAAAACCGCGTAATTTTCGCATTTTTTTTTGTTTTTCACTATATCTCCTAAACATTGCGTTTTTCATAAAACGTGTTATCTACGTTTTAAAAGTTTGTAAAATTTGAAATCAGAACCAGCTCTGTATGTACAATAGTTACCATGATACAGTCCGCAAGAGATTGGCAATTTTTTCCAAAAAAGTGAAATGTTAAGAGTTGGATAACTTTCGACCCCGAAAATACTTTACAGGTAAAGTCACAAGAGGAGATGTTGCAGCGAATGTAATTAGCTTTAATTTAAGCACAGAACGACGTCTGAGGGCCCCATAATAAATAAAAAAAAATGGGAGAACTGCATTTTTCGGAAATTTGCTCTGTTGCTCACGGCGGTTTGAGGGTTATTTGACTAATAGTGTAATCATTTTAAATCAAAAGTTCTCCATTACCTTAAAAAACTCGTATAAGCATAATACTTGGTGTTTATATTGAATAATACCGGAATCACATACTAAAAGTTGCCATCGTATTGGAAAATGGCGCCCAAAATCCAGTTTTTTAGTCATAAACTTTGACAATTCATTAAAAAACCAGTAATTTTTTTGTGAACAGTTTCATACCAATAACATAACTTTTCTCTTTGCATTTATATTTTCTGTGAAGTTACACTGCTGATGCTTTAGTTGCATTTCGCTACCATAATAAACTCCTACTGAGTATAGTATCCATGGTTTGTTTTACTGTATTGATTTTCTCCACGCCTTCACTGAGTGCGACATCACCACTGCCCTTTTCGGATATGAGAATACTACACTGAGGAGCGCCATCCAGACATACCCTCAACTCATCACCGCAGCTGAAGTGTTCCTCCAACCCACTTCAATCCACCAAGCCACCTCAGATGCCGGAGCGAAGTGCCTAGTAGCTTTGTATGGAGGTGACTGCACTGAGGATACGCTGCAGAGCCTGTGCTATATATTTTTTTTGAAAACAGCTGCCTCGGATAAGGTTAACCTCGCCCGTTGGCCTCCAATGGAAGATGGTGCAACATTCTACGCCTACCGAACTTACCACCAAGTTCATATGTGGTTGAGGGTGGAAAAAGATGCCACTCAATGAAGAAAGCATATCAGGGGCTCAATCAAATAACAATGATACACGAAGTGGCACCCCCTCCCTTCGAAATTTCTATCATGCGGGTGCAAGAACGGGGTTTCTTTTCAAAGTACCCTCAAACCGTCGTGAGAACTTAACAGATCAAATTTGCTAAAAATGCTGTTTTCCCATTTTTTTTATTTATTAGCATTGTGAGAAAACTATCGGACCTACATACGTCGTTTTGTGCTGAAATTAAAACTAATTATATTCGCTGCATCTCTCCCTATGAATTTACCCGTAAAATGAGCGTTTTTCCCGATTCGGGGTTGAAACTCTCAACATTTCACTTTTTTGGAAAAAATACCAGTCTTTGAAGGGTTGTATCTTGGTAACTATTGTAACTACAGAGCTGGTTCTGGTTTCAAATTTTAGCTAATGTAATCTACTTTAAAAACGTAAATAACACGTTTTATTAAAAACGCGTAGTTTAAGAGGTGTAGTGAAAAAACAAAAAAAAAATGCGAAAACTACGCGGTTTTTCGAGTGCTACGAAGTTAGCACAGGTCTTTCGAAGCTGCAAGCTTAGATATACACTACTGGTAGTGGTCCTAACAACATATTAAAAAATCAGAATTAGTTGTTAGTTTGTGACTTTATTGTACTATATGACTGGCCTAGTTGTATTGTTTGATATTTTAATAAGTTTTATTTAAGTTCGATAAAGTAATTCATTATAAAAGTCATTCGAGTTTGGAAATGCAAAATAAAAAATATTTTTTAACAGTAACTCTACATGTGAACTAAAATTTTCAGAATATCACAAACACAAATAAAAGTGGATACGTACTATTTCGCTGAATCGTTTAACTGATACTCATTGGATCGACCAAAACATTCTTGAACACCAGAATCTGCCCATAACCGTTTCATTGCCGCTAAAAGTTCTTCTGAAAATGGTTCCGTATCTTCCATACGCTGAATAACATCAAACACCATCTTTCCATCAATCTGAAAATAAAAATAATTTTTTAAGTGAGATACACACATTTATACTCTTCCAGTTGATTGCTGTTATTGTGGAAGTGCACCTTCATACATATCATGGAGGTAACGCGTTAAAAGTGCATCTTCCAAATGTACAACGATTTGGAAAACAAATTGGTTGAACTGTTGAATATTTATTACAGCTAAAATAAACTGATGGAATATTAGCTGTACAACTTAGCAATTAAAAGGTCGGCAGAGTATGATTAGATAAGACCCTTAAATATACCAGAAGAACTGACAAAAGGCATCAAATGACAAGCGAGTAGACGAGAAGAGGAGAGAGATTTAAGAAAACTTCACCCAAACAAAGAGATGTGAGTAGCTCTCTAAAGTGTGGAAATGGCCCATTATCTCACGAGTTAACTATTTTCAGAGGTAAAGCTCGGACACGTCAATTTTTATTTTTGCTTTTTTTTTGATTAAAAAAAATAATTTTTACCCCCACTACCATATCAGATGTGACGTCATCGAGAATTTTTTTAATTAGAAACTGTATATTTTTATATCAAAAATTAATAGCCCATATTTTCCTGAGTTCAACCATATCAAATTTGTCACATAAAATATTTTAAACTACAGTATACTGAGTATATTTTTTTGACGGAACTGTGACGGGTGAAAGATATTTAGAAATGTTACAAACCCTATGTGGTTCCATTTTTAACGGCAACTTTTCCTGACATTAATAACCCTGATCAAATAGATCCCACCATTTGGTTCCATCACGATGGAGCAAGTTCACATTATGCTGTAACAGTTAGAAATTTTTTAAACCGAACTTTTCCCAATCGCTGGACTGGACGACGCGGTCAAATTGAATGGCCTGCTAGGTCGCCAGATTTAAATCCCATGGATTTTTCGATCTGGGGTTATTTAAAAAGTAAAGTATATTTAAACCGACCTACCACTTTAGAAAATCTCAAAGAGAGAATCCGTGCTGAAATGCAACAAATTACACAAGTGATGTTGTCAAACATAACCCAAGAGTTGACTGGACGTCTTTGGTACTATCAGTTAACCCAAGGAGCTCAATTCGAGCATTTATTATAATTATGTTATTGATTTTCATTATACTCAGTATACTGTAGCTTGAAATATTTTATGTGACAAATTTGGTGTGGTTGAACTCAGAAAAATATGGGCTGGTAATTTTTGATATAAAAATACAGTTTCTATTTAAAAAATTCTCGATGACGTCACATCTGTTAAGGTAGTGGGGGTAAAATAATTTTTTTTTTTAAAAAAACAAAAATAAAAATCGACGTATCCGAGCTTTACCTCTGAAAATAGTTAACTCGTGATATAATTTGCCGTTTCCACACTTTACGAACGCACTGTATATAAGTAATTCAAAGAACTTCTAAAAAAGATCTGACTCATACTACATTTAAACGGAAGTATACCTAATTCAAAACTGTTGTGACAATACAGAGGGTATAAAAACCGTGGAGGGTAAGACGCGATATACGTTTATACCTAACATGTATGTATATGTATGTATGTGTGTGTATATATATATATATATATATATATATATATATATATATATATATATATATATATATATATATATATATACAGGGTGTCCGAAAAGTATGTAGTTGTCTAGTATTTAGTTCTTCAGTACAGGAAAAGATTTAGTTAGTGGTTCCTTAAAAAACAAAGGAGCAGGGAATATCACTACATTTTTTTTAAATGACACGGTACCCCTCATCTGATAGAGATGTTTTTTCTCTTTTCAATGATATAAAATTTAATAACTTTACTCTCGTAGTTTTTGAGAAAAAAAAAGCGAAAAAGTGATGGTAGAGTGATGTTAAGTTTTTATACAATCTACGATGTTAACCTAATAACTGAACTAATCTGAAATAACTCTAATAAGTTTATTTTAAGTTAATATTAATCTGGACACAACAAAAAAAGCAAACTGCAATAAATTTTCAAATTGAGCACCGTTCACACTCTGGCAGTGATACGTTGAAATTCATCAATCGCAATTGAAACAGCTTCAGGTGTGGTGGCCCTAATCTCTTTTCAGCTCTAAATGTCTCCGACCATTTCACGCAAACCTTACTTTTAAGGTCGCCTCAAAGGAAGAAATCCAGCGGACTTAAATTTGGTAACCGAGCTGCCCATTATACTGGGCCTCTTCTGTCTATCCAACGATTTGGAAAGGTATCGTTAAGGCACTAGCGGACATTAATCCCAAAATGTGGAGAGGCCCGTCTTGATGGTACCACATTCCGTCGTGGGGTATATCCGGATTGTCTTAATTGGGTATAAAACAGCTAGTGTAGGAATTACTTCAAATTGTAGAAAATTTAGATTAACCTAGGTCGTTAAATTGCCCTCAAGAAAATAAGGTCCGAGCATCTGGTTTCCCATCATTCCTGCCTAAACATTAAATTTCTGCTGATACTGGGTGTGTCCTTCTAGAAACCAGTTAGGATTTGTTAAAGACCAATATCGTGTGTTTTGCTTATTAACTGTGTCGTTTAAGCAAAACGTTGCCTCGTTAGTAAACAGAATATTTTTGTGAAAATTTGCACTGGCTTCAAGTTGGTGGGCTATTTCTTCACAAAATTCCAATCTGCGATCCAAGTCGCCGGCAAGTAACTGCTGAACTACACACGCTTTGTATTGGTGCCACTTTTCCTTTTTTAGGGCGGTGTGTACAGTGGAATTGCTTGCATTACAATCTCGTGCAATTTGTCTAACGGAAACGGGAATTTTCTCGGCCAACATCACATTTTCACTTTCTTCATTAATTTGGCAATTCTTGAAATTTGTGTCAAATTTTACTTACAGTTGCGTAATTTGAGATTCGGGGTACAAATTGCAAACTTCTGTCTGCGTCCTCCTTCTTTCTCCATACCCCAGCATCACTAAAATTTCAGTACGTTGCCTTTCGCATAAATGAGCCACTCACAAATGGATGTTAACCAATGTAAATAAGTAAATTTTTACTTCAAGTGCACGTACTACCTTGACAGTTGTAAAGCGCAATAAATTGTTTCGACAATTAAACGCAATCATAGGTATCTAGATTAATGACTACTAAAGTAAACTTAACATCACTCTACCATCACTTTATCGTGTTTTTCTCAAAAACTAGTTCAGTAAAAATATTAAAGTTTTATATCATTGAAAAGAGAAAAAACATTTCTATTAAATGAGTAGAACATAGGGGTACCTGTCATTAAAAAAAAATGTAGTGATATTCGCTGCTCCTTTGTTACTTTGTATATATATATATATATATATATATATATATATATATATATATTGGCGTAATGATTAAAAATGGCGGACAGCCGCCATTTTGGAAAATAATTTTAAAAGGGATCATATGGCAAGTAATACCTCATTTGAAAGCTCATTTCAAGTTCTTTTCAACAACATTAAAATATTACTAGTGATTCATGAGTTTCAACCCAAAAACCTCAAAACATTAATTGGCGTTTTTTGGTGTATTTTATCGGACTAAAAATCCTCACCAGTTTCCTCTTTTAATAATTTCGATGAAGTTTACGAATTTTAATTGAAACTTGTGACGTACACAAAAATAACTCTTTCCATCAAGTTTACCGTGCAAACACCCATACTTGTTTCAGTTCTTGTATCCGTAATTGACTCCCATGTTTTGATGCGTGGTACGTTCATAAATACTTATAGGAATAAGTTAAGCGGAAAACATGCTTACAAATGGTTGAAAGTGCCAACATTTTAAAAATACTTTATTAGTTACGTTCGTTTATGCTTATATCAGCTAAATCCAGATTACCCTACTGGTAGGCGAACAAATGAACATACAGGTTCTTATACCCGTGCTTGTACGTTCGTAGTTGTATCTGCACCTGGATCTGCATCCAATCTTCCACCTGAACTTTACATCTGTATCTTTAATGCATCCATATTTTAAATATTCGCATTTCTACTTTGAATGTATCCACGCTTAAAAGGAGTCACGTGATCCATCACTTTCCCCACACCCACTTCCAGCTGATTACTTCTGCGCGTGCATGCTACCCCAAGCTTCGCGCCCAAGGGCAAGCCACAACCCCTGGTTTCTGATTGGTGGCGGCCATTTTTGTATTGCGGCCATTTTTGTTTTGACGGCCATTTTGGTTTCGATCACCATTTTTGTTTTGAAGGGCTATTCTTGTTTTGACGGTCATTGATTGGAGGCTTCAGGCTCTGCATTCTGATTGGTTCGTTTCGTTTGTGTGCTTGTGTCGCAATTAGGTGGTGTATTTTTAAAACTAATGAATGTTTTCTGCAATAGAGGTTGATCGTGGCTCCACATAGTGGTATATTTTTAAAAGTATATGTAGGTCCCTGTAATTGTCATGGCGGGTACACTTCAAATTTAAAATAGTATTCTAATACTAGGCCCGATTCCATCTCGTAAGACAGCTATAGGGCTCCGGAACTTGCTCTCGGGTCTTCGGCCCTGTTCGGGCTCCCCTGTTTACTCTGGCGGGAAAACTTGAAATTTGAAATAGTATTCTATTAATGGGTGCCCGCATACTAGACAGCTATAGGGCTCCAGATTCATTCAACCCTGCGTACTTGTGCCTGTATTTGAACGCATATTTGCACAGATAATTGTTAAAAGTGATTATGGTCGTATTTTTTTGCACGTTAGTATACTCATATAAATAGTTGTAACTTGCACACGTGATCATACTCTACTTGTAACCCGTATCCACTCACCCCTACTTGAGCGCAATTGTTAAAAGTGATTGTATCCTATTTGTTTTCGCACTTTAGACACACGTAATAGCCCTCCTACCTTCACACATACCTACTTATAACCGTACTGATAATTATAAGAGTAGCCGTACTTGTACCGGTAGCCACACCGTTTGTACCCGTGTCTTCATATGCTTCTACATTTGTACGCATACGAGTAGCTGTAATTGTTTTAATATGCGAACTTGTATAGGTAGTTGTATATACGCTTATGCCAATAGTTGTTGAAGATGGTGGATTGATATTGTATTATATTGATACCTGTATCGTTGCTTTGTATTCATAAATTACCATTAATTTTAGTCGTACTTACATGTGTATCTGCACCAGTATATTTATTTTTGGTTGTACCCATACCTACACCTACACTTGTACACTAACCTATAACTCTACAACATACTTCCATCCTTTATATATATATATATATATATATATATATATATTTGATTCACACGTCCATGCGCAAAGACTACTTTAGCGACTCTTTTTTGGTGATATTTTTAAGGTGGATCCATAGTTACTTTATTAATTTTCTTTTAAAAAGTGCTGTATAATTTGTATGGTAAGTTATTTAAAACTATTATATAAAACTTGAGACGTTTGCTTTTTCAGGCACTTTTATTTACTTCTACCTTACGTTTTACTTTATCTTATTTATCCGCATAATTACTTAATCAATTGAATTTTACCGTTAGTTACTTTACGGTATATTTACGTTCAACCAATAATGACGCAATAACCTTTGTTACTATGAAATGGAATTTTAATATCCATTAAACCAGCAAATTTATACATTTGGGGAATCCCAATCCTGTTTTATTTCAACTGCCATGTAAAATTTATGCAACGAAATTTTGCAAGCGCTGGTTCAGCAAGCCGCTATTTCGGAACCTACAAAAGTACAGTATAATCAAAATAAGGTATTTTATTTCCATTAATAGTACCATAAATTAGTTTTACTTAAGCTAAATAACCGTTATTAACATTAGCTCTATGACATTCTAATTTATAATCAAAATTAAGGTAGTAAATAAAACTTGTTATTGTCAATTCTTTTTAACTTTATTATATTCGTGGTTTACTTGTTTTTCCATAAAACGAGTTGGCGCCCTTTTATTTAACAATTTAGTTTCAGGTTGAAGCAACATCAATTTGCAAAATGAACATATCTATATATACATCTGATAATAATTGACCCCGCCTATCTTAATCTCCGACTGAGCAAAAGGCACAAAACCTATTGGGTTATAACCAAACCTTTATTAGCTAAAATTGTAGCTTGAGGGTGGATGGTTACAAACTTCCATGTATGGCAGTCTCTCCGCATCGTCTCGGGCGTTTTTCGATTTCTACAGCTTCTCTCTTATTCTCTTAGTTAGATGTTGAGACTATCCTTCTGGTTTCATCGAAGTTGATATTGAGTGATGTCGATTGTTAAAGATGAGGTTGTGCTTACTGTTAATCGATGCAGCGTAGCGTAGCACTGATTCGCCTTTTTGTTTGACATATGTACGTTCGGATACAGTTTCCACATGAAATTTCGTATATGCCTTGATCTTCTAGTTTGATTTTGGTTTTTGGGTTAGGCAATATGGTTCCGATTTTTTCATACATCTTAAATAACGTTTTGATGTATTTTTTTAGAATCCTGCTAATCCGATCTGTTGCTCATTTTACGTACGATAAGAGTACTTATTTGTTGCTCCTTGTTTCTTCCTCCTGTTTCTTTTTCGATTCAGTTTTGGGTGTTTTTCTGTAAGTCTGTCTTGTAATAAAGCTGACTTTAGTGTTTTGATTTCTTACTTCACGTTTTGATGGTCTGCCAGTCTAGTTAAAACGAGAACGTGGGAATTTCGCATTGTTTAAACGATACTTTCGATCGTATAACAAGGCCTCAATTTTTCAGCCTTCGTACTGCATGTAGAAATAGTTTGGAAAAGAAATCAACGTATACTAAATACCTCGTTTTAGAAGCCGTCTGTTTGCGCATCACTCCTTTCTTAACTGTCCATTTTCATTCATAAATATACAAGCATGCGCATCATTTATTTTCATTTCACCCTTTTCTGTTCGAATACGCAATGTTTCGGACATTCGTCCAGTTTATCCGGCACATTGATAAAAACCGAGGTAGACGATTTGATTATGATGTACTGACAAAGGCACCAGGAGTTACATTCTTCCCGATTTAGTGCTCAAAACTAGCGATTTACCTTCTGAGACGGTCTAGAGTAAATTGTAGTGCATTTTCAGCACATCTTGGACCGGTCAAGCTTATTTACTATCCCTCTTTTATATCGTAGTGATCAAGTCGAGATATACAATGTCCTTTTCCGACAATTTCATCGTTTAGCAGCATACATCTTTCATAAAATCCTCATTTGAGATCAGTTCTAATAAATGATGAACATTAGATCTAAATACATGCATCATTTAATCACACCAAGTAACTATAGCTAATAAAATGTACGCCCCACCAATTTAATTATAATATTAATCATACTTCAATTCATCCTGTATATAACAATGATTTCAGAATACGCGTCCGATCTGTCTCAGTTCCATTACAAATTCTCTGATATAACCTCGTTAAAATCGAAAAATTTTCACTGTTAAGTCTTAAAAATCAGAATTTTCATCACTTTATAATTATTTACACAATAATTTTCGAAGAAAAAAACATCTACGACTCGTTTCACTTATAGAGCATTAACTCGCGCCGCTAAAACAAAGTAGGTAAATAAGTTAAACGTATCGTTAAAGATTTTAACAATTTAATGTAACTAAAACAAAAGGAAATTTCTCAAATTTTAAGAGACGCATCCGTACTTATACATGCGTAAGTATACCTGCACTAGTAAGAGATATTGAAGTATTATGCCTATTATGTATTATTTCGTATCGTACTATATAAATAACGCAACTTTTGGATCGTATAAATGAGAATATGTACACGAAAAGAATCATTTTATTGCATTTAATTAGTTAGAATTAACGTAACGTTACTACTATTAATCGCGAGTCGTATAATGTCATTTATGAAAATATTTGTTTATCAAATAGATATATTTCACCATTAAAATTATTTTTGGATGCAAAATAACAAAAAGGCAAAATTGTATAACCCTTTAGTATTCATACGATACATACACACATGCACACCGCACACATACACACACATACACAGATATATATATATATATATATATATATATATATATATATATATATATATATATATATATATATGAGAGAGAGAGAGAGAGAGAGAGAAATATTAACCAAAATGTGTATTTACGATTTTTATTTAAAAAAATTGTACAAGCTGTACTGCATTACAGTTTTCGTACAAATAGTATACATTAGACAGAGCGCAATAACAATGATTGACAACGGATCGTAACAAACTGGTTGCAAAAGTTACAGTTTACTTTTCAGATAAGTATTTAACATTCACTTTGATAACCTTTTGCGTGTTTTTAAATTTGTCTAATGATTAGCGATTGAATATTTTGAGTTCAGTTGGACTGTGGAGCATATTTGTGCAAATTTAATAGTACCGTTAAGGTTCAGAGACGTATGTTTCAATAACTATGTGTTATTTTTTTGGAAAATAAAATAAAGTAATATTTCCTTATCAGCTACTGAACTTTAATATTCTAAAGGTAGGTTCATGTATAATTTTATCACATTTAATTTCAACTGAACTGATACTTAGTTTGATAACATTCAAACATTTTTTAATAAATCGCTGTACAAAATTTAACAGCAATGTGCGACTTGAAACGGACATAACATCATTTAATGTTGGCATAGATTGAAACTGTTTTAACCTTCGATAATGTAGAAAAACGCTAATTAATGATGACACCTTAAAAAGAGCAAAGCGGTTCCCGAGTAGGGCTTTTTAACTGTAGTTAAGAAGGTATTTAACACATTCATTTAAGTAATAAACATTTCGCATTTTACAACGGGGTTTCGTTTTACAAATTGGAGAAACTATTTGATAAAGGAACAGATAAATTTCGAGTAGTGCAAAGTTTCATCTTGTAGTTTTTACGCTTACTTGTACAAATATTTATCGCGAGAGTGAAAAATTGGTTAATTTATTCAAGTATTAAAAGTAAGGGATGATGCGGCTTATTAGGGTCTCGCTATCGCTGGTGCTGTCTATTAAAATTGAGTAATGGGATATCTTTTTCATGCACGATCGTTACTTTTAGTTGTTCGGATCTCATAAGTGAAGCTACAACTTTATTGATGCGTCAATTCTGAAAGTTTTTTTTTTTAATTAGTGATATTGGCGCGGAAGTAAACTAACTATATTTTTTAGAATCATACGAAAGGATTAATTTAATGTTATTAATTCACACAATTAACAAGTTTACTATTTATAACAATAGGCCAATCTCACGGTAATATATAAGAATTATTATTTATTGATACATCTCTTGATAAACGGTAGCGGAAATTTTGAAACGCTACAATATTGAGAAACACTTAAAATAAAACAACAAATACCAATAATTTAAATAAAATGTAACTAAAATAACCAATCCATAACGGACGAACCTTGGGCACGAACATTTTTGCTTCCCATAAATCAAGAAAGACATTGTACATAAAGAAATTTTAGAAATTTTTTTGGAAATCTAACGTGATTACCTTAAAAAAATACCGAATCATTTAATTTTCACGGCAACGTAAGTTTGACTTTGTATAACCTCTCGATTAACAATTTGTATCTAGTTTAGTTTAGTGTGATTTTGATTGCTCAACGATGCAAACAATTTTGTGTAAAATTGGGCAAAACATTAACAGAAACAATTAAACTTTTCCGGAAAGCTTAGAGAAGTGATGGTCATTCTATTAAGGAGACTAATGAATTTTGTACATGGTTTAAAAGCGGCCATGAATCACATGAAGATGGATCTTGACCAGGGAAACCTTTGACCTTAACTGATTGCGAAAGCGGTTCGTAACTCAATTGAGTTATTTATGAGAATGGGTAGAAAAATTGAGCGTGTAGAGGATTCGTTCCTCGTTAGATAACCAGAGGGAGTATATTGATCGTTTTCCAGGAAAAATCCGATGATGGTAAAATATTCATCCAAGAGATGACTGTAGTTTTTACTACATTGAAAGTTAATACTATACACTACATAAAGGAAATTATATTTCAATCAAGATCTGGTTAAAACTGGAGGCTTAAAACGATAACTAGACGGTATACACTGACGTTAAAAACGTCAAATCGCCATTAGATATTTTTCTTCACTTATTTACTCATGTTCTCAACCACATTGTGCTCCGGACCAGTTTTTTTGCAATACAGATATACATTACAGGTTAAACAGGTTTCACATTTATATCGGCAATGTTGCTGAAGCCACTTATAAACTAATAGGCCTAGAGGCGTCGCATGTTTGGTCAAAATTTTAGCTGCGAAATACCATCAAGTATGTTTTGACAACTATTTTATGATTATAAAACTCCATTGAGATTTCTGAGGAACAGTATATACGCACGTAATACGGTAAGGAAATCAAGAAAAAAGTTTCCTTGGGATATTGTTCCAGCAAATTCTTAGAAGCGAAGTGAAAGTAACTGTCGCTTTACTGAAGATGGGTTATTTTTTGTGACGTTTAAATAGAAAATCCTGTGAACCAGTTTTTTGTCTGGATATTGTCATTGACTACGACAAGCATATATGTGTATGTGTACAAACCAGGTATGCTCAAGTCATTTTATAAAACCAATAGGAAGTTAAAAGGGCATTTTGACATTTCCTAGACATATACAAGAACCACACAACGGCCATGCGCCACAACAAACCTAATGTCTCGACTGAATGCTATAACTGTTTATGTAGTAAACAATTTTCACACCGTAAAAATGGTATTATTCAACGTACAATGCTGTTATATGTCTCAAATGACAAAATAACTGCATTTACCGGACTTGTATTTGTCAGAACCACTTTCACACAAACAATATACAATTTTTTCTCGAATTCCCCTGTACACCCTGACTTTCGTTCAAGTTTGCCTACACCTGCACGTAAGTTTTTTACACCTACACCGACACCTGTAGAGAATGTAACGGCGGGAGCTTAATTCCCGGAGTCGTCTACTTACACCGCTGGATAAAAAGGTTGTTTGCCTAAACTCTGCCGGCCCCATAGTGACACCAGATTGCGCAACGGAGCCGATTGCTCAGGTCTGCTAGCGGATGCTACTTACAAATTTACAACCTTAAACGCCGCCTCAGAGCAGTATTATCGGATAGAAAGCGATCAACTATACATCCTTTAATACCAGAGTACATAAAACGTTTAGTAACAATATCAACTAACCTTTCCCCAAGGCTTAAACACCTTGCACATGCACAGTGAGATAAGAAATTCACCCGGAAACATTTTGTTCCAATCCCGACCAATACCGATTTCCTGTGAAACTAAATCGTTCCCGTATAAAGCATTCAATTCGAGAACACACACAATCTCGATTTCAATTCCCGTGTGGAAAAAGTAAACCCTTACTTACGGATAGAAAGTATAACGAAAGAAAAAGAACCCTCTCAATGGACCCGTATCATCTCTTTGAAAATATTTGAACGAGCAATACAGAATAAAATTTAGTCCTATTATTTTAGCTACTATAAGATCAGAAACGTATTCAGGAATATTTTTGATTTTTTTTTACTTTAACGTATTTTGACTTAGTTTATTCTTATGTGAATGTACTACTTTTACCTGCACCGTTAACATTATCTTCCTCCGCTATCGTGAGGAGATCAGAGCGAATTGCCCGAGTGGGTTAAGAGGAAGCTGCTCGAAGTTCGCGCGCCGAAGAGCGTCTGATTATTTTGGATTAGTAATTTTTACAATTTGTGATAGTTTCTCACTATTTTCCATAGTTTTCCACAATTTAGTAATTTACATTCTGAGTTTTCCTTAGTTCATTATGGTTCTGTGTAATTGTTATAGATCACCAACACTTACGCCTAGCTGTCAGTTTAGCACATTTTTCCCAATCTGAATACATACTTAACATTTCATATTTAAGCATCCCAGGTGGAGCAGTTACTACTTAAGAGCCTGTCGGAATGATGCGTAACTAAGGTGTCTCCATCGCTTGGAAAAAAGTGAAAAACTGATATGGGAGACGGTTCAAGGAAAAAATCAAAATAGTCGCTCTTTACCGAGATACCCCTGACAATAATCCACCTCCACCTCCATAGAGATGCTTGACATTTCCGTTTGTGTCCAGAGCTCGGCCCACAAATAGAAAAAATAATCTACAATGTGATATGTTTGCTACAACCCAATATTACTGTCAAGAATACAGGGTGTATCAAAAAAGAGTAATACCAGAAATTATATTTTTCTTAAAATGGAATACCCTAGTGTTTCATGTGGCAAATAAAGCCTCTGTAGGCTCTACATTGAGAAACAACAGAACTGTGATAGAGCGATGTTGTTGGATTCTGGTTTAGACTTGAGGTTTTGGGGCGAGGCAGAAAACAAAGCGATTTATCTAAAAAACAGATATCCAACACGTACTTTGAAAGGCATCACACCTGCAGAAACTAGGTACGAAAAGAAAATTGATTTGAACCATTTGAGAATTTTTGGTAGCAAAGCTTTACGTTCACATTCCAAAGAAAAAAAGAATGAAATGAGATTCCAAAGCTGTAGAGTATATTATGGTAGGCTATTGTGAAAAAACGAAAGGATATAGATTGATGAATTCAGAAAGACCAGGAAAAATTACGAAAGCAAGAGATGTAACAGTTATAGAGAATTTTGCAAGAATAGAGAAGAAAGAAGTAGACGTAAAATTGGAGAAAATGAATTTAGAACCTTCAGTTTCTGTCAGAAATGATGTTTAATTTCATGATCACGAAGTTTTCTCGAACGAAAATTCTGCTTGTCCATCCGCTATCGAAGATGAGGGAGTTGGGATGAAATCGAAGTAGATGGTGACGAATCAAATTTTGACGAAAATGACACCTATCAAGACGTCATTCAAGATGGGCTACTAGTAAAAGTGATCAAGAAGAAATAGAAGAAACAAGATATCTTAGACGTGGGATTCCAAAATCTTTTGAAGATATGGTGTATGACAGTAAGTAACAGTTTTCCCAGGACAGTGGGGGAAGTCTGAAAATAAAGCCGAATGGATTGAAGTTATGGAAAAAGAATATAATTCATTGCTAGAGAATAAGACAGGTGGTGAGATGAAAATGGGTTCACATGAGAAATTAAAGTAATTCAGGGCTCGTCTAGTGGAAAAAGGATTTACACAGGAATACGGAATTGATTATAAAATGAGTTCCCAGTTCTTCTATTAGATTATACTTATTAAATCAGATTCATAATTGAACTGTAATCTACAAGGAGATACTCATGTAGCTTAAGAAAAATGTATAATGTAGACGCGTATCATTTATATTTCCGTAGGCCTCCACTTCTGACTCTCGGAAGTATGCAACACGGTGTTCTGAAATAATTCGAGTTACAGTAGAGTTTCGTAATTTAGTAGCGTCATTCTTCTACTTTGTAAGACAGAGATATCGATTCTCTCTGGTGGTTTGTCATTCTACAATACGATTTTTATTTGCCATGGCAGTCAACAAGAATTTGGAGATAGACGTGAGTACTGCAGGCATCATGAGCTTGGAACAAAATGGTTGATAAAGCTCTGAAGACATTTTTGATACAATTTCTGCGTCAGCGATCCTTGTGTCTACTACAAATTCCAAATAAAATCTATTATCATTGCTGGGCTTTATGTCGATGATTTTTTGAATTTTTACAATTATCAGAAAGAGACGGAGAAGCCGAAAGCATATCTCATGATACAGTTTAAGATAAAAAATTTGGAAAAAATCAGACATTTACTTGGGATGCAAGTGTCAAAAGATGGAGCACAATTGTATGTACACCAAACAGAATACATAGAAGAGATTTGGACATAGTTCAATATGTCAAGCTGTGAGCCTGTTTCAACTCCATTAGATGTCAATATGGAATTTGACTTACCTACTGTAAGGCAGAAAGAAAACCTTACCAAAATATGATTGGTTCTTAATGTATATTGCTGTATGTTCAAGACCTGAGATTTTACATACCTTGAGGAAATTGGCTCAGTTCAACTTAAATTTTGGAGAACCTCCTTGACAAGCTGCGAAGAGTTCTCAGATACCTTCAAGAAACAATAGATTTCCAGTTGTATTATAGAAAAGATGAGATGGGCATGGAAGGATTTGTGAATGCTGATTGGGCAAGTGATGAAGTCAACATTACGTCATACACTGGATATGCGTTCAAACTTAGCGGTGGCGACATTTCATGGAAAAGTAGAAAGCAGCAAAATGTTGCTTTATCGAGCATCGAAGTGGACTATATGAGATTCGGTGAATCAACCAAAGAAGCTTCATATTTGAAACATCTAATAGAAGAACTGCGTTTTTAAACAACTAATTAAGATTTTCAATGATAATATTGGTGCACAGGAGTTAACAATTAATCCAGTTTTTCATCGAAGAACTAAATATATTGATATAAGGCATCATCTAAGTAGTTGTTGAAAGTGAACATGAAAGTTTCAAATAAAAGTTATATGAAATAAATCAAGCTATCAGAATAAGTCAGTTAGAAATATACAGGGTGTACTATTACTCCAGAATAACTTTTTTTTAATGGTACACCTTGTACATTTTTACATTTTTTGAAAATCTAAAATTAGAAATAAATCGGTTAAAACCGCGTGTTTCTAACTTTATTCGTTCCAAAGGTACGTGGGTTTGGAAATAAAATTATCACAAAATTATGTATGGCTTCTGTCATTATTTATTTCTACACGTCATTAGTGACAATTAAAAGTCTAATTCTTTCACTCTCATTGGTTATTTGTTATTGTCATTAGTAACAATATTTTTTATGTTGGAATTTTATGTTTATGTAGTTACTTTTAAAATTACATTATGTTTACCGAACAGGAAAGAATACCGATTCTGATCATGAGAGGTTACGGTAAAATAAGTTATGATGAAGTAGCTCAATTATTTAATGGTACCTATCCAAATCGTAGTACAGTTAACTGCAGTTTGAGAATTGTGATTTGAAGAAGTGGGTTTAACTAAAAATCGATCTAAAAGTAGCCGACAAGAGAACGTAACTAATGATGAAAAAGCCTCGCAGAAAATCTTTGTGCATCAATTCGGAAAACTGCATGAGAACATGATGTTAGTCTGATATTCGTTCGTAACATTACCAAGAAAAAC
Source organism: Vesta saturnalis (assembly GCA_036346205.1). Taxonomy (NCBI): domain Eukaryota; kingdom Metazoa; phylum Arthropoda; class Insecta; order Coleoptera; family Lampyridae; genus Vesta; species Vesta saturnalis. The sequence continues at coordinate 33,165 of JARFJB010002117.1, forward strand.
AGAAAAATAAATTTCATCCTTATAAAGTTATGCAGGTACAAAAATTTTCTGAAGATGATTTTGATCGAAGAATGGAATTTTTTTAAACTGTAATGCAACAGATAGATATGGACCCTCATTTTGTAAATAAGATGGTTTTTTCCGATGAAGCCATTGTTCATGTCAAATGGTACACTTAATCGCCGCAACTGCAGATATAGGAGGGATACTAATCCTAGATGAACGGTCAACAGTATTTAGATTTGTTGAGAAATCAAATAATGCCTACAAAAGGTATGCTGTATTGGTTTTAGCATGATGGTGCAGTACCACATTTTAGCGTTGATGTTCGAAATTATTTAAATGAAGCTTTCCGAGACAGGTAGATAGAAAAAGGGGCACAATAGAGTGGCCAGCAAGATTTCCCGATTGATCACCATTTTGGGGATATGTTAAAAATATTGGGTACAAAACAAAGCATGATAATCTGGACGATCCAAGACACAGAGTAGTGAGGGACTACTATTTTTTTTAAATATATAATTCTTTTTAGCCTCAAACCCCAAAGTTACAAGTAACGAATAGTTAGAAACACACGGTTTTAACGGTCTCAATTCTAATTTAATAGATTTTCAAACAATATACAGGGTGTACCATTTAAAAAATATATCATTACGTTATTCTGGAGTAATGACACACCCAGTATGTTTCTAACTGACTTATTCTGATAGCTTGATTTATTTCGTATAACTTTTATTTTAAACTTTCTTTTGTAAACCTATCAGAAATCGAAATATTAACAGGTTACGCTACTTTTTGTACACACATTTAAAAGATTATTGGATATTTGTCAGTTAGTTGTCAATAAAAAAAAGTATTTTTTTTTTACTTGCCAATACAATTAGATTTTATATCTTACACCTCGTGGACTTTTGCAATGCAAGTTCTTCACAATATTTTAAATAGTCATTATGATTACAAAGACCTATTTGGAAGAATTAAGCTCTGTACTCCACAAATACAAACATGATCTAATGATTTATTTTCAATTGGATTCCACAGGCAAAACTATTGTCTCTATGTATCTCTACCAAGACTTTATAAAATTGATAATAACCTAGATATTGTAATTAAGAATTATTATTAATTTTATTAAATACATAAATAAAAAGTTTACCTCAGTAGGATTTGAACCTACGACCTGTACTCTAACACTTTAGGTCGTAGGTTCAAATCTTACTCGAGGTAAACTTTTATTTATGTATTTAATAAAATTAAAAATAATTTGAATTATATTACCTTGAACTTATACGTTCATAACATACATAATAAATTAACCTAGATATTGGTTTGTTTCATGTTACACTGGCACAGCTAAAATCTAAAGTTAAAAACAAGATCTTTTACTAAAATTGGAATAAATTTACACTACTTTAATAACATATACAATAACTCTATATTATTCATATATTTCTTGACTCTGTCTATATTTCTAGTTCTTACTTTCGTAGGGGTCGGGGAAGTAGACAAATAACTGTTCGGTAGTCGGGGGATACTGTTAGTAGGGAATGCTACATAGTCCAGGGGACGGTTTGGCCACGCTATGGTATTACTCAAGAGAATAATACAATTGCCTCGGATCGACCTGGTTACAAGGGGCGGTCATGGTCGAAACAGACGGACCCCGTTGCTGACGACTGAGCAACGAATGTTGTATGGTAAAGAATTTGAAATTGCGAATGCTGTGCACCGGTAAATGGAGAAAGAGACCAACGGTGTGAGAACTTCTGGAATGATGTAGATAACGTGTTGAAGGTATGTAAGCCAAACGGAAGAGTGATGATATTGCGAAATATGAACAGATGGGTGTACAGAGAGAACATACTGAACGCATTCTAGGAAAGTTCGGAGACCAAAGAGTCAATGCGAATGGTGAACGCCTAGTGAACATCAGTGTGGCGAGAAGCCTGTTTGTATCTAATACGTGGTTTAAACATAAAAACGTGCATATGCATACATGGCAAAGAGGTGACTCTAAAAGTATGATGACTTGATACTGTATAATGGACGACATAGAAACCTGGTGAGAGACACAAAAAAGTAATGGATCGAGCCACTTTTTGGTTGTATCGAGAGTATGTTTAGAGCAAAACTCGGTCTGGAGAACGTAAGTAAACGTAGTGCGAACGCCCAGAATTAGGGTAGACAAACTAGTAGATAATGGTGTGAGAATGAAATACGCAGTTGGATGTGAATGAAACAGTGTGGAACCAACAAATAAAAGACACTGACGTTGAAAGTGCATGGATAAGCTTGAAAAACTGTGTTGTCAATTGTACCGTGCGGATGTGTGGAAGAGCGACTGTAGGTAGACAGAAAACATGTGCTTGGTGGAATGAGACTGAGACTGAGTAAAAGCAATTGTATGACGTTTACAGATTAAGAAAGAAGCGAAGGAGAAAGTGAGTATAAGTAAAGAGGAAGTGATGGTTGTGAAAGGAGAGAAAATTCAGAATGATTTTTTAAGGGAAACAAAAAACTCTTCTGGAAATGGGTCAAAAACCCAAATCTTGAACCAAAACAGAGCTCTCCAGGAGTGATGAATACTAGCAACGAAATAGTATGGGACGATTGTGAAGTGAGGACGTGCTCAAAGCTGTACAGTAATGAAGAAAGTAAGACTGAAGGGTTAAATATGTAGAAGGAATGGTGAATGAAACTGAGAACTGGCGCAAGTAAAGGTCTAATAAACGGAATAAGAGTAGTATACAATAATAGCCGGGCACGTGAGAGGACGTGTGAGTGAATACTTTAATATTGAGCAAGTAGTGCAACAAGGCTGTGCGAGTTTTGATGTATGCAGATGACAGTCTTATTAAGTGACATCGGGGATGAGCTCCAAACTGCTCTGGGAAAGTTTGATACAGTCTGTGAGAGTATGGACTTAAAGGTAAACACGAACAAAACTAAGATTGTGGTGTTCAATCGGGAAGGTGGAAAGGATAGCAAAGTATTTACTCTGAAAGATGAAATTGTGGAGCAAGTGGACGAGTTGTATGCCTGGGTAGAATGTTTACTGCAGGATGGCGAGATTGTACGAAGGGTTAATGCTGGAAGGAAAGTGATTGGAAGTATGTGGACGATAATGAGAAACGAAAGCATGAGCCTAGCTGCGAAATGGGCAATCTATAATGGCGCGTTTATCCGGTCAGTACTGTATTGAAAGTGAGGCAGGGGTATGTCAAAAAAGCACGAAATAAAAATAAATGCCGTAGGTATGAGATTCCTGAGAAGCGTATGTGGTAAAACGGGAACGGATAAGATAAAGAATGAGTGCATAATGAGTGTGGCGAGGAAAAGACGGTGATGGATAGATATAAAAGTAGTACATTACGTTGGTTTGGCCACATTGAGAGAATGAGTAATGCAAGAGTAACGAAGCAAAGATATGTGGGTGAGGTTTTTTTTTATGATTGTGGGCCTGAACAGGCTAAATTTGGCCTATCGTGCTAAAGCACTTAGGAACACTTAAGAGGATGGACAGATGCCTATGAACAGCTACTTCAAATTTTCTCATATCATAAACGAGAGGAAAACAGGAACTAGGGAAATCATTCCAGAGTTTAGAAGCGGTGTAGAAAAATGCGGATTGCGTCCGTTTGGTACGACAAGTGGAGATTTGTACTGCATGCTGGTGATGTGAATGAGGGAACCGAGTGTTTCTCGCAAAGATAGTCCGAGAAGGTATCAAAGAATATAATTCAGCAGCACAATAGCCGTTGTAATAACGATAATACAAAGAAAGAACTGAAACCATCCTTCTATGCTCAAGGGACTGGATGTGAGAAGTTAAGGACGGGTTATTTATAAGCCTAATCGCTCTCTTTTGAATACGATCAACGATGTCGAGAGCGTATTGGTGAGCACTAACCCAGAGGTGAGAGTTATATTCCAGATGAGGCCGAATTTGGGCCTTATACAGCAGAAGGAGTTGTCGAGAGGTAAAGTACTGCTTATATCTGTACAAAAAGCCTATTTTACGAGCAGCTGTTTTGGTAGCTGACAGAAGATGGTCAACCCATGAGAAAATTGAAGATACAGTCATACCCAACAGAGTAATAGAGTCTGAAAACTTAAGAACTGAGCCATTCATACTTACAACAGGAAATGATCGATCTTTTTTGGCGGACATAAGGCAACACTGAGTTTTGTTAGCATTAAAATTAACTAGATTATTGCTTCCCCATTCTAGTATACGTTAAATGTCTTTGTTGATTGAATTTGCCATTTCAGCTTTAATTTCTTGATTTGACATAGAAGGTGGATTATCACTATGAGTATGAACTACAGTGAAGAGTTAGTTGTTGAAGAAATAAGGTCTTTTATGTACAGCAGAAAAAGTGTGGCGCTATAACGGATCCCTGTGGTACACTCGCGTTAATGCTAACTTCTTTTGAAAAAAAGCCATCAACTACGACACGTATTCGTCTTTTATCAAGTAAACTAGAAACCCAGTTGATGAGCGTATCATTTAACCCAAACGAAGTGAGTTTGGCAAGTAAACACTTATGCCAAACTTGGTCAAATGCCTTTGAGATATCTAAAGCGACTACAACTGTTTCACCGGACTGCTTTACTGTATTGTTCCAAACTTGGGTCACATATGAAAGAAGATCACCTGTTGAACGACTTTGCCTAAACCCATATTGGTGGTCACTAAGGAGTTTGTTAGTTTCAAGGAACGTGAGTAGTTGCTGATTGATGGCTTTTTCCATGATTTTAGACAAAATGGAAGTGATGGCAATTGGTCGGTAGTTTGAGGGATCGGTTTTATTGCCTTTTTTGGGAATAGGTTGAACATTTGCTAACTTCCGTGATAAAGGGCATTAGACAATGGTCGGAAAGACCTAAAGGCGAAAGAACGGAAGTTTTATAAACAAGAGGGTTCGATGTAAGAAAGAGATGTAGAAGATGTGGAGTATAGTTAGGGTTATCAGGGATTCTTGTGGGTTCAGAAATCATTTGTGTGAGATCACATGAAATAGCAAATGTTTCTGCACTATGACCAGCAGGATTTGTAGTAGATGAAAACTGAAGCCAATTAGAGTTATGAACATTGAAATCGCCTACAATTGAGATATCGCAAGATGGAAACTGAGACAGGAGATAGTCAAATTTCATACTAAGGTAAATAAAATAAAGAAGTCTTGAAAGTTACTGTCATTAGGAGACCTATAAATTCAACAGTAGAATTTTACAAAATTAGGACCAGAATGTTTAAACCAAATCACGTCAAAATTTTTAATTTCTAAAGAAGAAACCCTCTTGCAAGCAATTCTGTCCTTGATGTAGGCACATACGCCTTCCTTTATATCGAAAGTTAGAGTGAAGGTGGTATTGGGGAAATTGCAAGTCGGGTGACTTGGAGCTTTCAGAGGAGACTTGTGTTTCAGATAGAAACAAAATATCAGGTTGTAATTGTTCAAGATGTTGGTGAATAACATTAAGATTAGACCTGATGCCGCGGATGTTGCAGTAGTGAATCAGAAAGTTGATACTTTCGATGCCCGTGGTCGCTTGGGCCCTGCCCTCCCGGACATCCGAATGGGGCAGGATTTTACATCCGGAATTTATTACCCTAGAAACCACAGCCATCTTATTTTTTAATTTGGGATTTTTAATCCTATAGGAAGACAGTGAAGGCGAGAAGGAAGAATAAGGATGAGAATAGATTAAGGATGAAGGAAAAGGTAAGCGGCAGCCCTTACCAAGCTCAGAAAACCGGAAACCCAATATAAAGGGTGGTGGTACCTCCCCGGCTGGCATGGAGTATACATACATGCCTACCACCTTATAGAGGTAAGGCCGGGCTTGGTAGGCCGCGCAAAGCTTGGCTGAATATAGTAGAATGTGTGATAAAAGAACGAAAGATAAGGAGTTAAAAATAAAAGGACATGTCAGAGATAGGAAAGCTTGGAGAAAGATAGTGAATGAAGAATAAATAAGAGGCAGGGATTAGTTTGCCTACTCCGCAAGAGAATGTCGCGAAGGAATTATGTTATCATTAATAACCTATAATTTACATTCCACCTAATTTTAGAAACAGTGTTATTTATTCTTGTTAATTATTGTAATATTGGTTGCCCTAGTTTATAGTTTAAATAAATAAATAATTTATGATGAACTCGGTGAATGGATTATATGTAAGAGAAGAAATTAACAAATACTGGCAGAGATATAACAGTTTGAAAAATATAATTTTTGGTTCACCCACTATTCATTTTGAATAAATTTTCGACGCTACAATACAATAATGTGGGTAAATATGAAAACTGAATATAAAGTGAGTATAAAAAAGATGCATTATTAAAATTCCATCAAATTAAATCAATTTGGGCTTTCTCTACTCCAAAAGAAAATATATGGGAAAATTCTTTACTGTCTAAACATAATAAGGTACTAAAAACAAACACTCCAATCCATTTTTCTTTTTACTAAAAAAATAAAAAGAAGCTCTTACAAATAATTTATTGTTAGAGCAATTCATAGAAAAGCAAAAGGAAAGTAAAAAATACACTACTAAGAACATATAACAGACTTAATTTGACATCATAAATATTTACACCACACCAAATGTATTATTTCCATCCACAACCGACTTTACTTTGTTATTAAAGTTTTTTCGGTGTGTGTAAGAGCGCGCGATGATTAAAATATGTTTTAGAGACACTCAACGAAACTATAAATACTGTCTTAAGAAATGAACAATTTTTGCTCAAACAATAAATTTCTCAACTTCCAACCTTTCAAAACATTTTCTTTTACATCTTTCCTCTTAAAGATAATATTTGAATATGAAGGAAGTAATTTAGCTTCAGATTTTTAAATTAACTCGGTTCTATGTATTTCCTCTTTCGTGGTTTATTTATAATGAGGTGCTCGGGTAAGTAATTACTTGTTGATTAAAGCCAGGTGTATTGATTTTACAGCAGTGGTCTGAAATTAGGTCACATGTGCCCGTAACAAAATCGACGTACAATAAAAAAACAACTGTTTCATACATAGGAATTTTTATGGAATTTTACGGATATTTATTTCCATCTCTTTATAAATTTATTACTTTCCTTGAATATTATTTTCAAAGTATGATCAGTGCCATTAAAAATGTAACCCCAAGAGGTAAATGGAATCGGAAGAAGCATTTGCATAAATATTATTGTTTTATTTTATTCAGTGGCACCGTTCTCTGAACTTTTGCGTTATTCGTGCGAATGTTTGCGCTCATTACATTAAGTAATGCGTCAGTCAACCGTGTCCACAATACGAAGACTCAGACATTTTTAACAGTTAAACGAATTTGATAGAAATGTTGTTTAGCGAGGTGGTGGTTCTTCTCTTAATGCTTAAATGGAAACTAGTCAACCATAGTGAGAGCGTACCTAGAAGTATAAAGATCACTGTTTGTAGACCGTTGGATAATTAACAGACATTTATCATTGCATAAGAAACTCTCACAGTCTGTTTTGTATAAGCAACAGCGCTTCACATTAAGCGAGGACAAACTTGTTGAATCAACGGATAGCGCAGTTTGTCTTCAGTGATAAATACAAATTTAATTTTCCATAAACCATGTTGAATTAAAGTGCGCAGAATACGTGGTGAAAGTCACAATATCTGATTTTTTGCATAAAGGCATACGCAAATGTGTGCCACCAAATTAATGTATTTATCACATACCGTTGAACCAAACACAGCTTAATAAATTAGAAGTCTTCACTAGCTTTCTTTTCAATTAACGCACATACTTTAGTATCCAAGTCGCTAAGTTTTTCTTCTCACATCGTATAACTCGATTACACAAGATAATTAAAAATAGCAAAACAGCACAACACAATACTACGCAAGCAACATAACATAACACTATACAACACAACACTACACTACATAACACTACACAACACAACACTATACAAGACAACACAATGTAACACAACGAAACACAACACAAAACTATGCCTTAGCAGGCAACGGAACACAAGCAAGTCAGCACAACAATACACAGCGCAACACAACGCGTCGCATCGCGGAAAAATCGCAAAACAACACAACAAATTACAACACAACATTGCGCAGCGCAATAGAAAGAATCGTAACGTAACGCACACCACAGCACAGTGCAGACCAGCACGGCGCACCGCAGAACAAAACAACACAACCAAACGCCATGCTATCCTACGCAACACAAAACATAACAACGATACGTTACGACACGCAACGTAACACAACACAACACGGCATTATATAATATAACATAACCCAATATCACACCACGCTACACAGCGCAGCATAACGAAACGCAGCGCAACGCAACGAACCGCAACGTAACGTAAACCACACCATAGCACAGAACAGCATGGGACAGTACAGCACAGCATAGCACAGCACAACACAGCACAGTACATCAAAATAACACTAAATACAACAAAAAACAACGCAACACAACACAAAGTAGCATTTTGTGTTTGTGTGTTTGTGAGTTTGTGTTTGTGTATTTGTGTGTTTGTGTGTTTGTGTGTGTGTGTGTGTGTGTGTGTGTTTGTGTGTTTGTGTGCTTGTGTGTTTGTGTTTGTGGGTTTGTGTGTTTGTGTGTTTGTGTGTTTGTTTGTGTGTGTGTGTGTTTGTTTATGTTTGTATGTTTGTGTGTTTGTATGTTCGTGTGTTCGTGTGTTTGTGTATTTGTGTGTTTTCCGTGTTTGCATGTCTGCCTGTTTGCGTGATTGCGTGTTTTCGTGTTTTGTGTTTGTGTTAGTGTGTTTGCGTGTTTGCGTGTTTGCGTATTTGCGTGTTTGCGTGTTGGCGTGTTTACGTGTTTGTGTTTGTGTGTTTGTATGTTTGTGTGTTTGTGTGTTTGTGTGTTTGTGTGTTTGTGTTTGTGTATTTGCGTGTTTACGTGTTTACGTGTTTGTGTTTGTGTGTTTGTATGTTTGTGTGTTTGGTGTTTGTGTGTTTGTGTGTTTGTGTGTTTGTGTTTGTGTGTTTGTGTGTTTATGTGTTTGTGTTTGTGTGTTTGTGTGTTTGTGTGTTTGTGTGTTTGAGTGTTTGTGTGTTTGTGTGTTTGTGTGTTTGTGTGTTTGTGTGTTTGCGTGTTTGTGTTTGTGTGTTTGTGTGTTTGTGTGTTGTGTGTATGTGTGTGTTTGTGTGTTTGTTTGTATGTTTGTTTGTGTGTTTGTTTGTATGTTTGTGTGTTTGTATGTTTGTGTGTTCGTGTGTTTGTGTGTTTTCCGTGTTTGTGGGTTGCGTGTTTGCATGTTTGCGCGATTGTGTGTTTTCGTGTTTGTGTTAGTGTGTTTGCGTATTTGCGTGTTGGCGTGTTTACGTGTTTGTGTTTGTGTGTTTTTTTTTTTGTTTTTTTTTTTATTTTTATGTTTTTTTTATTTTTTTTTTTTTTTTTTGTGTTTTTTTCGTGTTTTTTTTGCTTTCTTTGTGTTTGTGTTTTTTGTTTCTTGCTTTGCGTGTTACGTGTTTTGTTTGTTTATTTTTTGTTTTTTTGTTTTTTTTGTTTTGTGTTTTGTTTTTTTGTTTTTTTGTTTTTGTTTGTTTGTTGTTTGTGTTTGTGTTTGTGTTTTTTGTTGTTTGTGTTATTTTGTTTTTTTTGTTTATGTTTTATGTTGTTTTTGTTTTTTTTTTTTTTTTTTTTTTTTTTGTTTTGTTTGTGTTTTTGTTTTTTTTTTTTTTTTTTTTTGTTTGTTTTTTTTTTTTTGTTTTGTTTTTTTTTATTTTTTTTTGTTTTGTTTTTTTGTTTTGTTTTTGTGTTGTTTGTTTTTTTGTTTTTGTTTTGTGTTTGTTTTTTGTTTGTTTTTTGTTTTTGTTGTTTTTATTTTTGTGTTTTGTTTTGTTTTGTTGTTTTTGTTTGTTTTGTTGTTTTGTTTTTTGTTTTGTGTTTTTGTTTTGTGTTTTGTGTTTTTTTGTGTTTTGTTTTGTTTTGTTTTTTTTGTGTGTTTGTTTGTTTTGTGTTTGTTTGTGTTTGTTTTTTTTGTGTTTTGTTTTTGTTTGTGTTTTGTTTGTTGTTTTGTGTTTTGTGTGTTTTGTTTTGGTTTGTGTTTGTTTTGTGTTTGTGTTTTGTTTTGTGTTTTGTGTGTGTGTTTGTGTGTTGTGTTTGTTGTTTGTGTTTGTTTTGTGTTTGTGTTGTTGTTTGTGTGGTTGTTTGTGTGGTTGTGTTTGTGTTTGTTTGTTTTGTTGTTTTTGTTTTATGTGTTTTGTGTTTGTATTTGTTTTGTTTTTGTTTTTTTGTTTTGTGTTTTTGTTTTGTGATTTTGTTTTTGTTTTGTGTTTGTTTTGTGTTTTGTTTGTATTTGTCGTTTTGTGTTTGTGTTTGTGTTTGTTGTTTGTTGTTTTGTTGTGTTTGTGTTTGTGTTTTGTGTGTTTGTGTTTTTGTGTGTTTGTGTGTTTGTGTTGTGTGTTTGTGTTTGTGTGTTTTGTGTTTGTGTTTGTGTTTGTGTTTGTTTTTGTTTGTGTTTGTGTTTTTTGTGTTTTGTGTTTGTGTTTTGTTGTTTGTTTTTGTTTTGTTTGTTGTTGTGTTTGTGTTGTTGTTGTATTGTTTGTATTGTTATGTATGTTATGTGTTTGTGTGTTGTGTTGTGTTTGTGTTGTGTTTGCTGTTTGTGTGTGTTTGTGTTTGTGTTGCTGTTGTGTGTTGTGTTTCGTGTTTTGTGTTTGTGTTGTGTGTTTCGTGTTTGGTATTTGGTGTTTGTGTTTGTGTTGTGTGTTTGTGTTTGTGTGTGTTGTGTTTGTGTTTGTGTTTGTGTGTTTGTTTTGTGTTTGTGTGCTTTGTGTGTTTGTGTGTTGTGTGTTTGTGTGTTTTGTGTTTGGTTGCGTTTTCAGTGTTTGTTGTTTGTGTTTGTTTTTGTTGTGTTTCGTGTTGTGTGTTTGTGTTGTTGTGTTTGTTGTTTGTTTGTTGTTGTGTGTTGTGTGTTTGTGTTTTGCTGTTTGTGTGTGTTTGTGTTTGTTTGTGTTTTGTGTGTTTGTGTGTTATTTGTGTGTTTGTGTTTGTGTTGTGTGTGTAGTTGTGTTTGTGTTTGTGTTTGTTGTGTTTGTGTTTTGTGTTGTTTTGTTTGTTTTTTTGTTTTTTTGTTTGTTTGTTTTTTTTTTTTTTTTGTTTTGTTTGTTTTGTTTTTTTTTTTTTTGTTTTTGTTTTTGTTTTTTTTTTTTTTTTTGTTTTTTTGTTGGTTTTTGTTGTGTGTTTTTTTGTTGGTTTTTTTTTGTTTGTTTTGTTGTTTGTTTTGTTTTTTTTTTTTTTTGTTTTGTTGTTTGTTTTTTGTTTTGTTTTTTGTTGGTGTGTGTTTTTTTTGTTTTGTTTTTTGTTTGTTGTGTTTGTTTTTTTGTTTTTTTTGTTTTGTTTGGTTTGTTTGTTTGTTGTGTTTTTGTTTTTGTTTTGTGTGTGTTGTGTTTTTGTTTTGTGTGTTGTTTTGTGTGTTTTTGTTTGTGTTTTGTGTGTTTTGTGTTGTTGTGTTTTGTTGGTTTTTTTTGTTTGTTTGTTGTTTGTTGTTTTGTGTTGTGTGTTTGTGTGTTTGTGTTGTGTTTGTGTTTTTTTGTGTTTTTGTGTTTTGTGTTTGTGTTTGTGTGTTTGTGTGTTTGTGTTGTGTTTGTTGTTTTTTGTGTTTTGTGTTTTGTTTTTGTTTTGTTGTTTTGTGTTTTATTTTATGTTTGTTTGTTGTTTGTTGTTTTGTGTTTATGTTTGTTTGTGTGTTTTTGTTGTGTTTGTTGTGTGTTTTTGTTTGTGTTTGTGTTTGTTGTTTTTTTTGTGTGTTTGTTTTTGTGTTTGTGTGTTTGTTGTTGTGTGTCGTGTTGTTTGTGTTGTTGTGTTTTCGTGTTTGTGTTCGTGTTTGTGTTTGTGTTTGTTTGTTTGTTTGTGTGTATGTTCATGTTGTTTCATGTGTTTTGTTTGTTTTGCGTGTTGTCGTTTTGTGTTTGTTGTGTATTGTGTTTGTGTGATTTGTGTGTTTTGTATTGTGTTTTTTTTGTTTGTGTTTGTTTTATGTGTTTGTGTTTGTGTATTGTTTGTTTTGTGTGTTTGCTGTTGTGTTTTTGTGTTTGTGTGTGTTGTCGTGTTTTTGTGTTTGTGTTTTGTGTGGTTGTTGTGTTTGTTTTGTGTTGTTTGTTGTTTGTGTTGTTTGTGTTTGCGTTTTGTCTGTTTGTGTTTATCGTTTATGTGTTTGTTTTGTTCGTGTTTGTGTATGTGTTTTGTGTTTTTATTTTGTATTTGTTTGTGTGTTTTGTTTATTGTTTTGTGTTGTTTGTTTGTTGTTGTGTGTTTTGTGTTTTGTTGTTTGTTGTTGTTTTGTGTTTGTAGTGTTGTTGTGTTTGTTGTTGTTTGTGTTTTGTTTGTGTTTGTTTGTGTTTGTGTGTTGTTGTTGTTGTGTGTTTGTGTTTGTTTGTGTTGTGTTTTGTGTGTTTGTGTTGTGTGTGTGTTTGTGTTTTGTGTTGTTTGTGTGTTTGTGTGTTTGTGTGTTGGTTGTGTTGTTTGTGCTTGTTATGTTTGTGTTTGTTGTTTGTTTGTTGTGTGTTTGTTGTTGTCTTGCGTGTTGTGTGTTATGTTTTGTTGTGTGTTGTGTGTTGTGTGTTGTGTGTTGTGTTTGTGCTTGTGTTTTGATGTGTTGTTGTGTTTGTGTTTGTGTGTGTTTGTTGTGTTGTTGTTTTGTGCGTGTGTTGTGTGTTGTGTGTGTTGTGTTTGTGTTTGTTTATGTGTTTTGTGTTTGTGTTGTAGTGTTTGTTTGGTGTTGTTGTCGTTTGTGTTTGTGTGTTTGTGTTGTGTGTTTGTGTGTTTGTGTGTTATGTTCGTGTTGTGTGTTTCGTGTGTGTTTGTTGTGTAGTGTTTGTGTTGTGTATTTCGTGTTTGTGTGTTGTTTGTGTTGTGTGTTGTTTGTAGTGTTTGTGTTGTTGTGTGTTTGTGTTTGTGTGTTGTGTTTGTGTGTTTGTGTGTTTGTGTTGCTGTGTTTGTGTGTTTGTGTTTGTTGTGTTGTGTGTGTTGTGTGTTTGTGTTGTGTTTGGTGTTTGTTTTGTGTGTTTGTGTGTTTTGTTTGTGTGTTTGTGTTGTTTGTGTGTTTTGTGTTTGTTTGTGTTTTGTTTGTTGTTTGTGTGTTTGTTGTTTGTGTCGTTGTGTTGTGTGTTTGTGTTTGTTTTGTGTTTTGTGTTTGTGTGTGGTGTTTGTCATGTTGTGCTGTTTGTCGTGTTTGGTGTTTGTTTCGTGTTTGTGTTGTGTGTTTGTTGTGTTTGGTGTTTGCGTGTTTGCGTATGTTTGTCGTGTTTGCGTTGTTGGTCGTGTTTACTGTGTTTGTGTTTGTGTGTTTTGTTATGTTGTGTTGTAGTTTGTGTGTTTGTGTGTTGTGTGTGTTTGTGTTGTTTGTATTTGTGTGTTTGTGTGTTTGTGTTGTGTGGTTTGTGTTTGTGTGTTTGTGTTGTGTGTTGTGTTTGTGTGTTTTGTGTTTGTGTGTTGTATGTTTGTGTGTTTGTGTGTTTGTGTTGTGTGTTGTGTGTTTGTGTGTTTGTGTTTGTGTTGTGTTTGTGTGTTTGTTTGATGTTTGTGTGTTTGTGTGTTTGTGTGTTTGTGTGTTTGTTGTTTTGCTGTGTTTGTGTGTTTTGTTTTGTTGTTTGTTTGTGTTGTTGTGTGTCTGTGCTGTGTTGTGTTTTGTGTTGTGATTGTCTGTTGTGATGTTGTGTTTGTATGTTTGTGCTGTTTGTGCTGTTTGTGTGTTTGGTGTTTGGTGTTGGTGCTGTTTGTTTTGTTGTCTGTGTCGTTGTGTGCTGTTTCATCGTGTTTGTTGTGTTTGTGTCGTTTGTGTTTGTGTGTTTGTGTTGTGCGTTTCTGTGTTGTGTGTTGTGTTTTGTGTGTTTGTGTGTTTGTGCTGTTTGCCGTGTTTGTGTGTTTGTGTGTTTGTGTCGTTGTTGTGTTGTGTTGCTGTTTGTGTTGTGTGCTGTGTGTGCTGTGTGTCTGTGTGTTGTTGTGTGTGTTTGTATGTGTTTGTTGTTGTGTTTGTGTGTGCGTGCATGTGTGTGCTTGTGTTTGTGTCATTTGTGTTTGTTCGTGTTTCGTTGTGTTGTGTTTTGTGTTTGTTGTGTTGTGTGTTTGTGTTTGTGTTTGTTTTGTTGTTGTTTGTATGTTTGTGTTGTGTGTTGTGTTGTGTTTGTGTTTGTTGTGTGTGTGTTGTGTGTTTTGTGTGTGTTGTGTTGTGTGTTTCAGTGTGTGTGTTTGGTTGTGTGTGTGTTTGTGTTGTGTTTGCGTTGTGTGCGTGTTTGTGTTTGTGTGTTTGTGTGTTGTTGTGTTGTGTGTTGTGTGTTTGTGTGTTGTGTTGTGTTTGTGTTTTGTTGTGGTTTGTGTGTTTGTATGTTGTGTGTTTGTGTTGTGTTTTGTGTTGTGTTGTGCGTTTGTCGTGTTTGTGTTTGTTGTATGTGTTGTGTTTCGTGTTTACGTGTGTTTGTGTTGTGTGTTTGTATGTTTGTGTTTGTGTGTTTGTGTATTTGTGTGTTTGTGTGTTTGTTATGTGTGTGTTGTGTGTGTGTGTTGTGTTTGTGTGTTTGTGTTTGTGTGTTTGTATGTTGTGTGTTTTGTTGTGTTTGTGTTGTGTGTGTTGTTTGTGTTTGTGTGTTTGTATTGTGTGTTTGTGTGTTTGTGTTTTATGTGTTTGTGTTTTGTTTGTGTTTTGTGTTTGTGTGTTTTGGTTATGTTTGTTTGCATTTGTTTTGTGTGTGTGTGTGTGTTTGTTGTGTTTTGTGTTTGTGTGTTTGTGTGTTTGTTGTTTTGTGTTTGTGTGTTTGTGTTTTGTGTTTGTGTGTTTGTGTTTGTGTGTTGTTTGTGTTTGTGTTTTGTGTGTTTGTGTTTGTGTGTTTGTGTGTTTGCGTGTTTGTGTTTTGTGTTTGTTGTTTGTTGTTGTTTGTTTGTGTGTTGTGTTGTGTGTTTGTGTTGATGTTGTAGTTGTTGTTTGTGTTTGTGTTTGTGCTGTTGTGTGTTTGTGTGTTCTGTGTTTGTGTTGTTTGTGTGTTTGTGGTTATGTGTGTTTTGTGTTGTGTTTGTGTTGTGTTGTGTTATGTTTGTGTTTGTGTTTGTTGTTTTGTGTTTTGTTTGTGTGTTGTGTTTTGTGTTGTTGTTTGTTTGTTGTTTGTTTGTGTGTTTGTTTTGTTTGTGTGTTTGTCATGTTTTGTGTGTGTTTTGTCGTGTTGTTGTGTTTGTGGTTGGTGTTTGTTTTGTGTTGTGTTTACGTGTTTGTGTTTTGTTTGTGTGTTTGTGTGTTTGTGTTTTGTGTTTGTGTTTGTTGTGTTTGTGTTTGTAGTGTTTGTGTGTTTGTTTGTGTTTGTGTGTTTGTGTGTTTGTGTGTTTTTTGTTTGTTTGTGTGTTGTTTGTGTGTTTGTGTGTTTGGTGTGTTTGTGTGTTTGTGTGTTTGTGTGTTGTTTGGTTGTGTGTTTGTGTGTTTGTGTGTTTTGTGTTTGTGTTTGTGTTGTGTTGTTTGTTGTGTTTTGTTTGTGTGTTTGTTTTGTATGTTTGTGTTGTTTGTGATGTTGTGTGTGTTGTGTGTTTGTGTGTTTGTGTGTTTCGTGTTTGTGTGTGTTGTGTTTGTGGTTGTGTGTTTGCGTGTTGTGTTTTCGTGTTTGTGTTTGTGTTGTGTGTTTGCGTGTTGTGCTGTTTGTCGTTTGCGTGTTTTGTCTGTGTGCTGTGTTTCGTGTGTTTGTGTTGTGTGTTTGTTGTTGTCGTGTAGTGTTGTGTGTTGTTGTTTTGTGTTGTGTTGTGTGTTTGTATTTGTGTGTTTGTAGTGTTGTGTGTGTTTGTGTGTTGTGTTTGTTGTTTGTATGTTTGGTGTTTGTGTTTGTGTGTTTGTGTGTTTGTGTGTTTGTGTTTGTGTGTTTATGTGTTTTATGTTTGTGTGTTTGTGTGTTTGGTGTTTGTGTTTGTGTGTTTGTGTGTTTGTGTGTTTACGTGTTTGTGTTGTGTGTTTGTATGTTTGTGTTTGTGTTATGTGTTTGTGGTTTTTTGTTGTTTGTGTTTTATGTGATTTGTGTTTTGTTTTGTTTGTTGTTTGTGTTTGTTTGTGTTGTGTTGTGTTGTGTGTTGTTGTGTGTTGGTGTATTTGGTGTTGTGTTGTTGTTGTTGTGTTTGGTGTTGTTGTTGTGTGTTTTGTGTTTGGTGTTTGCTTTGTGTTTGCGTGTTTGTGTTTATGTTTATGTGTTTGTGTTTGTGTTTGTGTTTGTGTGTTTTGTTTGTGTGTTTTGTTTGTTTTTGTGTTTTTTTGTGTTATGTTTTGTGTTTTTGTGTTTGTTTGTGTTTTGTTGTTAGTTTTATTATGTTTGTGTTTATGTTTGTTATGTTGTGTGTTTTATTGATGTTGCGTGTTTGTGTGTATTTGTGTTGTGTGTGTGTTTGGTTTGTAGTGTTTGTGTGTTTGTGTTGTGTGTTTGTGTTGTGTGTTTGTGTGTTGTTTGTGTTGTGTGTGTTGTGTGTGTGTGTTGTGTTTGATGTTGTGATTTGTTGTTGATTTGTTTGTGTTTGTATGTTTTGTTTTGTGTTTGTTTTATTGTGTTTATGTATTTTGGTTTATTATATTTGTGTTTATTTTTTGTGTTTATGTTTTGTTATGTGTTTGTTTTGTGTGTTTGTGTTTATTTTATGTTTATGTTGTGTGTTTTATTTGTTTGTGTGTTGTGTTTGTTAGTTGTGTGTATTGGTGTTTGTGTAGTGTTGTTTGTGTTTGTGTTGTGCGTGTGTTGTGTATGTGTGTGTATGTTTGTGTGTTGTTGTTGTTGTGGTTTGTGTTGTGTGTTTGTGTGTTTGTGGTTTGTTGTGTGTAGTGTTGTTTTGTGTGTTGTAGTTTGTAGTTTGTGTTTAGTGGTATGTATGGTTTGTGTTGTGGTTGTTTTGTGTAGTTTTTGTGTTGTGCTGTTGTAGTGTATGTTTGATTGCGTGTTATGTTGTTTGTCGTGATTGTGTGTTTGTTTGTGTTTGTGTTTGTCGTGTTGCGTAGTTGAGTTTGTGGTATTGATTTTGTGTGTTTGTGTGTTGTGTGTATGTTGTATGTTGTGTGTTTGTGTTTGTGGTTTGTGTGTTGTGTGTGTGTGTTGTTATGTGATTTGTGTGTTTGTGGTGTGTGTTTGTGTGTTTGTGTTGTGTGTTGTGTGTGTTTGAGTGTGTGTTTTGTGTGTGTTGTGAGTTTGGTGTGTGTTGTTGTGTTGTGTATTTGTGTTGTTGTGTTTTGTTGTTGTTCGTAGTTTGTGTTTTGTGTGTGTATTAGTGTCTGTTTGTGTGTTGTGTTTTGTTTGCTTTAGTGTTTTGTGTTTGTGTTTGTGTGGTTTGTTTGTTGTTGTTTTGTGTTTGTGTTATCAGTGTGTTTGTTTGTGTGTGTTATGTGTGTTTGTGTGTTGTATGTGTTGTTTTTGTGTGTTGTGTTGTTGTTATTGGTTTGTGTTGTGTGTTTGTATTGTTATCGTTTGTGTTGTTGTGTGTTGTGTTTGTGTTTGTGTTTGTGTGTTGTGTGTTTGTGTGTTTGTGTGTTTCGTGTTTGTGTTTGTGTGTGTGCTGTGTTTGTGTGTTTGTGTTTGTGTTGTGTTTTGTGTGTTTAGCGTGTTTGTGTGTTGTGTGTTTGGTGTGTTGTGTTTGTGTGTATGTGTGTGTTGTGTGTTTTGTGTTGTGTTGTGTGTTGTGGTTGTGTTTTGTGTGTGTTGTGTTGTGTTTGTGTTGTGTGTTTGTGTGTTTGTTTGTGTTGTGTGTGTGTTGTGCGTGTTGTCGTGTTTGTGTGTTTGTGTGTTTGTGGTTGTGTTTGTGTGTTGTGTTTGTGTGTTGGTGTCGTGTTATGTGTTGTTTGTGTGTGTGTGTTGTGCTGTTTGCGTGTTTGGTATTGTGTTGTGTGTTTTTTTTTTTTTTTTTTTTTTTTTTTTTTTTTTTTTTTTTTTTTTTTTTTTTTTTTTTTTTTTTTTTTTTTTTTTTTTTTTTTTTTTTTTTTTTTTTTTTTTTTTTTTTTTTTTTTTTTTTTTTTTTTTTTTTTGGGGGGGGGGGGGGGGGGGGGGGGGGGGGGGGGGGGGGGGGGGGGGGGGGGGGGGGGGGGGGGGGGGGGGGGGGGGGGGGGGGGGTTTTGTTTGCTGTTTGCGTAGTGTGTTGTGTTGCATCTGTGTCTGTTCGTGTTTCGTGTGTGTTGTGTTGCGTGTTGCGTGTTGTGGTATTGTGTTTGCGTTTGCGTTGTTTCCGTGTTTGTGTTTGTGTGTTTGTGTTTGTGATGTTGTGTGTGTGGTTGTGGTGTTTTGTGTTGTTGTGTGTGTGTTGTGTGTGTGTGTGTTGTGTGTTTGTGTGTTTGTGTGTTGTGTGTTGTGTGTTGTTCGTGTGTTTGTGTGTTTGTGTGTTGTGTGCGTTTGTGTGTTTGTGTGTTTTGTTTGTGTTGTGTTTGTGTGTATGTGTGTGTTTGTGTGATTGTGTGTGTTAGTGCGTTTGTGTGTTTGTGTGTTGTGTGCATTTGTGTTCGTGTGTTTGTGTGTTTGTGTTTTGTCGTGTTTCTGTTGTGTTTGTCGTGTTGTGTGTTTGTGTTTGCGTTGTGTTAGTGTTGTGTTGTGTGTGTGTGTGTGGTTTGTGTGTTTGTGTTGTGTGTGTGTGTTGTGTGGTTTGTGTGTTTGTGTTGTGTATGTGCGTCGTGTTGTGTGTGTTTGTGTTTGAGTGTTTTGTGTGTGTGTGTGTATTTGTTTTGTTGTTTGTGTTTGTGTGTTGTGTTTGTTTTTGGTTGTTGTGTTTTTTTGTGTTGTTTGTGTTTTTTTTGTGTTTGTGTTTGTTTTTTTTTGTGTTTTTTTTTTATTTTTTTTTTTTTTTTTTTTTTTGTGTTTGTTTTTTTTTGTTTTTGTTTTTTTTATATTGTTTTTGTTTGTGTTGTTTTGTGTTTTTTTTTTTTTTGTGTTTGTTTTTGTTTTGTTGTGTTTGTTTTGTGTTTTTTTTATTTTGTTTGTTTTTTTTGTGTTTTTTGTTTGTTTGTGTTTTGTGTTTGTGTTGTTTAGTTTTGTTTTTGTTTTTGTTTTGTGTTTGTGTTTTGTTGTTTTTTTTTTTTATTTTTTTTTTTTGTTTTTTGTGTTGTTTTTGTGTTTTTTTGTTTTTGTGTTTGTTTTTTGTGTTTTTTTTGTGTTTTGTTTTTTTTTATTTGTTGTTTTTGTTGTTTTATATTTTTTGTGTATTTGTGTTTTGTTGTTTGTTGTTGTGTTTTTGTGTTGTTGTTTTTTATGTGTTTATGTTTTGTGTTTTGTTTATTGTGTTTATGGTTTGTGTTTGTGTATGTGTTTGTTTTGTGTTTGTGTGTGTGTTTGTGTGTATATGTGTGTTTGATGTGTGTTGTGTGTTTGTGTGTTTTGTGTGTATGTTTTGTGGTTTGTGTGTGTTTTGTTTTGTGTGTTGTGTGTTGTGTTTTGTTTGTAGTGTTTTGTGTTTCTGTTTGTTGTATGTGTTTGTTTGTGTTTGTGTTTGTTATTTTGTGTGTTTGTTAGTATGTTGTGTGTTGTTGTGTGTTGTGTGTTTGTGTTGTGTTTGTTTGTCGTGTTGTCGTGTTTGTGTGTTGTGTGTTTGTTGTTCTGTGTGGTCTGCTGTATTGTGCGTTTGGTGTGTGTTGTGTGTTTGGTGTTTGCGTGTTTTGTGTGTTGTGTCGTTTGTGTGTTTTGTGTTTGTGTGTCTTGTGTGTTTGTTGTGTTGTGTTTGTCGTGTTGTGCTTTGTGTGTTTTGTGTCTGTGTGTTTGCTGTTTTGTGTTGTGTGTTTGTGTTTGTGTGTGCTTGTTTGCCGTGTGTGTTGTGTTGTGTTTGTGTGTTCTGTGTGTGTAGTTTGTGTGTCTGTGTTGTGTGTTTTTTTTTTTGGTTTTTGTTTTGTTTGTTTTTTGGTTTTTTTTTTGTTTTTGTGTTTGTGTGTTTTTTATGTTTTGTGGTTTTTGTTTGTTTTTTTTTTGTGTGGTTTTTGTTTTTTTTTTTTTTTTTTTTGTTTTTTTTAATTTTTTTTTTTTTTTTTTTTTTTTGTTTGTGGGTTTTTGGGTTTGTGTGTTTTGTTTTGTGGTTTGTGGTTTGTTTTGTGGTTGTGGTGTGTGTGGTTTGGTGTTTTGTGGTGTTTGTTGTGTTTGTGTGTTTGGTTTTGTGTTTGTGGGTTTGTGTTTGTGGTTTTTTGTGTGTTTGTTTGTGGTTTGTTTTGTTTGTGTGTTTTATTTGTTTTTGTTTGTGGTTTGTGTTTTTTTGTTTGTGTTTTGATTTATTTTTTTTGTTTTTTGTTTGGTTTGGTTTATGTTGTGTGTTTGCCTGTTATTGTGTTTGGTTTTGGTTTGTGTTTGTGTGTTTGTATGTTGTGTGTTTGTGTGTTTTGTGTTTGTGTTTGTGTTTGCGTGTTGGTGTTTACGTGTTGTTTGTGTTTGTGTGTTTGTATGTTTGTGTGTTTGTGTTTATGTGTTTGTGTGTTTGTGTGTTTTGTGTTGTGTTTGTGTTTGTGTGTTTGTTATGTTTGTGTGTTTTGTATGTGTTTGTGTGTTTGTATTTGTGTGTTTGTGTGTGTGTGTGTGTGTGTTTGTGTGTTGTGTGTGTTTGTGTGTTTGTGTGTGTTGTGTGTTTGTGTGTTTGTGTGTTGGTGTGTATGATGTTGTTTGTGTTTGTGTTGTGTGTGTGTTGTGTGTGTGTGTGTGTTGTTGTGTGTTGTTGTGTTGTTGTGTGTTGTGTGTTCTGTGTGGTTTGTGTGTTTGTGGTTGGTTTGTGTTGTGCATGCGTGTTTGCTGTTTGTGTTTGCGTGTGCTGTGTTTCGTGTTTTCGTGTTTGTGTTAGTGTGTTTGCGTGTTTGGTGCTTTGCGTGTTGCGTGTTGTGCGTGTTTACGTGTTTGTGTTTGTGTGTTTGTATGTTTGTGTGTTTGTGTGATTGTGTTTTGCGTGTGTTGGTGTGTGTTGTGTTTGTGCGTGTTTGCGTGTTGTACGTGTTTCGTGTTTGTGTTTGTGTTTGTGTTGTGTGTGTGGTGTCTGTGTTTGTGTGTTGTGTGTGTTTGTGTGGTTGTGTCTGTGTTTGTGTGTTTGTGTGTTGTGTGGTTTGTGTTGTGTGTGTTGTGTGTTTGTGTGTGTGTGTTTGTGTGTTTGTGTGTTTGTGTGTTTGTGTTGCAGTTTGTGTTGTGTGTTTGTGCTGTGTTGTGTGTTTGTGTTGTGTGTTTGTGTGTTGTGTGTTTGTGCGTTTGTGCGTTTGTGTGTTGTGTGTGTTTGTGTTTGGTGTTGTGTGCTTGTGGTGTTTGTCGTGTTTGTGTTGTTTGTGTGTTGTGTGTTCGTGTGTGTGTGATTTGTGTGTTTTGTGTGTTTGTGTGTTTGTGTGTTTGCGTCTGTGTGTGTTTGTGTGTTAGTGTGTCTGGTGTTTGTGTGTTTACGTGTTTACGTGTTTGTGTTTGTGTTTGTGTTTGTGTGTTTATTGTTTTGTGTTTGGTGTTTTGTTTTCTGTGTTTGTGTGTTTTGTGTTTGTGTTTTGTTTTTTGTGTGTTTGTGTATGTGAATTTGTGTGTTTGTGTGTTTGTGTGTTTGTGTGTTTGTGCGTTTGTGCGTTTGTGTGTTTGTGTTTGTTTGTTTGTGTTTGTGTGTTTGTGTGTTTGTGTGTTTGTTTGTGCGTTTGTGCGTCTGTGTGTTTGTGTGTTTGTGTTTGTGTGTTTGTGTGCTTGTGTGTTTGTTTGTGTGTTTGTGTTTGTTTGTGTGTTCGTGTGTTCGTGTGTTCGTGTATTTGTGTGTTTGTGTTTGTGTTTGTGTGTTTGCGTGTTTTCCGTGTTTGTGGGTTGCCTGTTTGCATGTCTGCGTGTTTGCGTGATTGACTGTTTGTGTTTGCGTGTTAGAGTGTTTTGAGTGTTTGTGTGTTTGTGTGTTTGTGTGTTTCTGTGTTGTGTGTTTGTGTGATTGTGTGTTGGTGTGTTGGTGTGTTTGTGCGTTTGTGTCTGTGTGTTTGTGTGTTTGTGTGTTTGTATTTGTGTGTTTGTGTGTTTGTGTGTTTGTGTGTTTGTGTGTTTGTGTTTGTGTGCGTGTTTGTGTTTGTGTGCATGTGTGTGAGTGCGAATGGACGAATGTGCGTGTGTGTGTGTGTGTGTATGTGCGCGTGTGCGTGTCTTTGGTGGGTGCGTGTGTGCGTGTGTACGTGTGTGCGTGTGTGTATGTGCGCGTGAGCATGTGTTCATGGGTGTGTGTGTTTGGGGGGTGAAAGGGTGAGTACATGGGTGCGTAAGTGCGTGGGTGCGTACGTGCGTACGTGCATGCATGCGTGCGTGTGTGCGTATGTACGTGAATGTGTGTGCGTATATACGTGAGTGTCTGTGCGTGCGCGGACGCGCGCGTGTGCGTGTGTGCATGTATGCCTCTGTATTTTGTATCATTGCTACGTAGGTGATTTTACTTTTGACATAAAAGGCCTTTATGAAAGTTCTGAACAATTTCAAATGTATTAGGTTATTTCAAATTTAAAATTATAATTCAAAGGAGATGTAATTATTGCTGTTATTTTACTAATAACCTTATTGTATAGTATCGTAATTTAGTAACATAGTTAAAAGCTTATACCAGTACGTGGTGAAATACATTAGTTTCTGAATTCATTATAAATCAATAAAAATTTGAAAATGTCAGTACTACTTTTTAGCACTCTAAATGAATCATGTCAAACAAGCCTTGATGGGTTTATTTAACGTTTATACCACGTTTACATAACACATATGTGAAATATATTACATTTAGTTGTTACATTTAATTTAGTTAAGATATTAGTCAATTATGTATACTTCCATGATATCATCCATTATATGTTGAAATACATAGATAAGTTACTGACTCTTATTTTCTTTTAAAATGGAAATAAATTTTACTGATTCGCTAACTTATAATGTGACCTGATTTTTCCGAAATTATAAAAGAGTAACTAACTTTTTTTAGCTACTTTCAAAAAGTAAAGTATTTCGAAACGTCTATCCCTTTTAATATCGTCATTTTAAATATCAAACTTAGAAACAAGGGTATGTGAACCATTATTTACATATATTAGAATTTCAGACGAAGTTAATTAAGTTCAAAATGAGTCATTATAAAGCATTATAAATGCAAACGAGGAATTAATACACATGGAAATTTATTTTCCTTTATGAAAAGTGAAATATAAAAACAAAGTGATGGTCTGCATTTGACGTATTAAATTTTAGCTTATAAGCATGGATATTATTTCAATAGACGTCATCGTTTTAAAGGCAAATATCATTTGCTAAATGTACACTTCAAATAAAATTTATTTTATAGAAACAAAAGAGGATAAAATTTTATATCAAAAACAAGATGTGAGCTTTCTACTGAATCTATTATTGAAACTTGAAAATATTTTGCACCATCTTTTAATGAAAAAAAAATAAGAAGGGCGGGCTGCTTGAGCCTTGCAAGTTCCTTCAGTCACAGCGATGGATTCCCAACATACGTACATGCATGCTTTAAGTACATATGCATAGTGGGATTAAAGATAGGTGCGGATCGGAAGCAACGGATTTAGGGTTCTAAAGGGAAGTTACTATTCCAGCAATCGTCTAATTAGATGCACATGATGTGCATATACGCAGTGATCATGCCTCTATATATGTGTAAGTAAACACCCCTGAAAAACTTCACACAGGGGAGACGGTAATGGAGTCGAACCCATAACCTCCCGAAAGCTAAGCAGATCTTGTTATCGCTGACCCATTAGCTTGGTATCTTTTATTGTAAATAATAAACTATTTAAACGTACCTCTCTTTCATTATTTCCATAACCAATGCCGAGATTGGGCATTGCTCGTAGAATTGCTACAAGAGATTGAGTTGTATTACTGTAGACGACAGGCCTGTACTGTTTAAAGTCTTCACTGGTAAACCCACTCTCATGAATAATTCTGGAACAAAACAAAAAATTAATTATACTACATTCAGCGAAACAACCAACGCACGTCATAAATTTATTCAGCTAGATCCAACAAATTATACATATAGCTATTTCGCACGTCAACACGATTCAAAAAGAGAGAGAAACACTCTAGAACGTTGGCACTACTTACATAAATTCATGACGTGCATTGGAAGTTACATTGAACGTCGTTTATATACAAATATGTGTAACAAAGTAACCTGTTTATATTTATACCCTTGCATAAACCCCTTTAGATTGGGTTGGCATTTCATCAGTACGCGTTACACAATTATTGTTTGGTCCTAACGTACGATTAAAAAATGATTTTAGATGCATTTTTACAGCTGAACCAGGTGTTATCAGTATATGTTTAGTTGGTATAATACAATGAGCAGGTAAACATTATAGACTTTAGAGAGTTATGAAATGAAGAGTGAGATCTCTGATGTAGGGTTTTGAGTACACTCAATTTCGGAACAGTGAGTTTGTAGTTCCAAAGGCCGCTAATAAAATTCTTACAGGACGTTCGGAAAAGCTTATCTACACATAAATAAAGAAGATAATTCGATAGCAATCATTTGATAAAATTTGGTACGGACCAACTAAAAGATTAAAGTTTCAGGCTTCAGCTGAGAGTAATTAATATTAGCAGTAAAGTAAAATTATTTTGCCTTCTGTTAAACAATGTATTTATAAGACGAGCTGAGGAGATCAAAAGGAGGGAAAAGCAAAGAATAATAAAAAATAAAAGCCCTAATGACGTAACTTGCGTAGATAATTAGTATTTCATGAGTGTTTTAGTGCTTTGTATCTTGAGCTAGCAATAACCGGTAGTTTTCAGGAAAACAGTACCCTCTATATAATGCTAGACTTCTACTCCTGTTAGTACCACTATCAAACTGATCTATGCGGCTCATTAGTGCTTTAAATTTTAGTGCTTTGTACGTTGAAATGGCAAAACCAGTGATTTTAAATAAAATAGTACCTCCTTATGCAATACTGAATATCCATCCTTATTGGAATCACTAACGACACGACCATCGCGATAGTTAGTGCTTAATCGTTTGCTTATTAGTGCCTATAGGTTCAAGCAGAAAAATACACCCCATTATTAAGTGTACTTATTAGAATCATTAATGACGTAATCTGTGGGGTTCGTTAGAGATTTGTACATTGAAGCAGCAGGATCGGTAACTTTAAAGCAAACCGTGCCCCCTTATGCAGTGCTGGCTTCATATACTTATTGGAAGCACTAATAACGTGACTTGAGCAGATCGTTAGACTTTGTCAGTATCTTTTAGTATTTCGTAGATTAAAACACTAACGACAAAACCTGTGTGGATCGCTATTGTGCTAGTACTTCTAAATGATTTGGTAGGTTAAAGCAGTACAACCAGAAATTTGTAAGAAAGCTGCATCCCCATATGCAATATTGGAAGTATTAACGAAATAATCTATGCGGTTTGTAAGCGCCTTGTTAAAGATTTGAAGCATTAAGCCAGGGGATCGGAAATTTTAAATAAATTGTCGCCCCTAATATAGTGTTAGCACCTTGTTCTTATTGGAAGCATTAGCGACGTGAATTGCGCAGATCGCTGTTTCATTTTTAGTAAGTGCTGGCTTGGTACCTCGTTAGTACCTCTTAGTGCTTTCTAGAATAAATTAGCACGACCGACACCCCCTTATGTAGCACTGACTTCCTGTCCTCCTTGAAAGCACTAAGACGTGACCTGTTAGGGTCGTTAGGTCTTTATTAGTACCTCTCAGTGCTTCGAGGTTGAAGCAGTACGACTGATAATTTTAAAGAAAACCAACCCCTTTTGCAGTGTTCAGTTAATACCTGGTGCTTGGAAGGTCACAGCAACATGACCGGTAATTAAAAATAGATACTCCTTTATGTTGTGATAGCTTCCCACCATTACTGGAAGCGTTAACGATGAGCTTGCGCAAATTGTTATTTATTCGTTGCAGGTTAAGGCAAAACGCCCGGTAATTAAAAAATAATGGACTAACGATCGGCGTTTATTTAACGGAATATCATGTTTTAAAAAAAAGTCTAAGAGAAAGTGCGCTTTAGTGGGTTACGTGTGACAACATTTATACCTGTTTACTGTTAACGAGGCGTGAATTTTTTTGTAACCTAATCACGATGCTTTTTCAAAGTATTTTGGCGAATTGAAGTTAAAGTTAACGCTCTTAAGAAAAATATGTATGTTATTGATTTCGTGCTATTTGTAACATACTGAAGGCATGGTCCAAGTATATAGCATAATGATTGAGTGCTTAGCTGAGTGACAGCTTCTCCAGTATACTTTTTCCTGTGTTGATAGTGGTGGCTGCAAACTGAAGCTATCGATAGCGTGTAAACGATATAACACTAGCCCAGAAAAATAAGTTAGAAAACTTCTTGGAAGCGTGGGGGCGATAAACATGTTTGAGTGTACCAATAAAAGATTTATGGCCTTAACCAGTTCCAGAAGTTTTGAAAAAGTGCTTGTAGAGAAAGAGAATACATTTTAAAGAAATCAAACACAATAAATATCGCTTTATTCAAATCGATAAAAATTGGGAATAAAGGAATAAATGAAAAAAGTGAAGAGCACTACTGATGTAGGTGATCACAAATTGTGCTTCAAGAAAAAAAATTAAGTGAGCTTCATATTATGTACCAATAGCAGGAAAAGCGTGCCTACACAAAACGATAACACACACTGTGATTTTCCTTGTATATAAAGGAACTTATCACACTAAATAAAAATTACAGAAGCATTTCTTATCATTGACGAATAATTAAAAGTTAGGGATAGTTAAATAAAGATAACGTAAAACAATAACCGTGATTGAAACAAATACACAATTTTAAACTCAAAATAGGAATATTTCAAATATGAAACCAGTAATCAATAATACCGGATCTAAAATACATGACAGAGGCAATTGTGTAGGAAGTTGTTTGATTGGTAAAATACTTAATTTATTTATATTTCTTTGTATTGACACTTATACGACTTTAATACGTCTATTAAAAAGCCATTACTGTAAATAAAATAATAAAGGAAGGATACTACAATGGGGGAAATAGCACAATTACACCAATATAACACAACTTACAATGGTTTTAAAACGGTGACTAAAATATTTTTGTTAAGTGAGTCAAGCAAACTACAGAATTATTTACCTTAGGTTGGAGGATTGAGCTATTTAATTTTACGTTTACCCACATTAATTTATGCAACAGTAACGTATATGTGTACAAAATCAATATTTGGTAACATCCATACATCAAACGAAATAAGTATTTGTTCATTTTCTTATTTACCGATGAAAACACTTTTATGCAATACATTATAACTTAAATAACCAAATTCAATATATGAATGGAAAGTTTTTTACACAGTGTAAATAAGGATCTTTCTACTTTACTTGTATTACACGAATACTACTCAACATTTTTTATTATGACGTTTATTTAAAAAATTACGGTTTATTTCTAAAATAATAAATAAACTTTTTATACATCAAATTGTAATTATGTGTTTTTCCTCATTGTAGTAAAGAAATGTAAATATTTTTTACTCCTACTTTATTAATGACGGACTATAATAAATAATGCAAAAAGCGTGAACCTATTAGGTGTGTGGAATGCGCATATAGCTACTCATCTATTAATCGTTTTAAAGTCTTTAAAATTTAATAAATGATATGTTAACAACGCCACTTATTTTTAATTGATTGAAAATGATTGCCACAACTATGTAAGTAATTAAACATGAAAAAGTTTCCATTTCAGTGTTTGTCGTTTCTTCCTTCCTTCCTTGTCCCTTGTTACATTCCATACTCATACTATACCATTAGTTGAGTTTATAGGTGTTAAAATTATTTAACGTTTCTCTAATATCATCATTAAGTATTTCCGTAAATACATTACTTTGATGGTCATTCGTACTTAACATTTATTTTTATCATTTGGATGACTGATTATACAGTTTGCAATATCCGGTACGGTAAGTTTAACTTTAACGTTCTTTTTTTTTAATTTGGTTTAAGATGGTGACATTTGAATTCCTGAGGAATTTTAAATACTTTCTGGATTTTATTTAACCGATCGACTTGAGTTGCTTTTATAGTTATTTCTCATAATATGAAGTAATTTTTTGTAGTCAATTGTTTCTTACGGTTTAAGTGATTTCGTCCAGGATCAAATTTTACAGGTTACAACCTTTCTTTGATAAAACTTTCTTTAATTTTAGTCATCAACAACTTAACAGTGATATTAGATATAATTAAAAACATACCTTCCGAGTAGTGAAAGTTTGGCCTATTTGGCCTACGAACAAACTTTAATAAGTATCAACTAACCTCTAGGAACGCAATCAATCCTTGTCTATCATATTCTAGTTTCGTCAGGGTTCTTATGTATCGATTTGAGGGGTTTTAAGATAATTTCGGTTTAATAACACAACACACATGATTTGTCATCGAAGCTACTCTTCGAAATTTTACAATGACTAAAGACGATAAAAGCGTTCGGAGAACCAAAGCTAAGTGAAAAGTTGTTTTTGTGACTACTCTTACTAATTCAAATGCAATAACGCTAAATCTCTATATTAATGTACACACGATCCTGCTTTAACGTTCAAAAAATTGGAGTTGTTATTTAATTCATAACTGTATAAGTACTTACTTGTACAATTAATTATCTTATATGTACTTTAGGACAATGTGATTTTTGGATGTGCAAGCTTCATTACATTAATCTGTACAGGTAAATGCATTCAACCTTTCTACCTTAAAATTGTTTTACTGTTATCACATGCAGTGTTGGGTAGGATCTAGATCTACTAAACGGATCTATGATCTGGATCTAGATACTTTGCTCTGCTAGGATCTAGTATCTGGATCTAGATCACATTTTAACAGATCTTTAGTACTTGAATCCAAAGATCCATTAGAATATTTTAAAATGTATTTTAAGGGTATTTGTGAAATTTTTAACTGGCTTGAGGCAACAGAGCGTTATATTTAAAAAATACATTATGCTCCGTTACGACCGTTACATCCGTACCCCACAGAGATACATACACATTTACACAATTACCTACTGCCTGAGGCATGTTAAATTCCGAAATAACCAATAATAGAACTATTCATTTCCTTTGTTAATATTTCCGTCGGTTGTTTTTGTTTCCCAAAGCTACAAAGGCAGGTAATGACAGCTAAGTGCTAATCTAATGACTTAATGAGTAATGACAATGGGGTCATCCATCCATTAAAGTAGGTACTTAAGTTAAGTGGAACTGGAATTCCCTGTTGCTAATTTAATCGAACAAAAGGAGGTATAGAAAAACAACAATCTTGTCTTCAGTTCTTAAGAATACGACTTTAAGTAAAGCACATTTGTTAATTGTTAGTTAGATCAACAATGAGTGACGAAGCTAAATTAATGGAAGTTCCGCCAATCTTAAGCGGTAAATTTTATAAAATTTTATCAAAATGTGACAACAAGATAGTGACCCAGTGTCTAAATTGTCCCGCACAAATACAAGGTCATGTGACTTCAACAGGAAATTTTATTCGGCATATGAAGATATGTATTAATATAGTTTTTGGCAGAATTTTAGTATAATTTATTGGATTCTTACGAAATATATCATCTGATATAGCAAAACGTGATTTGTAGACTTAATTTTTCTTATTAAATTCTATATGAATTACGTAAAGTATTTTTTGTTGCAAAATACTTAGTTTCTCGTGTGTAAAAGAACGTTTACAAAAGGTTGAGATTTATTTCTTAAAGTCCCTAATGCATCAAAAAACTTTTTTAAATGTTCATGATACCTGTATTCATAAAAAGATGGGATTCAGTCGCTTTCAAAATTGGTGTTATCTAAATTTTGACTGAAACTTGAAGTGATTTCAATCTGAATTTTATAAATTAACATACACTTTCTCCTTTTTTTTTAGAGAAAGCATCCAGTGACATTTAGCAAATTCGATGCAGAAAAGACAACAAAAAAAAGTAAAACCGAAATTTTATCAATGAAGAATTTCAACAAGACTAACATTTTTCAACGATCTACCAGTTCTACCACAAAGAACTCGGTTAACAAACTCGTCTTAGATTACATAATTGAAGAGATGAGGCCTATTTGTACAGTCGAAAAACCCGCATTTATTAGGTTAGTGGAAGGACTTTCTGGCAAAAAACCTTGTGACCGAAAAACGCTCAAGAGTAAATTAGAAGAAGAGAAATCAGCAGTTATTGGTGCTGTAATAGAAGAATTAAATAAAACCAAATACGTCTGTACAACTGCAGATGTTTGGAGCACCAATAACAAAAGTTATCTTGGTATGACTGCACACTTTATCGATAGTAATAGCTTCCAACGTAAATCTTTTGCATTAAGCTGTAGGCGATTTAAATTTGCACACACATTTGACAGAATTGCGGAATTAGTAAGTGAAATTCATAACGAATACAAATTAAATCTCGATAAAATTTCAGGAACGGTAACAGATAACGCAAGCAACTTTAATAAAGCTTTTAACGTATTTACTGCTTCTATATGTAATAAGAGCAGCGATAGCGAATTAACAGAGTTGCAAAATCAAAATGATGTAGATGTTGAATCATTACCTGCTTTTGATACAGACAGTACTTACGTGCTTTTGCCCGAACATTTTAAGTGTTGTTCGCATACACTCAGCCTTGTAATTACGATAGATGCAACTAAAGCATTTGAAAACATAAGGTATAAAAAAATGTACGATACTGTTTTTGGGAAAGCTTATTCTTTATGGGATTTAGTGAGTAGGTCAACTAAGGCGTCGGATCAGTTAGAAAATGTTTGCGGTGTCAAATTGAAAGTCCCTTGTCCTACTCGTTGGAATTCCATGTATGACGCATGTGTTAAACTAATTAATATTGAAGCAAAATTAAGTGATGTTTGTAAGTTATTAAAATTAGACGTGTTCCAACTGTCAGATTTTGTGTTTTTAAACGAATATATTTCTGTTACAAAACCTATAGCCGTTGCAATAGATATTTTACAAGATCAAAAACTTGTCAGTTAGGTACTGTTTTGCCAACACTTTTCAAAATTAAAGCTAGCTTAGAAGCAATGACAAAACTGACATTTTGTTCTAAATTAAGAGAATGTTTATTGAACGGCTTTACAAGACGTTTCTCTAATATAATGGATATTAAAAATTCTAGTAGTCGACCATACCTGTTATCCACAATTTCTAACCCAAAATTTAAATTATGGTGGTTAAAAATTACCCCTTTAAAATGAAACAGCATTCTGTCAAACGCAATTATTGTGTGAATTTAACAATTCCGGATTTCAAGAAAATCTTAATAATTCAGAATCAGAAATTCAGTTCACACTTACTGAAAAAAAATCCTCTGCCACGGACGAATTCTTTGATTTTTTAAAAATAAATACTCAATCGCAAACAACATTTGATTCAGAATGCACAAATTATTTTAAAGACACAAGCACTAACTATGAGCAATTAAATATGTACCCTGCTATAAAAGAAATCTTTTTAAAATATAATTCTATACTTCCTTCATCTGCCCCCGTTGAAAGGATATTTAGTATGGGTGGACTAATTTTAACTCCTCGTAGGAATAGATTAGGTGACGATATATTTGAGATGCTATTAATTTTAAAACAAAATAAAATAAAATTAGATAATAAAATGTAATTATGTAATGTATACTTATAATAATTTAGATAAATGTCCTTATCCTAGTATAACAACTATGTGTTAAGTTAAATTAACAATTAACATTGCAACTTGCAAGTGTAAATGTGTACCTAATACTAATTTTGTAATTTGTAGTGCGTTAAATAATTAATGTCAGTTTTCAATAAAAACCTATAAAAATTATATTTGTATATTATTTTTCTTAATAATTTAACCTTACGGACTAATATTTGTATTACATGAAAAATGATCATGGGAATGGGAGTACTACTCATCAGTAGCAATACTAGCAATTAAAGATAATATTAATAATTAGAAAAATCTCGAAACAATTTTAGGAATGTCGGATCCCATTTCAAGGATCTTTGATCTTTATCTAGATCCATTTTTACGTACGGATCTTGCATCTTTATCTAGATCAGTTTTTAAAAATGTGTTTGGATCTGCATCTAGATCCTAAATAAATGGATCTTACCCAACACTGATCACATGTTAATTAAATTGGTTATTAGAAGCGTCTATCTAACCGTTAGATAGGCAATGTACAATTGACTTTAAGGTTAACTTTTTTAAAACCGTGTTACATGCACATATGATTGGGCAATGTAATTCTTCCAGCAATAAGATAGAATTTCACTTTTTATAAATTAAATTAATACTTTAAGTAAGTACTGACACTCCATTAAGATGAATAATTAACTTTGAGTTATCCGTGTTCAACTATTGACAATTTCATATTTATTATAATATTATACAGAGTATATTAAATAATTTTTTTTCTCTAACGTCCGTATTACTGTTAATCAACTGAAAGAACATTAATGTTAGTTTCTAAAATTTTGGGATTGCTTTGTGTCAGAATTAATTATTTTCTAGTTTTATTAAAAAGGGAGAGAATATTAAATTTTTCAGTTGACTCGTAGCGTTTCTTTTAGATACTACCCAGATCCTACTAATTAAATTTGTTGCTTAGCTAGGAAAGTTATTAATGTTACTATATATTTAGGGCTGCTTTTTATTACTTCTTGTTAACGCCTCTTTGCTCTTAACTTTTAGTCATTGTTAAGGACCTCCATCACCTCTATTATGAGTGAGCTATCGGCAAAACCCTAGGCTAATTTTTAGCGTCCACCGTGGGGCCGATCTTTCTTGAATTTTTTATCACTCGTCTAATTTTCTGTTACGAGTACTCACTCGATAGGTACTTACGCTACTTATTTGAAGCGTACATTCTAGGTAGATCTATGAGTGGTTACGTTATTAGGGATTTCCAAAATCTAAAGAATGTGGGGTTCATTCTTGATCTTGAACTCGAGAGTTTAACATCCATCCCCTTTGTGTAATGTATCGTGTGTGGTAAATTATAAGCCACAGAAATAAGATTTAATTAGGCGAGATAGTTAAAAAAAAAGATTTAAAACCGCCTGCATTTCAGAGAATTGAAGGTAGTTGATATGTCAGCGAAAATTAAAATTACGTGCAGATTTTATCACGATTAATTTTTTTGCAAAATAACGCGTTTATTGATATAAAAGTTTGAACATAAAAAATATTTTGTGGGTCGTGCGTCGTGTGTCCGTGCCCGCGTGCGGGTGCGCGTTCACGTGCTGGCGTGGGTGTGTAGGGCGTAATTTATTCAAGGGAAGATATCGTAGTCGCATATAAATGTGCGGGAAAGTTTATTATTGCTAAAAGGAGTACATGGGGTTTGCATATAAAATAACAATTTATAAGAGCTCAGAAAATATTAACCAAAATATTATTGGCAGTAAACTTTATTAATTAAACTTAACGCTTAATTGAAATGTCTGAAAGACGTTTTGTAGTAACTAAACAATAAATTTAACAGTAGAATTGAAAGCTATCTGCGAAACCAAAATATTAGAACTGGGTGGTTATTTCAAAAGTACAAATTTTGATTATAAAGACCGGATTGTGGGAAATAATTTTAATGAACATTCAATGTTATATTGACGTTAATTAATTTTCTGGCATTTGGAAGTCACTGATAAAATATTGTTAGAATTGTCTTTATTATATGTTGGGTAGCATTTTTTCAGTATCCCAATTATCGCTTGACGCTACTAAGACTTAACAACGGCGTTTGTTATTGTAGCATATTAGATGGTGTTTGTTTTTAATATTAAACATTCATAGAATTGTACAGGAGGGTTTGTTTGGGTTAATGTAGACCCAGATGAGAAATTTTAATTTTGCAAAATTCGCAGTCTGTCAAAACTACAGTAGAAAAGAGGTTTCTCGTGAAACTTGAAACTTCAGCTTATTAGATAAAGTTTTCTGATTAAGTTAAGTATTGAATATATTTAAGAGTTGATACCTTTTTAGTTTTAACATCCAGCCTTTATTACGTAAAGATGTAGCATATTAATGTGACAGGTTTGGCATACTAAAAGGTGAAGATTAAAAATTTAGCGTTCGCGTAAAGACGTTATAAAAAATGTAGATTTATAACAAACATATTTGTTCCATATGTTCGACAGTCTCAGTTTTTTATTAAGTGGGTACGGAGTGTCTTTGGATTTGCCGATCTGTTTGAGATATCGCCTGTACCAGAAGAACCGATGTCTTGGAGTAGCGTACTCTGCCGTTGCGTATTATTACTTTGTTAACACCTATTAGGGTGACCATAAAAATTGAGTTATCGTCCAAGTTAAACTCTTAAGAATTTAGGGAGAACATTGTATTAAATCATTATGACTTATAACTTGTTTGAGGCTCTACAAAGTAAATTTACGTCAGTATCTTTACCAGCACGGTAAATTAAACAGCCGAATAAAAAGATGTAAAGAGAATATTGACTAAGATTATGTAATTACAAATTTTACGGCGGTACTAGTGCTATCTAGAAATTGCCGGAATGATGTTATACCACCAGCTATGGAACGTTACCTACAAAGAGATAATTGAAGTAAGAACGTTAGAATTTTCTGTTTATTTTTGTGTATACTTGTTTATCTTGTTATAAATGTGATAAAAAGGTTTAGGGTGAAATTCCAATAATTTATTGAAATTAAGATCTTGATTTAGTGATAGCTTTTCTTTCTTGCGTATTAATCAACTCTTTTTTTGCTTTATTTGTATTTGTGTGACAAATCGAAATTTGACGTACCTATCCCTACCATATTGTTTTCTATGTTTTTATTTCAGAGGAAGACCTAAGAAGATCTTCTTAGGTCTTATATCTCTTTACAAAAATCCTTTCTCAAGAAATGCAAAGTAATGTTCTTGGTGTGTTTATTTTAGATTTAAATTGTTTTAACATGGATCCTATCAATCTAAAGATGTGGCTGATTCGCTAATTATACATTGCTTATTGTTTATGTTTATCGTTTTTCTTTATGTTCATTTTATCTAATAAAGGTTTGTTTTTTATTTGAAAGGGACATTCCTGTTCTGGTATCCGATCAGAGCAGGTCTTTAAGTTAGAATTAATTACTCTGTAATTAGTAAGTAATTAAATTAAATTCGATTCTATCGGCCGGTATCAACGTAACGATGCCGCGCCATAGACCGGGCCGAGAGGTCTACGACGACAACGGGTGCCTCTGGGTCAACACAGAGGATTTCAACGGGGACGCCAGCGACTCCAACGAGATATGGTACGGCTGCAAGCCGGGCAACCTACCATCAACAAATACCGCCAGCCCGATACCGTCGCTTCTGTCCCTTCCGTGGGAGGGCGCCAGAAGCAACGCGCCATCAGCCGCCACCGCTCAGAAGAGGAGAAGGCCGAAGAAGACAGCACCGCCCGCAGAAGACGTCGCCCCGCCAGCCGAGGCAACAACAAGAGCAGCACCGCCGCCGCCGCCGAAGACAGAAGAAGTGAAGACCCCGTCCTGGATCCACCAGCCCCGATGACTTCGTGGCGCAGAAGGCGACCGTCGGCCCGCCTACGCCGCCACCGACGAGCAACGTATACCACGCCCTGGAGCAGTACACGGACACCGCCACAGCGATGGAGCAGACCGCCGCAGCAGAGACCAGGGAGAAAGTACCCCCGGTAATCCTTCGTCAGAGGGAGAACTGGGTTACTTTCTCCCGCGAACTCGACCGAAAGAAGATCGCCTTCACCAGGGCCAAGGCGACTTTCGAGGGAATCCGGATACAGCCTGCCTCACTCCAGGACCGAGAGAGGCTGATGAGGTATCTCGATAAGTGTGGTACGCCGTACCACACCTATCAGGCAAGGAGCGAGCGTCTTGCCAAGGTAGTAATACGTGCCGTGCCCGTAGGGCTATCCGAAGCGGGTGTAAGCTCTGATTTTACGACGCAAGGGATTAACACAGTTTCTTGTTTTAGGATGAAGCAGCGAGGCCGAGCGATCCCCCTGGTTTTGGTAAACCTACCGAGCGGGGAGGACAAGAAGAGGATTCGGGAGGTGAAGCACGTCGCCCGCCTCCGAGTCACCGTCGAGGACTTGAGGCGGAAATCCGACATCGGGCAGTTTCACCGGTGTCAAGGTTTCCGTCACGCACAGCGTTGCTGCAGGGCGGCAGCACGCTGTGTGAAGTTCGCCGGTGATCACCACAGCAGTCAGTGCACTTTACCCCGTACCGACCGGGCTAAGTGCGTTAACTGCGGTGGGGACCACCCCGCAAGCTACCGAGGATGCCCGAAGTTCCCTCGACCTCCGCAACGGAAGAAGATGGAAGCACCGCAGCGACCGCCGAAGAGGACACCGCCGGCGCCCTCCTCGACTCGGACCGGAGTCAGCTACGCCCGTGCGACGGCAGGCAAGGCTGAGAAGGCGGAAGTACCGAGAGTGGCTCCCGCCGCTACCGTTACCCCGCCCGATCAATCTGCCTTAGGGTTCGACTCCCTATTGACCTTCCTCGGAGGGATCAATATAAAGAAGGCCCTACCTGTCATCCGTAAGGTGGCAGAGGCACTCGCTAAGGTGGAATCTGCGACTGACTTGTGGGGGGTTGTCCTCTCACACAGTCAGGAGGTGGCTACCCTTTTAGGGTAAACACACGACGGTCCGGATCGCAGTCTGGCGCTCGAGATAAGTATTTAGTATCGAATTTTTAATTATTTAATTTCTGTTCTGTAAATATCGATAGTGTTACACTTTACTAACACACATTTCTTTTTATTCCAGATAAGCAACCTAGCGACAACAGGACAACCCACACAACGAACACACCAATCCAAAGCATCACCACACAACACCCCTTTCAAATTCACATTCAATAAAATTAAACATCTTTTTCTTTTTTTTTATTACCAAAAATGACCGCACCTCATGATTGTACACAATACAATAACAAAAAACAGCGCAACACCAACAACAAGGGAATGACCAGGGCTGAAGAGGAGAAGGACTCCTGAACAGTCCACGATAAGATACATAAAAGCTAAAATAAGTAATTACTAACCATAAGCATGAGCAAACTAACAAAAAAAAAATCTATGAAACTGTAACCATCATTTATGATCACCACATTAAGATTAGCGTTAACGTAGGTTAGGGGTATTAATCTATAGTAATTTTTTGAAAATTAATCGCATGTAGCGGATTTGTTTTAGAAAGCTTAAAGCTTTCATGGGTTTAGTAAACTTTCAAGTAAGTCAAGTTTACAGGATAAACCTAGATGAATATTTTACTACCTTGCAACAAGTAAACAACCTTAGTTTCTTTTTGATATGTTTCAAGCAGGTGGCAGATGTTTATTTCCTGATTTGACATTTTGACGAACGAGTGCCATAGTAAGTAGAATGTTTGAGCTAGTTCGGAAACACGTACTTTTGTAGGAGTTAATATGCTACTTTAGATTTGGCCTACACTATGTAAAGATTTTTAACATTTTAAATTAAAAGCGTACACGGAGATAGAGTAATATTTCAAAATTTTTTATACGATAGATGTAATTGTACATACTTTATTTTGTGGAAATTCCACCTTTCAGGTCCTATTGGTTTAAGGTAAATTCAGGGCAATAAAATCTGTTTTGAAATCGATATTTATAACAAATAGCATTTATTATTCAGATAAGGGCTGAGGAGTAAAGCTTAAGAGCAAATAAGCTTTACAAAACTGAAGTTGCGTATTATTAAGGGAATAGTGCTCTTAGCCTTATATTTTCATTTTCTTCAAGCGTTACAATTTCAGGATTCAACGGAAAAGACTGCTCCTTTGTAGTGTAATTTACGTACTTTAAAGGTATAGTAGCGCCTAAACTTGTTTTACACCTTAAGGACAACCCTTGCAAGGACTATTTTTGTAAATGCCCCAATGTTTATTACAATCACACTACTGAATTCGACCGGCTCATTTTCATATTTACTATTACAACCCTAAGTGTCCATTTGATACGTGACAAATTGTATAATGGCGCTCTCCGGGTTTTCGATTAAGACATCTTATTTTACGCCCTGTCTACGTCCTAATTATACCCATCCCCAAAAGTTAGCTTAGTTTGTTATACTGTTTTAAGATCAAATACCTTTACTTCTAAACATTTTACAATTTTACTTATTTGGATAGGCGTATTTCACACTGCCAAATAGAATTTGATTTCCGTTTTGTTTGAGGTTAAACATTGGTTCTCGTGAATCAAATAAGAAAACTGAATTTTCTTAGTTTTATAAACTGCATCACTTACTCTCACTTTGTCTGTGTGGATACTCTTCTATCAATAC
This sequence comes from Vesta saturnalis, assembly GCA_036346205.1. Classification (NCBI taxonomy): domain Eukaryota; kingdom Metazoa; phylum Arthropoda; class Insecta; order Coleoptera; family Lampyridae; genus Vesta; species Vesta saturnalis. The sequence goes on from JARFJB010002117.1 coordinate 71,429, forward strand.
ATTTAGACGTATACATTTTTCATTCACGTTCGCTAGATATGCCATGCTTTTTATCTAAAAACATCACCAATTTCTGCTCCTTTTAACTTACCGTCGGTAGAAAACTAATAACTATAATTGACTGTAACTGGTAAAGTGGTTTCGAAAACCAATATCTTTAAATGTATTTCATCCATTACAATAACTGACTTCTACAGTCTCTCGTGTATATCAATAAACAATTCGTACTATTTTCTTTTTCTATAACCTGATTAAGTCAGGGTAAGTTTTGAAAGACAGCCGGTGTTAATAGGATTACTTCAATAATTTCGTTTACATCATCCTAGGGGTATGTTAACTTGCTGACTATGGACTATTTGATGTTGCAATGAAGCCGATATCCTACGTTACAAGATTCTACTATCTACGGAATTCATTAAGGCTAAATGTGTTAAAATTTCTTTATTTAAATATAATTAAGAGCTACATTGTAAAGAGCTCAAGTTGTGAAATCATAAACTAGTTTCCAAATACACTGACTTTCGTAACTATTAAATGTTTTGTGCACAATACATCTGCGTTATATTCAAGATTTACGTTTAGGGTTTACTTAATTTTTTTAATAATAAAAAAGCGTTCTTTTATAACATCTGCAAGGTAAAAAAGGGATGAATGTCTCACCAAGACGAATTTTGTGTTTTATTTAATAATTCATATTACTAAACTGAGTGGCCTACCCCACATTTTCTACACAGAAGTACGTCTTATTCACACTCTTAACAGTAGTTATCTTCAAACATTTTAAGCTCATATGAACCACTAATTAAATTGTTCATAGGCATCTATTGGCAATTCATTATCCCTCTATCCATCCTCCTAAGTGTTCCTGAGTGCTTTAGCACGATAGGCCTTATTTAGCCTGTTCAGGTCCACAATCATAAAAAAAAAATTACTTGCGTTATAAATCTTATTGCAAATTATGTTCATTATTCACATCATAAGCTCTGTACCGCATAATAAGGTCGAGACGCTCTATAGTTCTTTTGTTAATACGCATATACCTACATTAATTTCGAACAGACTATAGTATAAATCAATATATTTTGTTTAAAAATAAATTACACAACTCCCTTGAGACAAATTCCACTAAATTAATTTAACATTACAAAAGCATTTCATATATCCTATTAAAAACGAATAAATTGAAAATGATTTTGTTCGTAACAGCTTTCCCCTTAACATCGATGTTGGAATTGCCTCTGTCTTTGTAATCATCCAGACTTTATATTTGCAACCCCTGATACCTTGTACAAAAACGAAAAACTGATTTACCCCTGGTTCATACAGTTGGTGAGTTATTTTTAGAAACTCATATAATGAAACTCCTGTTTTCTATTTTAGACTAACTAAGCATGGAGATCGTGTTAAAAATAATGTGTGTCTTAATTCAGTGTGTTAAAGCAAACTGACCAATTTTAATTTACTCATAATACTCACTACTAGTAAGGCACAAATTTACACAAATCAAAAGCAGCTCGCCACCCACTTTCCGGGATGCTATTAAATCACCATTAATTTCCCCATCGATCTTGTTTTCCGAATTAAATTGATGCCATACCCTAATCAGCTGAATTAGAGGGATATTTAATTACTCTCGCCTTTTTTCTCTTAAACAATTTACATTTTTATTATAATGGAGGTTTATTTAAAAGCAACCGGCCTTGTTCTATTAAAAAGTACATTTGTGAATAAGTAATCCATTTTTAATGCCACTCCCTCCTTTCCTAAATTTCTTCCTACTTTACGAAACCCATTCGTTTGTACAACACTACGATGTCAACGCCGCTCCAAAATGAGATGTGTGTATGTATTCTGCTACAAGATGACGAAGACATTCCATGATATTGGACAAAATTCGAGGACGTTCGAAAGTTTGTTAAAATAAAATAATATTTGACGTAATCTAATAAAATATTACGAACTAATAGGTTTGGAAAAATTCGCCGATATTCAAGATTTTTTGAAATTCGAAAAATTTAAGAAGATTTGACAAAATTCGAAAAAAGTTTTATGAAATTCGGAATGCGCCGTGATTTGTCAACGTTTTACTACATTCAACCAAATGTGCCATAAACGTAATTTAGACAGAATTCGACATAAGTTAAAAACATTTTGACAAAATTGACAAAACGCCCTGAAATTCAATATTTGACAATTAATGAAATTTCGCCACCTTTGTTGAAATGCGACAAAAATCGAAATACGATAGTGTGCGAAGAAATACAACCTAAACCAACGAAATTGGACGGAAGAAGACAACATTTGACGACATTCGTCTAAGTTTGATTTCATAAAATTCGACAATGTTTGTCATATTTCCGAGGAAACTATAAAAATTTAATTTAACGAAATCTGACATGTAACAGAATTTGAAGTAATTTACCTAAATTAATGAAAATTTGACAATATTTGACATAATTCGACACAATTTGAAAAATTTTGACAAACACCAAAGCGCCATGAAGTTCGACGGTCCAATATAAATCGACATGAATTTATTGCAATTTGAACGGAAATACACCGAAAAGTATTATCGATTGATTGTTCGGGAATCTCTAACACAAAAAGGAAGAAAGTATTAGTAATATTATTCGACAAAATGCTGATAATTAACAATAATCATTTGGTTGTTCAGGATTGTGCTTATCCATCTGGGCATAAGTGAGGCCCGGGATACCGATTGTAGCAGAATACATACACACAACTCATTTTGGAGCATCGTTGACATGGTTTATGAATTTTATATATCTTCGTGATATTTCGTTAGACTCTATCCTCGTATTATGGGAAACGTCGTCTCGTTCAATTTTTTCCGAATTTTGAATAATTTCGTGAAATTTCTTCAACCTTCTTCGGATTGTATCAAAATACTTTCCTAAAATTTTATCAAACATCACTGTTAAATTTCACTAAATTGAATCAAATATAATGAATTTTGTAGCTTTTCGTGCTATTTCGTCTCATTCCGTCGAATACAATCGTATGTCGCACTATCAAATTTAGTGGATATTCGACAAATTTCGCTGAATTTTATTGAATTTAGTCAAAATTCGACAAATTTTAGTCTTTTTTTTTAATTCTAACGAATATGACCGTACTTAGTTGGACATCGTTGAATTGTATTGAATTTTGTCAAAAGTTGAATATTAATCAAATATGGTCGTATTTTGTTAAACATTTTCGAGTTTAGTTAAGTTTAGTTAAAAATAATGTCGTCGCACTTCTCTGTTTCATCCAATTTCGACTAATTAACTTTAATTATGTCAAATTTCAATAAACTTGATTGAATTTTGAATAATTTCTTTATAGATTTGCCTGGCATTTCCACGGAGATTTGGCCAAATTTGTTAAATATAGAAAAATTTAGTCAAACTTCATCCAATTTCGTTAAATTTCGTCAAATTGCGTCGCTGAATTTCATCACATATCGAATATTGTCGGATTTCATGGCGTTTTGCCAAAATGTTTTCAACTTACGTCGATTTACGTCAAACAACGTTGAATTCTGTCAAATTATGTCAAATCTTATCGAATTTCTACTGGTTGAATGTAGTCTAATTTTAGTACATCGAATTACGTAGCATTCCAATTTTGATTAAACTTTTCCAATTTTATCAAATTTACTTACATTTTTGTAAATTTTGAATAATTTCGTCGAATTTATTCAAACCTATATTATATTCTTGTACTTTTGCCTATTTCCTCGGAACTTTGGTAAAATTTGTTGAATATAGATCAATTTAGATATTTGTCGAATTTCGTCGACTTACGAAAGGTATTCATTAAAATGTATTCAGTGTTGTAGAATTTTAAACGAATATTATCAAATTTGCCAGAACTTCGTTACATTTTATCGTATATCACCGTATTTTGACAAAAATTGACAGTAGGAAATAATCCACACGAAAGGTGAGAAAATGCTCTCCTCTTCGGGTAAGCACAATCATGAACGACTAAATCATTGTTGTTAGTTATCAGCATTTTGTTGAATAATAATACTAATATTTTCTTCTACTTTTTTGTTATATCGACAACTAGTCGATATCGGCTTTTAGTTCCGTAACTACTTCCGTCGAATTTGTGACAAATTTTCTACAGTTTCGTCGAATTGCTTTGAGTATCGCTAAATTCCATCGTATGCCGATTTATATTGGATTTTTCCGAATTTGGTCGAATTTGACGAAGGCAGTCAAATTCCTTCAAACGTATATCAATTAATGCGTGGTATAGATTACGTCAAATATTGTTATATTTTGACAAAATCTCGAACGTCTTCGAATTTTATCCAATTTCATCAAACTTAATCGAATAATATCGACATATGTCGAATTGAACTGAACTTTAATAAATTTATTCGTTAAATTTCGTAGAATTCCGTTTTCATATTCCATAGATTTGTTTTAACACCTAAAGTAATTCTTAAAGATATTACCATTTACTGAGGAGAATAACTGAAATTGTTACCGAAACGTATATATTTATATAAAAGATAAATCAAGAAAGTACATAGTTTAATTACCCAAAAGATAAATATTTTAACGATTAACAAATTTTGTCGAATTTAATTATCATTACATTTTTTTCTAATTTCGTGGAATTCTGATTCTTTCACAAATTTTATTTTGTTGGTATTTCGTTATTTTATCAAACTAAATCAGATTTTGCAGTTTCGTTGAATTTCATCGAATTTTGTCAACATTTGGCAAATTGTATGTGGCTGTGCCAAATTTTATGGAACTTTGACGAATATCGTCGATTTTTTCCCCAATTCGCTCAAATTTAGTCAAATTATATCACATATTATCAAATATACCGCATTTCTGCAAACTTTTTCGGGTGGTACTAAAAATAGTTAACCTTCCTCGCATTTTGTCAAACACCACTGTTGAATTTCACTGAATTTCGCCAAACATAATGGGTTTTGCAGCTTTTCATATTATTTCATGTAATTCCGTCGAATATCACCGCACTATCAGATTTAGTTGATATTCGATAACTTCTGCTGAATTTTATTGAATATGGTTGAAATTCGACAAAATCTACTTGGTTTTTGAATCCCGACGTATATGACCATACATATAGACAAATTACATAAAAATTAATTTTGTCGATATTCGTCGATTTATTTCTAAAGTTTTAAATTCAGAAAAAATGTATCTGGCTTTGTGGAACTCCAACAAATTTTATCAAATTTGCTAAAATTTTATTGCATTTTAGCGTATGTCTTAAATCAAATTAGGAGATTTATTTTCCAATTTCATCAAATTTCGACGAATTATGTGATAAATGTCGGTAAATTGAATTTGGGTTAACCAAGGTGCATTTCGTCAAGATGCAATTCCGAAAACGCTAACCTCGCCACTCTTAGTACTTGATCACGTATTCGGTTATCTTAGAAAACTAAAGATGGTGGTGGCAATAGCGCAAGTATGGTGTGTAGGGGAAATAATCCGTATAAATCAGAAAGTATTTTTCTCCTTCGGGTAAGCATAATACTCAACGACGAAATGACGTTTTTTGTCAAAATCTAATAAATCTTATAGATTTTCATGGTACTTCATGCAATTTCGTTCATTATCGATTTATTTTGTTAAACTTTCGAACGTCGTCCAGGAACATCCGCTTTAATCAATTTTTGTCGAATTTTGTCCATGTTCGTCGAACTCCATTGAAATTTGTCAAATCCCATCAAAATTTGGCAAATTTTATCTGCAGTTTCGTCGAATCTGGCAAATATAGTGGTATTCTGGCAAATTATCGAATTTCGTATAATATCGTTAAATTCATCGAGCATCATGGATTTTTGATTTGTCGAAATTTGACAAATTCGAACAACGAATTCAACTAATTTTCTCAAATTTCATTAAATTGTATTGAATTTAATGAAATATCGCAGTGACTATGAGTTTGGCAAGTTTAAAATCGTTAAATTTTATCAAATTTCATCCAATTGCGTGTAATTATCTTAAATATTGTCCAATTTTGTCTGATTTTGTTGAAGTTAATCGAATTTCGGCAAATACTATGAATTTTGTAGGCTTGCATGGCATTTCATATTTCAATTTCGAAGAATATTGCCGCATATTGAATAATGTTGAATTTGGTCGAATTTTGCTTTCAATTTTATCAATCACACCGTATTAGGTGAAAAACCACTTCGGAGCATAACCAAATTTCATCGAATTTTGTCGAAAATTTGATCGTATTACGTCTAATTGTAACAAAGTGCAACAAATATCGTCGGATTTCGAAATATTTGTCGGTTTATTCGATTTTTTGTTGAATTCTATCAAATGTAGTTGCCTTTCGTTAAAGGGCATAGCTGGATAAGAATGTGAAAAGTCCCCCTTCCTGAATATACCTTTGACATAGATTTTTCTACTCGGTATCAACAGGAGATCAATTGACCTAAGTTTTAGTTCGCAAGGTCGCCGCTATAGGGCGTAATGGCCAAAAATCGGTTTTTCAGTATTTTAGCTATTTGTCGAGCTAGAGTCGACATTTTTCGATGGGATTTGCGACATTCGATTGGTCTCAAAAGCGTGCATCAACTCAATTTCCGATTTTCGGAGCCTAAAACTGATTTTTGGCACTAATTTCAAACTTTTTAAGCCCTGTATCGCCCACTTGTTAGAGGTGCCAAAAAAAGAAAATTTTTTTTCAGCTATTTTAATGTTCTTTTTGATGGTGCATCGCAAAAATTATTTTAAGTGGTATAAAAGGGCTAAAAAAATTAAAATCCTCCCTTGAGCTATCACCTTTATACCCAGATTTCTGTTACCATTTTACGTTTTCAACATTTACGACTACCAGACCATTAAATATCTCGATATTATTAATCATATATGACATTACAGCATTCTTGTTGAGCTTTTTCACTAATTACAACAATTAGGGGAATGCAAGCTCATAAAATAATGCGGTGAACATTTAATACATTTTTCCCGTTGTATCATGAAGTCCGAAGACGTTTATGATCATTCCAGATTGTGGAGAACCACCATGAACTATCATAAATGGATATAGTTTGTCATAGTTTATTGTAGTTTGTCATAATTTGTTATGGTTTTCAAAATTTTCTCAGAATTCTCCACTTTATAGTATATACCATGGATATATGGTATATATAATATATATATATATATATATATATATCTATTAGTTCATATATAGTTCTACTGTAATTGTGCTTACCCTTGGCTGTCACAATTTGGGAAATCTTGTTGCAGTCTGAATACATACTTAACACTTCATACTTAAGAATCCCAGGTGGAGCAGTTACTACTTAAAAGCCTGTCGGAATGATGCGTAACTAAGGTGACTCCATCTCTTGGAAAAAAGTGGAAAACTGATATGGGAGACGGTTCAAAACAAAAATCAAAATAGTAGCTCTTTCCGAGATTCTCCTGAGTTTTCCTTCCGGAATAATCTTATTATGTGTGGAAACTCGGCAATAATAAGATTTTTCTGCCAGGAAAAATCCAAATAACTTCTCCTTGAAGGTAGAGGTAAATTATTATCAAGAGAACCTCGGAAGAGTAATTCTTTTAATTTTTGCTTCGAAACGTTTGGAATACCAGTTTTTTACTTTTCTCTTAGTTCCGCATCTGCCCGACAGGCAATAAGAGGCATTTTCTCATGCGGCTATCAACGCCCAAAATGTCTTATGGACTTTCCCTTTCTCAAATTAAATGTTTCATTGATGAACAATCGTAATATAATTTTAAACTAACGATACATGCATAATATAAATACTTAATTACCATATTGGACGTTTGTAGAAGTAACAAGCTCGTGAGATAATAATATGTGACAATAAATTGATTATATGTAATTGTGAATCTATTGATATTTCGGTCTGAGCTGATTCCGCCATGGAATATTGGTCCGATTCGGAAAAATAAAAAGAATTGTGCTGCCTGCCCAAAGTACTTTTGTAAGTTGATTGTGAAAAGAACATGAGTCATCGCGAATCGTGAAGATTTATTCAGAGCTCAAGTTTTCTATCCCAGTATATCCCTTGGATATGTTGTATGCGATTTTTGTAGGAAAAGATCCAAAAAATTTATATCCCAGAGACGGCAACAAGAAACACTCAATTACCAGAATGCCATGGTACTTCATCTTGTTCTCAGCAATCCAGTAATTCTGGATCATTAACTCCACAATCATCCTCAACAGAAGATCCATCATTCATTCTGCAATGTAAAGACTCAAATAAATCAAACGATCAAAATGAGCTTTTAGAGTTGAGTTTTCCTCGTGTAATATCCACCCACAAGCACTGTTTCATTTGTGGTTATAAATCTACTAAAATCTCATTATCGTTCCGTTGGTAGCCAGGTTGCAAGTATTTACAGATACGAGACTGACCGTTCCATTCAAAAATGTATGCTGTCAAGAACATTTACTTAAAAATCGTTTTTATAATAATGAGAATCCAGAGTACAAGTAGTTTCTTTCGCGTGTCCAAAATCCGTCTTTTATGGACAAAATGGCTAGTTTAGCTGACCGGACTTTAATGTACCAACTTGGTGATTTTAATTTTTCAGAGGAATATCTTCAAGTTTTCATGGGTTTGTCATGGGAACAAGTTCACGCTTTGTAAACTTTAAGTTTTACGACTAATGGATACGTGTTGGATATCAGCTTACACGAAGCACAAATGATGCAACAATACTCAAAGTCAGCTGGTAATCATAACACCTCCATGAAGACGTTTTGCAAAAATCCATTCTGATTTAGATAGAGGTTCCGAAGATCTTCCATAGGAAGAGATTGGTTTGCAGTTAATACCCGCATTTAAATGGTTAGCAATCAATTGGCAACCGAAGACTTAAAAATTCACAGTTAATACAAAATTGAAATGGGTTGTAGAAGCGTCCACGGAATCATACAAGTAGAAATTCCACCTCTTAGCATCAAAAAGTCTTGTATAAAAAATGGTGCCTAGATACAGGGACTTTATTGTAAACATTAGTATTTATCAATAATGAATTCGGGAAACGGCTTACGCAATATTGAAATAATTGACGGATAGTTGCTGCAATGGAATCTACATACACATGTTCAAAATATCAGTTAAACGTCTATGAGGAAAATCGAATAATTGAACTGAAACAGTTTTCAGAGATGACGTCGCAAGATATTCTAGACTTTCTCAGAATTGACACTATAGGATTTAGTGATACTTTCAACGACTTATCAATTAAAAAACCTTATCGTATCTTGACTTGAGATTTTGGATGAGCTCATAACAACCTGAAGGTTGGTACAATTTGCAGAACAAACAATATATAAAGTTTCGTACCATCTCGGCATAAATTGAAAAAATTACTACATGTTATAGAATATTACGCCAAACATACAGGAAGCATTTCGAGATATTGTTGTTTTGAACAGAAATCGACAAAGTAGATGTCAAGACAAGATTCTGAGACCGACTGATTTTATCCAAAACTTTTCTGAGATAATATAGTAGCGTGTATTGCACTCTGACGAAAATGAACAGATACTGATTATAATTAATGAAATTATAATACCAGCGGTTCTATTAGACCATTTGATCATGGTTTTTATAGCGTCTAACCAGCGCTCTTAACTTTGGATAATTTGTATTTATTATGTTCAATACAAATGTATATTAGTTTTGTTATTTAATATGGCATTCCTTAATGTATCAAACTCACTATTCATATGCTATTCCAGATACCTGTTTAGTTAATGTTTTCTCAATTTATTTATTTTATACTATGTTTGTGACATGTTGCGGGACTACATTCATACCTTTTGATAAATACATGATCCATCGTCGATAAAATATAATTGAGAATTTTTATTAATTTATACCTTTCCCATAAATAAACTGTTCATAGGATGGCTTGATAATTACTATTTAACAGACAAGGAATACTTAATTTAAAACATTGTGGGCGTCGGGAAACTACGTCAAATGACATGCTGATTCTTGGCGGTCTATGTACAATTACACAGAACTAATGAACTGGAAACTCAGAATTAAAATGAGTTAAAGTTTGGAAAACCATGGAAAATAATGAGAAACTATCATAAACTGTAGACACTATTGAATACCATGGAAACTATTACAATCTATAATCCTATCCAGTAAAATTGATAGTTTATGATCAGTATACACACATGATCCATTGGTAAACTAGTGATACTGATAAATGTTCTATGTATTCAGACTTGGGAAAACTATGCCAAATTTACAGCCATAAGCACAATTACAGAGAACCATAATGAACTAAAGAATAAAAATTATTACATTGTGGAAAACCATAACCATGGTAAACTATAATGATACTGATAAAGATGGAGAATTTGAGAAATTTTGAAAACCATAACAAATTATAAACTATGACAAACTATGCCAATTTATGATAGTTTATGGTGGTTCTCCACAATCTGAAATGAGCATAAACGTCTTCGGACTTCATACAATGGGAAAATGTTTCAAATATTCACCGCATTATGTTAGAGCTTATTCATAAATGTTGTAATTGAAGAAGCATGACTTGGAATGTCATATATGATTAATAATATCAAGATATTTAATGGTCTGGTAGTCGTAAATGTTGAAAAACTTGTGTGAAAAGGTAAGTAACAGAAATCTGGGTTATATTACGGTGATATATCGCGTAAAATGGCCAAGGGAAGGATTTTAATTTTTTTAACCCTTTTATATCACTTAAAAAATAATTTTTGCTCGAGAAATCGTTAAAATACTGAAAAAATTTTTTGGTCATTACGCCCTCTAGCGGCGACCTTTCGAACTAAAACTTGGGTCAATTGATCTCCTGTTGATACCGAGTAGAATGATCTATGTCAAGGGTATATTCAGGAAGGGGAACTTTTCACATTATGTCGTTAAATTTCATCCATTTTGCCGATTCTATCTCTTTCTGTCGAATTTTGACGAATCCATCCGATATCGTATAATTTTAAGGAATTCAGTCATATTTGGTGGACTTTCACTGAATTTTATTAAATTATAACCAATGTCACCGTATTCAGTATTGTCAAATTTGGTTGAACCTTGTCGAATATCATCGAACTTTGACGACTTATATGTTGCCGTTTATCGTCGATTTCGTATGTATATACTACGCTCAACCTATACATAACAGTTAATTGCATTTGAGGAAAACTTTGATAATTAAAGCTTCCTATTACGTACGTAAAGAAACAGTTTACGCTTACGTAAAGCTCATATCAAGATTTGTTATCTCTGAACATACTTTCTTATTTTCATCGTGCTTATGTTAATTCATAATTGATTCCGTTTTTTTCTGTATCTAATTCAAATACGGGAAGCACTTGGTATTTGAAAATTATGTTTATAATCGTTGAAAATATCTCTGCCGCCTTCTCTATTTGTCGAAAAAGAGTCCATAGGCAAGTTATTAACTATTTAATACATTTATACATTACCTCTCTTTCGTAGTTTAAAAGGTTGTTATAAAACGAGTTAATAAAATTGTTATTAATGTTATAGCACAAACAAATCCAATTTGCACAACTCTATATCGAGTCCGATTCTCATGGGTGCAAACTCGTTAGCATAAGCCGCAACACCCCACTTTAGGTTCCTGTTAGTTAGACACGTACGAAATTCCCGTGATATTATACTGAGAGCGTTCATACACAAATTAAGGGATATAAAAATACCAAAATACGACCAAATTTAACTAAACAAAAAATAAAAACTACCGTCAACTGGGATTGAGCCTTCCATAATTTTCATTAAATGAAAAAGTTTGAACGATCATTGCGTTTTTAATTGACAATATAAATCTGAGAACAGAGCTACCAGGTTACTGACTCTAGGACGGAACCACCTTGAATTATTGAGACGTATACTAGACTCTGTTGACTAGAGATGACTTTAGAAATACCAAATTTATGTTCATCATCATACCAACTCACTCTATATTAGTTATATTATTGTTATTAACGCGTTTTGAAGAGATACATTTTTATTCATTTTCCTAACTACAGATTAGAATAATCCAATACCTTCGTTAATTTGTTAGCTTTTAACAAAACATTTCCAAAATTGTTGAAGATTTATATCAATAAATGTACAGATTTATAAATTTCCAGAAATAACGCCGAATAAAGTCAAAGTGAGTTTCACTTCTAAGACAGCTTTTCGTATTTCATACCTATTCTAATGTGATTGTAACTTATGGATAGCAGTTTTATCAAATATTAATGGCTTCTCAAAATAGATTGTATAAGTAGTGCCTGCAGGTTATTGATGTGCTATCTTCGCATTAAAAACACTTTGGGATCGCTTAGTCATCCATCAATGGAACTCTCGATAGTGTTTGCAATACCGTTATCTAATATAGTACATATGTTGTTTTGTTTAATGTACGAACTCGTAAATGGGCTCAATGTGTACTATGATTAATTAGCTTCGTTTAAATGAAATACGAAACCATTAATCAATGATGACTAAATTCCTTGAGTGTAAATTAAAGCTCAAAAAACACTCACCAACCTTATGGTTTAATGACGTTAGTTAACTTACAGCCCTGTTTTCTAGAGCTATTTTCTAAACTCTCGTGAAACTTCTGAAGATGGTTGTCTATGAATACAAGTATTCATAGTATTATCGGAGAATGTAGTAGGTTTGTAGTTTAATTTTTTGTAAGTTATGACCGAGTACCGGCTAATTTGTCGAATGCTCTTGGCTGCAAATCGCGTTGTTCTAAGAGTTTGGGTTCAAGGTGGCATACTTGTATTTTACCTCTACCAGTCTAACTGCAATAATGCATTATTTTATGATTTCCGCCTGGATGGAGGGGCGAGTGTAACGTTATTTCAAAGTTCTTCACGTCACTCTTTACATGTGTGATATATTTCGATATTTTCACTTTAGTCTACATAGTTACGAATCCCTGTGCATATTTTAGACATCAATTTTTGTTGTTCTATGCGCAACGTGAAATCAACATGCTTACGCATTTATCTTTCTTCTGCCGTACCGTTCGTTAGGTTATCTTTTTTAAATTTTACCCCCTTTTTTATAGTAAGTAGTCCTGAACAGGCTCAGATTTGCCTAACGTGCTAAAGTACTCAGGAACACTGTGAGGGTTTTTGGAGGAAAACAGGAACTGGATAATGCATTCCACAATTTGGTCGCCGTGTGGAAAAATGTAGATTGAGTCCGTTTAGTGTGACACGATGGAATTTTGAGTGCGTAATTATGGTGTGAATGAGTAAACCGAGTGTTCCTATCGAAGATGGCCTGCGAAGGTAATAAGGAGTGCATTTCGGAGGCACACGTGCCATGGTAATAACGATAGAACAAGAAAAGAACCAAAACTATTCTTCTATGCTCAAGAGGCTGTAGGTCAGAAGTCAGAGACGGGTTACTTATAAGCCTGATAGCTATTTTTTGGATGCGGTTTACCATATCAAGGGCGTATTGGGGAGCACTGACTCAGAGGTGGGAATAGTATTCCAGATGAGGTCGAATTTGAGCCTTATACAGTAAAAGGAGTTGTTGCGATGTGAAGTACTGTTTAGACCTGTATAGAAAGCCCAGTTTACGGACAGCTGTTTTGCTGTAATGGCTTTTAATTTTATATATATATATATATATATATATATATATATATATATATATATATATATATATTTTTTTTTTTTTTTTGGAAAAAGGCTCGGACACGTCGATTTTAGTCCCGCATAAAGTTGTTAAAACTGAAGGAAATATTTTCATGAAAATGCTGGAACGCGTCAAATATTGTTTTTAGTTATCCATTTTATCCATTTTTTGACGTAACACACATGTATACAGGGTTACCCATGTAGAAGATAAATTTAAATTTTGAATTTAGATATGAGTATGTCACATGAAATATGTTCAGAGTTTCTCAGAGAACTCAAAACATCATAATATACTTAGGGTTCCATAAAAAAATAGTAAATTTATCTTCTACATGGGTCACCCTGTATACATGCGTGTTACGTCAAAAATGGATAAAATGGATAACTAAAAACAATATTTGACGTGTTCCAGCATTTCCATGAAAATATTTCCTTCAGTTTTTAACAAATTTATGGGACTTTTGACCCTCTCTTATGTGTATTTCTCGATAACTGTTAAGTTTAGGTATAGGACATGGTACATAAAACTTACTTAAAATTTAAAACAGAATCCAAAAATGAAATAAAAATAGGTGTTTCCATTTGAAAAAATGAAGTTGGTGTCATACATTGTTTTTGGGCCACCCTGTATACATAAACTTAGCATCAAAAAATCGCTACAAAAACTAAAATCGACGTATCCGAGCGTTTTTCCAAAAACAAACACCTAATTTTTAATTGAATTAATGCCGTACTTTTGGCCTCTCTCTCTCTCTCTCTCTCTCTCTATATATATATATATATATATATATATATATATATATATATAAAATATTTAATAAAGTACAAGGGTACGCCTCTACATTAAGGAAAACCGACTGTGTTAAGAAAAAGCTCTTATGTTAATAATTTCCTATCATTGCAAAAGGCGTGCTGCATGACGACCTTTGTTTTGTATTATACCGCATGCTGTCGTCGAAAATTTTCCAGATTTTGTCGTTTTTTTTGGAGCCCGCTTTTGTAGTTGATCTACATTTCCGTTATGGTATGCAGATTTTAGGGAAATTATCTTACCTCATTGTACGTTTATATTACGACAATTACCTTACCTACAAGGTCTACCGTTCGTTTATCTGTACGTTATAGACAAATGGAAATTATCTTTACGTTTACGGTATGTTTATCTTATGAATGAGAAATGAAATTCTCATGCTACAGTTCGTTTTAAAAAGAAGTTAATATGTTTATTTTGAGTACATGTAAGTAGTATCCTTTTATTGCAATTTACGTTTAAGTAAATAACAAATCAGTATAGTGTTCTTTGATACGGTTTGTTGACGTAGGTCAAGAATACATTTTATTCTTGAATACAGTGTTGATCATATTGCATTTTGAATTTCAAGTAAATATATATTATAAACTTATACAGTTGTGTTGAATTTAATAATTTTAGTATCGTAAATCTTTACGAGGAATATCGTTTTAGTTATTTTATGCTGATGTTAATCAGAAATTTTGCTTTATTAACTATACATATAAATACAGTTGTTTAGTGTTTATTAAGATTACCTATTATGCTATTAAGGTACAACTTTCTAAATTTTCGTTGTATTTTAGTGTTTAAACCTATAAATTGAGTGGCGTCCAACAAACAAACGGAAATTGGTCAATTCTTGGAATTCTCAAAGTTCACTGACCCTTAAAAATAGGTCAACCTTTTTCTAGGTCAAGAAGAGGGAAGTTAATTCACCGTTTTTCTGGGTCAAAGTTCATTAATCAGGACCGGTAGTTGGTCAACGGTTATATATATATATATATATATATATATATATATATATATATATATATATATATATATATATATAAACCGCCACCAGTTCTTATAAAACTACCACCTGTATCTAGGAAACCGACTCGTGTTTTTGACCTGTTTTTGATCTCTTTAACCAGTTTTAAGCTGTTCGTAGACTACTAGTACCGGTTTTTGGGAAACAACAAGCTGTTCTCTAGAAACAACCATCTGTTTCTGAGAAATGCATTTGAGTTGGAAAACGGAATTAGATCTTATGAAACTGCTACCAATTATCAAAAACCCCGCCAGTTCTTAGAAAACCTGTTTCTGAGAAACAAATTCCTGTTTTTGACCTGTTTTGATCTGGGTTGACCAGTTTTAAAATTGTTACCAGTTTTTTTGTAAACGGAAACTTTGGTATTGAAAAGGTCAATAAACTTTAGCTCCCTCCCATATCGTTTCCTCGAACCCACTGACTTCCAGAATCAATAAACTTTGATTCCATTTTTAGATTACTAAGTCACCACCTGTCTCTACTCTTAATCTATTTTTAAAGGTCAATGAACTTTGGAATTTCCGGTAACGAGTTCTATTTTCAGAGAGAATAAACTTTGATTTACGAAAACGTTAGACCTGAAGCAATCTGCCGTGAAATTGTCTATTGAAAATTTAAGTAAGTTGATTGTGCCAATGAATTGAACTTAATTAAGTAGATTAGGAAATAAAATTGAGTTTTGATTTATGGCGTGAAAGAAATATTATTTACTATGCCAAGGCAAACTGTTATAAAAATTAAATTAAGTGCGCAAGACTTCTGTGCAGTATTTCACTTTTCTATATTTATTTTGTAATGAGTAGTTTAATTTCCAGTTAACATTTCATAACGACAATTCATTTTAGCATGAAGTACAGCTCAGAGGTATATACATACATGAATAAACGTCAAAAGATCGCGGTTAGAATGTCGCACGATAAATGATCGCATGCGACAAAAGATCGCATACGATAATTATATATTTACATACACCCACACACCTACCCATCTCTACACATTCCCACACACATACATACACACAGCGCTCACCTATATAGTTATTTTCGTGTATGATCTTGTTTCGTATGCGACCTTTTGGCTGCGATATTTTGACTGTGGCCTATATATATATATATATATATATATATATATATATATATATATATATATATATATATATATATAATGTAAGAATGCTCTGAATGACTTTAAAATTAAAACAAAGCTGATAAGTGTTTTCGAAGTAACTTTATTCAGATGAACAAGGGATTTTGCGTCCGCATCCCTTGATTTGAGACTTAGTGGAGATTTTAGTAGTTATTATCATGCTCCCCCATACACGTTTTTGAATATTGCCGGTAATTTTGGCCAACTACCATTCATTATGTGACGTATGTAACGCTATACAACTTTCGTACACGAAACAATTGTTCGTTAATAAGACTATGCTATTGAGATTACACGAAGCGATTCAAATTTCAAAGGTGACCCTTACTTTACCGCATACAGTCGTTTCATTATATACTCTCAGCTGTTCGTTCAGAAATATTATGGTAAAGCATTCATCTCACAAAAAATTTTATTTGACATAAAACGTGTATTTTATAAAACTTCACCGTGATTCCCTATGTAAAACAGGAATTTTTATACATTTATACGATTACCTGACCTGATTTCTAAACTTTTCTGCATTTCTTTGCACATTTAATAATGTATTGTTAGTACCAGTTATTCCAATTATCAAACCTAAATCACCCTTTCACTTTAAAAATACCTATTAAAAACCACTGTTGAAACCTGCTAAATCCTGTTTAGAACTTATATAAAATACTTATCTTTTTGGGATTTTTAATTTTTAATCCCAAAAAGATAAGTATTTTATTATGAGTGTTAATGGTGAAAGTTTACATTTTCATGTTTAGCAACTTCATTCACTTTCTCGCATTTTACGACTTCGGCGAGTTTGAAAACGATAAGGAGATGTTTCTTTGCAGTTGACGGGGCAAAAATCAGTCTGAGAAACGAATTGAAATGTAGTTTGTACAACTAAATACTAATCACTTTTTAGAAGATAAAGACATTGACTTTTTGAATAAGTTAGAGGTAAATCACGTCTTAAAGATCAATAACATTACCTACAAAATAATAAATTTAATTACAACGTACCCTCAGATTCTGTTATACACTCCTCACTTTTAAAATAACCGTTATGCTTTAGAAATCTAGAGTACCAATTAATATTTTAAGGCCCAAAGGTTAAACACCCTTGCTTTGTGATAATTGTTAGATACCACCCCTGCAAATATATCCCAGCATAATACCGAGAATTATATATCTAATTAAATATACCATCCTGCTGTACATTTCGCGTTTTAAAGTAATCGTTAACCTCAATAAAGAAGGTTAATTTAAATGCACCACGCAATCTTTATATGCACCCTTTGTTTTTATAATGATGCTTTAGAAATCTGGAGTAACAACTCAGGACCAGAGATTTAAAACCCTGATTGACGCTAATTGTGTCTAAATAATCCCATTTATAATAATATAAAATTCATGGCATTAAACAATCTTACATAAACATTTCATTTACTTACTCCATCCAAAAACTGTTATTTCTAGCATTTTTAGTAAGAAAGACTATAAATTTGATTGAAATACAATACTTCTGTGTAAGCGACTATGATTAATAAATAAACAAGATTAGTGTAAATTACATTCATTATTTAATCCACTTCTAGAAGTTTCTCTTTTCAATGACGTGAACGCACCAATAAATAGAGGTATAAATAGAGGTTAGTTTTCGTATTATACAATTTCAAGTGAGCAAATCCATATTGGCCATTAATGAGCATAATTTGAGTATTAAGAAACAAACCGCAAAACCGTGCACTATTTTACACATGTATTACTAAATGTTATATTTTCAGTTTTGCCAATTGTATAAAGGAAGAACCCCGATGTTCAAGCCAGGTTAGAACTTGCTTTCTCAAGCTCATGTAAACTTTCATGATTATTCCACATAATTAAAATACTCACATTTTGGGTTCTTAAATCGTGTATTTTTCTATTTATAATTAATATGAATTTAAACGTTTCACTAGCAATTACAGTTGTTCTCAGTAAATGTAATGTAATGTAATATCGTTAAAAGTTACTTGAGGTATTAAAACAATAAACTTGATAAACACAGAAACCAATAGGACACTAAAAGAACGAGTAGATAAACACTTGAGTAAACCTACACAATCAAAACACAAAAGCATAGTTCGAAAAAGGTGAACAAGGAGCAAAGCAGGTACCATTTCAGTAACATGATTAAAGATAAGGATTTATATATATATATATATATATATATATATATATATATATATATATATATATATATATATATATATGTAAAGTTAAGCTGATGTGTTTTTCAAGGAACTTTGTATAATAATTATGCGTCTATATTGTCAAAATAAATACTGAAAATAGGGCAAAGCAATCAAATGTACAAATTATGTACACAATGCCTTTCCCATAGGTTCGTGTATCTAATTCATACAAGTTAATATAGTAAGTTAATTATGCAATACTATTGAAGGGTAAGTACGTTTCGAAGTTAATCTAACTTATTTTGCATTGAGATTTAGTGGCTCCCAAAATTTAGAGTATTTTTTCAAATTACCACGCCCTGTGATAACTAGAAAATCATTAGCGTTTATATTGTAATACATCTAGTGCTTATCTTGTACGTTAAAAAGACTAATGTCAATACTTTTGCAAAACAGACAATCAAAAAATGCGTATTACGGCATTTTGCAATAATTTTGAAACTACGATATTTATTACACTTTTTTACTCCGTCTATGTATCAAATATACGAGGCAAATCCGGTAGGCATCCGATACTATACGAATGGCTCGACGTCCGAAAATGCGACGGCGCGACATTTCCGGTATCGAAAACTGATGAGAGACGGCCAGTGAGAAATTCAAGTTAGGCGACGGATGTAACAACTTTTAATGACGGGATGGTAGGAATAAGTATGTGATACAGAATCGGCGCAGTGTCGGAGAAGTGTCATAACTGATCGACGGTTGTGCCGCACCTCAAGCGGAAATCCAGGCAAGGAGAGAGCAAACCGTCTCGCGAAAGAAGCTTGCAGAGATGAGGGATCTTTGACGAGAAGATCACGATGGCAACGGTTAAAAAGACTTGGAAATGGCCAGAGAGATGGACCGACGCGAACACCGGCAAACTTTACACCGGACGTACGTGACTCTCAAGATGACTAGGGGTGCTCTACACATCCTTTCCGATTGCGAAACGGAAGCAAATAGCAAACGATTAGCAAAGTCGTGGTCGGTCGCGAATGGTTTGCGTTGGTTGTCGACCCTTGACGACGTTACCGCGATGGCCAAGTAATCGGAATAATGGGACGAGCTCACACAATTGGCGAAAACCAGTGTGTGGATTGGCGAATTCGGTGTTAGCCCCCAGCAGTAAGGACTTCGTTTGTAAGGAAACAACAAGCGGAAGAAGACCATTCCATGAATACGTTTCGGGTCAAGTGGACGCCGTCGTTTGCGCAGCAAAACGACGGTAAGGAGCACTATATAAGCACCGTCGAAGCGATTACGGAGTCAAAACGACGTGGGAGCAACCGTTATTAGTGATAGTGCTAGTGACTGCGAGTGACTGTGTTTATCCTACAAAAGACGGGAAAGTGCTGGTACTAGAGTAGGATTGTGCGGACGCAAGCTTCACTTGCCACAGTGGACGCATTTTCATCTTAGCGAAAATCGTCACCTTATATAAGTAGCGTTAACGGCACGGGTTTCACTCGCCTAGAAGGAACGGGCGTTCCTCCAACGTAGATAAGAGACTCCGTCGCGGGAAATAGCGCGGTTTTAGTATATACGATTGAATGGATGCGAACTTCACTTGCACACAGGAACTGTGGCCGTCGACTGTAACCGGCCAATGCAAATCCTTAAAGACATACAGGATCAGCCGTTGCCGGCTGTGTCCGGCGATCTCTGATCATTAAAATTAATTTTCTAGGACGCCGACGTGCACAGATGTCCAATCTCCGAAAGCGGTGGCATCTTCGAACGTATGGCACAGACACGACCTTAATCGTGTACACATGCATCCCTTTCTACCGTCTGCCACCGAAGGTACAGTATTCTTAGTTAGCATAAAAGAACACGAGCGTGGCGTGCGTATGATAACTCCTATTTTCCAGTTTCGGCGAAAATCGGAGGTATTCTAGGTAGAATCGTGAGGTTAAGTTCAAGATGCAAAAACCTCACAATCGCATAGATTTCCTCTTCTCCTACTCCAAATCTTAGACTAAGGATAAGGAATTATGGACGATTGTTACGCTTACTTACAGTCGCCCCTAACCACTACGTAGAGCACTGGTGACTTATTTAGAGTTAAATTATCGGAATAGCGGACGTCCGGACGGCATAGACGGATAGACCGCGTGCAGATGTAGTGTGGCTCCTTTAGATAAGAATCTTACAGGACGAGCAACCTGAATGTGAGCAGGTTTAGAATAAACCTAACTAAGAATAGGATTAACCTGCGGACAATTACCAATGGCTATCATACAGAAGAACGGGCGTAGGATTAACTTACGCACAGATGCCATTGTCGCACCTTAGAACACATAACGTAGGGCGAGTACGGGAATTGCTCGTGCACAGGACCTGTGGTGTCCTTAGTTACAGGATGAAGGAATAAACCAAGTATAGATTAAGGGATCACCGTCCCGGCGACGACTCCAACATCTAAACATAAGTACTACGGGGAAGAGACAAGCGGAGTAGCGTGTTATTATTAACTTGGTTCAGGATTTCTGGCGCAAGGTTACACACCACCCGGAATTTAGCGAGCCTGTTCCCCAATTTAGTTGAATAATGTTAAATATTTACTACTACAGATCCTAACTATCTAATGTATAAAAAATTGACAAAATTTGAATGATTTTATCTGAAAGTCTTCAATTCACTCTTTATTAGTGAATTGATAAATTCCAAAATATTACAAAGTAAGATTAGTTATAGTGTTACCGTTCCCGGTACGCCTTATGAGCTGCGCTTCGCGTGACTGGCATACGTCGCGCATTTTCCCCGGTGACTGGGTGTTTAAGCGGTTCAAGGCTTTCTTCAGCCGAGGTTCCCGTTCTACCTCATTTTAAAATACCAGCTGAGACTTGCGGCTCGATTAGGGACAACTCTAGCATTACACCAGAAGTAGGCACACCGCTTACTTACATACTCTTTCTACGATACGTGCTACTCGTCTCAATTATTATTATACTTGTATCACATCTATCTCTGTAATTGTATGCGTTTTGGTTTCGCCACGTTATTATAGTTCTTGAGTATATTGTAGGTTAGTATTTTATTATTATTTTGTTCAGTAAGGTTAGGTTAATCTGGTGTATTTGTACTCATTATTTTAATATACTGCCTTTTTCAACGGACATATTTATTTTTATTTAATGAGTGAGCGTCGTTTAAATATCTTTACTGAGAAAACAGTTTTAGTAGTTAGCCAATTGTGCTGCGAAACTTTAGTGTAATAGCGCCCTAGAATGTGGGACTGATATTCTGGACAGTGCGTTCTGAGACCCACTACCACCAACTCTCCGGAGCCGAGGCGTTGTTACGGATATCAGCCCGCAACATAAAGGTCAGAAACCATCGATTTCCAGTGCCGCCCAACAAAACGCAGAAACAGTCCTTAGCGACCTTCTGTTTAATCAATACTCTCAACAACTAGCAAGCCTGCAAATGACAACCAATCCCAAAATTCATCTAAACCGCGTCCTGTAAGAGAAGAGATCAATCGCAATACGCTCAAAGTTTGTCGAGAGAAGGGAAGAAGACATAAAAGCCTTTTTTGAGCGCTTGGAGGAACGGTTTCAAAACGACAACGTAGATCGCTAACCAGCAGCTTCGGCCACGACGCAGTAGGTAGAGTGGACGCCATATCACCAGACGTGCTTCGACTTAAAAAGTACGCTCGTCTTCCTCTTCAAAGGCCAGGTACCCCAACCACCGCCAACTGCCGAACCAGCAGCTCTACCAGCACGTATTGAACCCGAATCACTGCTTACACCTACAACTGCTACGACTTTACAACCCTCCTTTCACATTGCACCACTTCCCGTTAAAAAAGTATAATCGCCGCCTACGAAGCCCGCAGTGCTACAGCTGGCAGCACAACCAACTGCTGTGATCCCTGCAACCATGCCGCCTGCAGAACCAACCGTAAAGTCACCACCAGCAGCGCCCAAAGCATTAATACACGTTACACTATCATCGGCAGAAGACGCAAACTACCAAAGTAACTACACCGCACCCACCAGGAAAAGCAACAAACCCTCTGTCTATTGAGGACAGAGAAACCTTCATCTCGACTGCAGGCTGTACCACAGTCATCGTCTACCAAGCGACCAGGGAGGCCGTCGTCTCCAGCAACATACGAAAATCCGTGCCGTAGCACTTTCGTTGCAGGGAAAAACTAGTACCGTGTTCAGTACGTCGTATGGTCGGCACTTCGCAAATTTTCCCTGTGGAGTATTTAAGTGGTGCAAGGATCGGTCTTCTTTAGTCTAGGTTTCCGTTCACAGTTGAGAAGGCTCCTTTATCTTAAAGACCCCTTGTCTAGACGCGCTCGGCTGTGGACAAATCTAACGTAACACCAGGTAGGGGCAGGTTGAGACCTGGTGCACCGGTACTTACAAACTCTATACGAGAGCTACTACAAATACCTACGTATTTGTATTTGTTGTAGCCAGCTCACCACGTTATTGTAGTTCTTGTATATATTGTAGGTTAGTATTTTATTGTCATTTTGTTCAGTTAGGCTAGTAATTTAGTTAGGTTAGGTTAATCTTATGCATTTGTACTCATTATTTTAATACATTGCTTGCGTTGTTGCCTCTTTGAATAAACATATTTATTTTTATTTAATTAGTTAGCGTAGTTTAAAAACCTTTATTAAGCGAACAGTTTTAGTGGTTAGTTAGTTGTGGTGCGAAACTTTAGTGTAATAGTGACCATAATCGTCCGCGAATGTCGTCCGTATAACAATAGTAATAGTGATGTAAAGCCCTGTCATAAACTTATTAGAAAGGCAACAACCTAATCAATATGGAGTGACGAAAAAACCACGCTAGTTAAGTTTTTCGAACTACAAAAGAAAACTGTAGAAATTAGAGGACGGGAAATCTTAAAAAGCTTTCACTCACGAATTTGTTACAACTTTATTTTTCTAGCTGTATTATTATAAAATGGGGTTCATATAAAAACACAAAATTAATCTCGTGAAATAATATTGAAATGAATAGAAATCTTATCTCTCAGAAGAGAAAATTTTTAAAGGTTGCCAATTGAAAACGCTCTATTTGTGTTTTTAAACATTTCTTCACAAAGTGAATACTATTTTAAAAGGAAAGGGTTTGTATGTTTCCATCTTTTTAAGAGTATAGATAAACAGAACTTAAGATTGAAAAGAAATTGGTTAAGAACATGTAAGAAAAATGGTAGTGAAATAGGCACTAATTATTTTGTTCATGTAGTGCACGCTCCACTATGATTGATTGGATTTTAGTAACAGATATTTATTGTAGAAAATTATTGTATTTAGGTTTGATATACATCTTATAGAATGGAAAAAACTGGAAAATGCTGAAAATTGCTGCACGGAAAATTAATCATTCTTTACCTAGTAATACAGATTAAATGCTTCCATAAAACAATTTTGTTACATAGCTTAACAGAGTTCGTATTTGAGTATTAAACGAATTGCTGTTGGGTGTTTACTTTCGAACTGGGGTTGTTCGATCAGCTCCTTTGTTGGGTACCTATCGTTGCAGTATTGCCGCTGGCGATTAAAGTCACTTATCTTTTGAGCTTCTCTCTATAAAACCAAAACTATGTATATATATATATATATATATATATATATATATATATATATATATATATATATATATATATATATATATTATATATTATATTATTTTACCATTGACGCGGATATTATTTTGACAATTTTGAAGAGTTTCAAAGTACATTACGTTAGTTGAAATTAGAATAAGAAACAGTAATGATTGCATTTATACTACTAAGGATTAAAATTTTAACTGAGGTTATGTTACCCGTGAAACTTAATCTAGAAAGCAGTTATGGAAAATGTGGTAATTTTATTATTGTTTAGCCATACAGTTCAGTGCATCCTAACGATTTCAAAAACGTGATAAAAATCGAAAATTTGTAAAAATGCAATACTGCGCTAGCACAGTAGGTACGCCCTTTTCTTCGTAATGAAGGGTACACATCTAAAACAAGCGTTGTAATGATATAGAGTATAAATGTGTCTGTGTGTGTGCGGGTTTGTGTTGGTGTGTGTTTGTGCGCGTGTGTACGCCTGCGTGTGTATGTTAGTATCCACGATAGTTCCAGAACGACAACACTGACGTACTTCAAATTTTGTATTTAACCCTGTTTTCATTTCTCTTGGAGCTGATTATCAATTATCTCTGAAAGAGCTGTATATTTCACAGATAAAAAATACCAATATATAGATCTTAAACATATACAATTTTTTGATACGACGCGTAATTTAGAGGCAAAAAATTTCTAAGACAGAATTTAAGTGTTAGCTCAAACTTTTTCAATATCTGAATAACAATTATTTTATAAGAAAATCTGCAAACATATATTTTAAAGAAAATTTTATTTTACATAACTTTTCTTTATAAAGTTTCTTAATATACAGCAAACTAAGTTTAAAAATTAATTAAATGGTATTATCGGTATTTTATAGAAGCGGGCGGCTTTAGAATTTATTTAAGTTAGCATCTATATGTCTATTAACTGACACGACGGTTTAGACGCCTATTTGACATAGATAATTTTTTTATTTTTACATTATTGCCTATTTTGGTTATAAACACAGTTCTGCGCTTGTCTAAATGTAAAACTCACGTTACTGTTAAATATTATTTCAATAAATATGGTTGGTTTCTAAATAACATAAGGTAAACACAATTAGTGCCACCGCAAAATACTTAGTTTATTTAAACAGCTATAAGTAAGTGCACTGAATAGATCTTATTTAATCCATCTACATTTTATCAAAGCTAATTTTCTTTTTCTGTCATAATTATTTTATGAGCGGCAGGAGACAAGCATACCACTGTAATCTTTTTACCATTAATAACTTATCCTCGCAATTTTCAGTTATGTTTGCTCTAATTTAATCTCGATATGTGGATAATTAAAATAAACCAACTGCAACTTCGTAATTAGAACGTTAGTGTATTGAATAAATTAGTTTAGTTAGAGTCAAACCTCAGTTGCATATGGTTGCTTCGCCGCGCAACCTGCGTTCTGTAATTTAACAATTTTAACGTCCTAAAATCGACATCGGATACTTTCTGGTCGATTCTATAAATTTTCTGATTATTTGTGTTTGGTAAAACAAAATTTATCTGTAGCCTAAATAGTTAGGATTGTTATTTACTTCGGTTTACTCGTTACTTATTTCTCTAACAAAATAATCTAAATTTTCTGTATTTACTGCCTTTGCCATTTATTATAATTGATTAACTTATTTCTTTGTCGTAGTTCTATATTTTATAAAAGTTCTTTAAAATAAACCTACTAGTGCCATCTAGACGTGGGTTCTGGTTAGCTTTAAATTCGTACATTTTATAGGTATCTGTCACTTTGCTAAATCACCACTAGATGGTGATACCATTGAATAATTACATATTACTAAACATGCTTTATTGAAATACATCTGGTTAACATTTCTTAAAAAAATTGATAAGAAAAATTTTGTTGAATGCCTTGTTTCTAAAGTGTGGTTTCTTAACCGCCATTTTGTGATGTTACATTTTTAGAAAATTTCTGTGATTGCTGTCTTCTCGGTATAAATCACCATTTCTAGAGGAGAATTTTCTCAAAAAATTATTTCGTCATTTATTGAAGTAATAGAATCGCTATATATTGCAGATATAAAAAGAACATGTTACTTACACACACATGGTAAGTTTAGCTCGGTTTTCTTCAATCTTGTTATAACTAGAATCTTTCTTTTAGGCTTAAACTACGATATTTAAATTGAAAAAAGTATATTTAACCAGTTCGTGGTAAATGATCACTTTTAGCTCGTCTTCGATCTATAGAGGTAATAACACGTTATGGAAATAAATTGCTGTTATATATCTTACCTTATTTCTAGCTTTTCTTTTTCTACTTTTTCTTCTCGTCTGTCATTCTCTTCGTTTACTTTACATAGTCGTTGAATTTCCGTTAGTGTACCTTTCGTCTCGCTTTGGGTTTTGCTACGATGTGCTCTTAACTGGGACTACTCGTAAATGACTAATGATAGTTGTGCTGCAATTACGAAGATGGAATCTAACGGTGTTAACTACTGCAGTGTATTCGTCCATCAAAAGGTTAGATTGTTCCATTACGTACTAATAAAGATTGTATTGCTGAATTTACTTTTGAACCTATCATCGGTTACACGCTGCCTTCCGCAGAGATAACTACAGCATCTACACAAAAGTGCCTTTAAATTAATCATGTTGCAAAAAATTGTTAATATATTGTTTACCTTTATTGCAGCTTCAGTGTCATCTTGAGAGCCGAATTCATCTAAGTTTCGTTAAAACTGTTATAAGTTGATCCAATCATTAACTAATATGTTGGGCACGTAATTTAACCAAATTCAGTGTGATTATTACTGAACTTTTACACAAAACACCCAGTGTTGTTTTAGCATTTAGCTTCCATCTTGTTAATTATTTCAATAACTACTGTTTACGCTATCGTTGAGCAGTAGCAAAGACAAAGTATAAATTGTGTATACCGGTTGTCGATGTCGTATTATTTATACTATATCTGTTACCTTTTAGGTACAAAGTTTCTTTATTGGGGATAAGGGTCTTCAGATCATTGATCTCGAGTTAGAAATTGATTAGTTATTGTAGATGTGTGTTAGTATATGAACTGAACAGGCTTCTCCGATTATCTACTATATATATATATATATATATATATATATATATATATATATATATATATACCGGATGCCCACGAGATCACTTGCCGGCTGCAATTTTTATTTATCTATCGATTTAAATGAAACTTGGCATTTTAGGAATTTTTGACAAGCATTTCCGACTTCCGGTTTCACCGGAAATTACCTTAACTTTTGATTTTTAAATGACACCCCTGTATATTTTTGTTTTCGGATTCTGGAGGTCATTTTACGGCGGATTGCGTAATATTTAAATCGATTTGTTTCCAAATGTAATTTTAAAATTGAATTTTATTTTCTCATCCAGAGTGCCATGACCATCTTAAAATCATTCTACATACTTAACTCACTTCCAGAAAAATGCAAACTCACTTTTATCTTTGTTAACTTTTTACTAGAACGTTCTAAACTTTATTTTTGCCGTAGCTCAAAAAATTAAATTTCATAAAACTACTAAATGCAGTATTTTAAAACGAATTTAATGACGTATAACACGTTTTGTCATTTTACCCATTTTCGATTTAAAACATTTTTATTTTTATATTTACGTCTTACTCACATTAATAAAATACACTTCCTATGTCACAGCACATCAGAGTTGCCATGAAAACAATAGGTGGCTAGGTTACCATGGAAACACTATGGTAAATTTAAAAGTTTGACAGGTAATAATAAAGGTTGTTGTTTATTAACATAAATCTAATATTTTACTTAAAAATTAAACTAAAGTTTGTACTTAGTTTGATTATAAAATTAACAAAAATGTTTACCAAGAGTGAGCAGGTTGATAACTTATTATGTATGGGCGTTGTGCCAAAAATGCAGCGGAAACCGAACGAGTTTATCGGCAAGAATATCCTGAGCGTCTTCATCATCCTACAAGACAATACATTATCTACCTTATAAGAAAAATGCGCCAAGAACCAGATAATTTGCAACAACATTTTATTATTAATGAACAAACGGAAGAAAGTGTAATAGCATATGTCATTCAAAACCCCACAGCATCCACAAGGGAAATTGCCTTTGAATTAGACATTGGCGCAGAATCAGCAAGAAAGATCTTGAAGAAACATGGATACAAATCATTTAAGTACCAGCTTCACCAACATTTCTACGAGGAGATTTTGTTAGAAGACTGGAATATTGCAACTGGTACTTGGACCATAACGATGCCGATAATAGCCTAGCCAATTATATTTTGTATTCTGACAAGTCGAGATTTACCAATAATGGAATGTTCAACCGGCAAAATACAAGATATTGGTCAATGATAAATGAACACCGAATGATGGAAGGTAACTTTCAAGAGATATTTGGAGTAAATGTATGGGCTGGAATAATTGGTACTCGCATTGTGGGACCGATTATTTTCCAAGGGCATTTAAATGCAGAACGATATTTGGGTTTTTACAACATGAAATTGAAAATTTTTGGAGGAATTACCGTTGGAAATAAATAATCAACACCTTTATTATCAACAAGATGGTGCGCCGGCTCACAACGCTATTGTTGTGAGAAATTATAGAAGAACGATTTGGAGAACATGTTACCTCTACCCGTGGACCGATCAGGTGGCCTCCTCGTTCGCCTGACCTTACACCTCTTGAACTTTTTGTGGGGCCATATTAAGGAGATTGTTTACCGAAGACCGCCAACAACACTTAACATCTTAGAAAACCGTATACGAGCGGCATTTACTAGCATTACCCCGATATGCTTAGGAATGTCGTAGAAAACAACGTTTTTCGTGTTAGGAAATGTCAAGAGGTGGAAGGGCAGCACTTTGAAAATTTAATTGGTGGTTAAAAGGTCCAAAAGTTATAATCTAATACCTATTGTTAATGTTATATTATTGTTAATGTTATTAATTTTTTAATTATTTTAATACTGTTTAAAATTATTACACTCTGTTTTAAAATAAATTTTGTTCAATCGTTGTCTGAAAAATTGGGAAAATACGCAAAGCAGCACATTAAAATTGTGCTGCTTTAAAACAACTCTCAGACGCGCCCATAATGCGGCAAAGATAAAGTTTAGAAGGTTCTAGTAAAAAGTTAACAAAGATAAAAGTGAGTTTGCATTTTTCTGGAAGTGAGTTAAGTATGTAGAATGATTTTAAGATGGTCATGGCACTCTGGATGAGAAAATAAAATTCAATTTTAAAATTACATTTGGAAAAAATCGATTTAAATATTACGCAATCGGCCGTAAAATGACCTCCAGAATCCGAAAAACAAAAAATATACAGGGGGTGACATTTAAAAATCAAAAGTTAAGGTCATTTCCTGTGAAACCGGAAGTCGGAAATGCTCGTCAAAAATTCCTAAAAATGACGTTTGGTTAGAGTAACAACCCTGCCAAGTTTCATTTAAATCGATAGATAAATAAAAAAATTTCAGCCGAAAAGTGATCTCGTGGGCATCCGGTATATTGCTATGATCTTGAAAGTATGGTAAAATAATGCTTTATTAACATGTATAAGATGATGAAATTTTGAAGGCAAAATATTAACAGTTAACAAGAAAATGTTAATAGTGTGTAGCATCGCCACGTACAGCAATGCAGGCGTTCACTCTCCGAAGCATGCTTTCTATGAGATGGTCTATATCCTCCTGAGGCATTTTATCTCAGGCTACCTGGAGATGGTGTCGTAATTCACCCAAGTTGTTTGGGGGCCTAGGTAGTTGCCTTAGTCTTCGACCCATCATGTCCCATACACGTTCAATAGGTGAAAGATCTGGCGATCGTACAGGCCACGGCAATACTGGTAGCTGCACTTGTAACATGTGCGGTATGTGCTGTGCATTATATTGTTGCAAAATACCATTTGGTAACGTCTGCATTAACGGTACTACCACTGGCTCCAAAAAATCAATGTATAATGTGCCTAGAATGAACACAAGAGGAGCTCTTCCACCAACAGGTATGGCGCCCCAAACCATGACTCCAGGTGTTAAGCCTGTGGGTGTTAAGCCTGTGGGTCGTCTTTCAAGAAACTCTAAATTTAGACGTTCTCCTTGAAACCGCCGCACCTTCCGACGACCATCGTTTCGCCACAAACAAAAACGCGATTCGTCGCTGAAGACGATAGGTGATAACCAATAGCTCCTGTCCAGTTCACCGCAACAGACCTTGTGGACTGAAACCGATCTCTTGTGGCCATCCGCCTAAGAAGTCGTTCCTCACGATCATTGGTGCTGCGTGGTGGCCTTCCACTGGGACGAGGTCGTTGAATGCCTTCTTGAGACCAAGAAGACCAAATGTGGGCCACCGTGGTGTGGTCTCGATTAAGTCTTCTGCCAATTTCTCGAAATGACAAATCTGCCTCTTTCATGGCGATAATTCTACCCCTGTCAAAATCTGCAACTTGGGCAAGGTTTCGTCGTTGTCTTACTGTGGGCATTTTTTCAGAATAAATGTGTCAGTTAAACAACAAAAACTTGACACTAAGCGACTAGGTTTCTTAAAATGTATAAATAAAAATTGTTAATTGATGTTAACAACAGTGGTAAAAGTACACAATGACTTGTTTTTTTTTCATTGAAACTTCCATCGTTTTCTATATGATACTGAAACATTATTTTGCCAAAATTTCAAAATCATAGCATGATTATTTCTAAGTAGTGCATTTCATTTGAAACGTAGTGTATACATAATGGGATACATTTTATAATGATAAGATAAGTATTTTGTATTAAGAATAACGCCAATTACAAGCCAAGACGGCTTATACATCATATTTAGATTATATGATACTTGAATATTGGTTGTTCTAATTCTACATTACGTCATATAAATGAATTTATTCAATAGTGAAACAGGTGTATTGTACTGTAGATTATACTGTGAATTATACAAAGATTAAATTAGATGATTTGTAAATAATACCAAATAAAGTGGCAATTTTTGGACCAATGATTACGATGGGCGGTGCTTGCCGTAAAGCGGGTAATTGTATCCGTGAGCAAATGTAATAAAACAGGTGGATATAAATAAGTACAATGTACTTTGAAGATAAAATTAGTTAAGCATGACATAGGATCGTCGCAGAAGAGGGTGTTGTGATCAAGGGTTAACTGCGAGTATAATTGTTATATACACTTGGGGAATAGCCTGATGTAATAAACAAGAAGTATACGTTGCCTACAGGGTCCTCCAAAAGTCTGGTTAAAGCTTACGTTAACTAAGTAAAGGAGAATTGCGTCCAAATTTGAGATTTAACTAAAAAGAGCATGTGGTCTATTAGGGTATGAAAACGGTGGCATGTAGGATCAGTAGTAGCAGTAGTTTATTGAGCATATTGCGCTGTAACCCATTGTGTAGATGTATTGCGCCTAAGCTCTTCGTGCATGATTGAATCCACATGGGTTTCATTTCTCCACTAGCTTGACTTATGGGATTTCCTGCTAGTGCGATGTACGTGCTTCTTTGAATTTTCGTCGAGTAGTATTCTCGTACTTTCCCAATATCTGTACGTTATCCCATTGGATTCGGTGGTCTTCGTTCCAGACATCTCCGGCGATTCTTGATCCTTCTGCTTCATCCTTGCGGATGTTTTTCTAGTGTTCCAGAGTTCTCACATTGAGTGGTCTACTGCTCCCTCCTATGTATGATTTACCGCATTCGCATGATAGGTTGTATAAATAATTCTTGGAATTGTGGTCCTCATTGTGTGATTTGGTTTTGGTTAGTATTCCACTGCAAGTTCTAGTGTCGATTTGAAGGCAGTGAGAATCTTGTATTTGCTGCCTTGTCTTCATATTTTATCCTAGGTATTGCTATAACCAGAACCTATTGAAACAAGGATGGGGTGCTGCAACATGAAGAAGATGCGGTTAAAAGGATATGGGAAGAACACTTTTCCAATTTGTTAAACGAAACAGAAGCGAAAAGCCAAAAAGAAAACGAAACAGAAACGTAAAACCACGAACAAAAGTACTCACCATCTACAAAAGAAGAAGTTAGAAGAGCAATAGAAAAAATGAAGAATAACAAAGCACAAAGCAGCAGGGAGTGACACAGCAGCAGGGAGTGACACAATCACTGCGAAATTAATGAAGTATGGGGGCACTGCGATAGAAGAACAACTTCAAGAATTAATAGGCGGTATTTGGGAGGAAGAACAAATACCAAAAGAATGGAAAAAAAGCAGTCGTAATACCGATATTCAAGAAAGGGGAGAAAGAGGTATGTGAAAATTATAGGGGCATAGCGTTACTTAATGTGGCATATAAGGCATTAGCAAGCATTAAGGTCTTCGTCCAAGGAGGATCACAAGAGATGCAATCTACATATTAGAACAAATATTAGAAAAAGCATATGCATACAATATAGAAATGCATATGATTTTTATAGACTTCAGAAGTGCATTTGACTCTTTAAGCAGAAAAAAAATAATACAAGAATTATACAATGTGAAAATTCCAGGAAAATTAATAAACCTAATAGCAACAACCCTAAATGAAACAGAAGCGGTAATTCAAATAAATAATAGAATGACGGACAGCATAAGAATATTGTATTATAAGTGTTTTGTAACTGTGGTTTCCTATTAGTGGACTTGATCGGCCTATTTCCACAGTTTATGCTTTTTGAACGCGACGTTTCGGAAGCGGACTCTGCTTCGGTCATCAGGCTTAGTCCTGAGAAGGATTGTTTTCGCACTTGAGTCGAATTCATATGTTATATATAATTTTTTCCCAAGCACTTGACTACTCTTAGATTCGAATTTAGTGTCAGACTAGTAAATGAAAGGTACCAAGTTCGAATCTGAGAGTAGTCAAGTGCGTAGGAAAAATATATATATATATATATATATATATATATATATATATATATAACACATGAATTCGACTCGAGTGCGAAAACAGTCCTTCTCAGGACTAAGCCTGATGACGGAAACAGAGTCCGCTTCCGAAACGTCGCGGTCAAAAAGCATAAACTGTGGCGATAGGCCGATCAACTCCACTAAGCATAAGAATAGCTAAATGTGTAAGACAAGGTGACCCTTTATCAGGAGTGCTATTCAATATTATCGTAGAATGCATAATACGAAAAGCAAAACTGCAAGGAACAATTATAAGCAATCAAACACAAGTGATAGCTTACGCTGATGACATAGTAACAATAAGTAGAAGTATGAAAGAAATAGTAAAATCTTTTCAAAATCTAGAAACAGAAGCAAAACAATATGGGCTTAACATTAATGAAAAAAAGACAAAGTACACGGGTTATAACAAAGAAAGAAGAAGGAGACGAAAGGTTGACATAGGAAAATACAGTATCGAAGAAGTAGATAGATTCAATTATTAGTGGTCAAGAGTAGAGAAAATAGTATAAAGGAAAGAATACAAAAGGGTAACCGAAGTACATATATAGATATATAGATATATAGATATATATATATATATATATATATATTTGAATGATGATATTTCAGGATATAAACTCGTATATTAAAATAAGACTTTGTTATAAATAATCTACGTAGATTATTTATAACAATGTTTTATTAATACACGAGTTTATATCCTGAAATGCCATCACATTCAAATATTAATACTGTGGAAGTCTAAATGACAACTATATATATGTATATATGTATATATGTATATATGTATATATGTATATATGTATATATATAGTATATATGTATATATTAGTATATGTATATATGTATATATATATATATATATATATATATATATATATATATATAGTATATTATATATTATATATATTGATATATATATATTATATATATATCATAATATGATAAAACGTATATTTATAAATTATAAAAAATGCTGAGACACGTTAACTTTTGAATTCAGTTGTGCGTTATTTAAACATAAATTTATATGTACAGGGTGATTCGCGCAAGTCTGCCATAGTCGGTGTTCTCTTTTTTTAATGAAACACCCTGTATATTTGTATATTTTTGAAATCTCCTTAATGAACTGATTTCAACAAACTATAATTGTATGGTCAATTATGAATACAGGGTGAAATTTTAAAATTAATAATTTATTACACTTGAAATATTGGCATTTTTTTTTAAATTAGCTAAATACGTATTTATCAAAAATCTAAACTAATTATTAGACGTATTTGGCAAACATTCTAAATTAAATAAAAACTGGTACGCCCATGAAATGTATCACAAATACCTAAAAACTGCCTAGAAACGCCAATAATTAAACAAAATCGGTAAATAATGTGGATTGTCATCTAATCTGTCAGTTGTTGATTTGTTGACATTTAACATTGAAAAAGTAAAATCTTAGTTAAAAACTTTTTACTTGTAGAAATAACAATGAAATATTTAACTGAGACTCACCGAATTGAGATTTTAATGATGATCGGGTACGGGGATAACTGCAGAAGTCAAATTGAAGTGACAAATTTATTTAATCAGAGGTATCCCGAATTGCCTAATATTTCACAAAGTACTGTGTCTAAAATTCATGCACAATTCATGTCAAACCATTAAAAATAAAACCACACTTCGTTGAAGATGATGTGAAAGTGGATATTTTGTTAAGTGTCGAAGAGAATCCAACTTCAAGTACACGTCAAATTGCTCGTGAAAAGAATGTTAGTCATACAAGTGTTCTAAGGTGTTTTCATAAAGAAAAACTTCATCCCTATAAATTGACTTTTGCGCAGGAGTTAACAGAAGACGATCCAGATCGTAGAATGGATTTCTGCGAAAGATTGATGAATAAGCTCAACAGGAATGAGATGGCTCTTGATACCATTCTTCGGACGAATCAACATTAACATTGAATGGGGAGGTAAACCGACAGAACTGTAGATATTGGTCAGCAGAGAATCCTAATTGCATGCGTGAGACACATACTCAGTATCCTCAAAAGGTGAACGTTTGGGCCGGTATCATAGGCGACCATATTATTGGTCCTATATTTATAGATGGAAATTTGACAGCTGAAAAATGTTTAAATATGCTTAGAAATGAAGTTGTTCCTGTGTTGGCAAACTTATATCCCAACGCAATAGATCCTAGCCTACCGAATGAAAATGTTTGGATCCAGCAAGACGGGGCAACACCCCATTATGCTTTAATGGTAAGAACTTAGACGAAATCTTCCCCAATAAATGGATTGGACGAAGAGGTACTATTGAGTGGCCAGACCGTACACCGTTGGATTTTTTTCTGTGGGGTTCTCTCAAGAACAAAGTATATGCAATACAGCCAACTAGCATTGTAGACCTCAAAGACAGGATAACTACAGATATACGGAATATTTCACCTCAAACTTTAAACAAAGTTAAGGAGGAGTTCTATACTTGACTGTGCTATTGCCAACAACTATGTCGAGAACATTTTGAACATTTATTTGAATGTATTAAAAGCAAATACACCAGGTATTTTATGTACGTTAAAAATAAAAATTTCACCCTGTATAATTCATAATTGACCATACAATTATAGTTTGTTGAGATCAGTTCATTAAGGGGATTTCAAAAATATACAAATATACAGGGTGTTTCATTTAAAAAAGAGTACACCGACTATGGCAGACTTGCGCGAATCACTCTGTACATTTAAATTTATGTTTAAATAACGCACAACTGAATTCAAAAGTTGATGTGTCTCAGCATTTTTTATAATTTTCTAAAATAATGACATAAAGAATTTTATTCCATAAGTGGTTTCCACACTGTATATCTGCAACATATGGTATTACCGCTGTGTATTTAGGTTCTCTTTTTCGGTTACCTGTTCCCAGTTGAATTTAGGTGTTAGATCTGGAAAGTCATTTCCTTTAAATGTTTTAGCGATACTTTCTTTTTCTTTTTCAAGTCCACTTATTTTGAGCATATTGTTTCAGCTTTACACGCATCTTGTCACACCTAACTGCACACTTTCGTAGTGATTGGAGTTGTGGTGTAAGTACCTCCTCGAATGGGTGGGTTTACTGTATACACTGGTCGTGTTGTCATTCCTGTGTACAAGTACATCCAGGAATGGCGGTATTTGCTCCGACCCCTATTTAATTGTGAACTTTATAGCACGTGCGTGGTTATTTAGACAATTTAGCAATTTATCCAGCTTATACTGGCCGTGTTACTAAACTACGAAGGTATCGTCCACGTATCTCAGATTCTTGTTTTTTTCCGGATATCGCGGTCTTCCATTACTATGGGTGAAGAACCCATCGCCATCCCAAACTCTGTTAGTAGAATTTGTCTTTTTCTTGGAAGTATGTTGTCCTAATGCAGGTTGTCAGAAGTTGTGTGCGTTCGTCTAACGTTTCATCTTTTTCTAACCTGCCCCTTATGATAGTGCCTTGTCGGTGGGCACATTTGTAAATATGCTCACCATGTCAAGATAGTCTAGAAATAAAACCCATATGGATCAAAATAATGCACAGAACTTAGACGCAATACACCTACACAATAGGTTACTGCGCAACCACAAAGAGCAAGAGATTTGATAGCACAAGGTGTTTAATATTTAATAAACAGGAAAGTAATGGAAAGCAAGGTGTTTCAGTCCCTCCCCAACGAGGAGGGCAAGTTTTTCGAGCTTTCCATCGTACTTCAGCCCCATGATGGATTCGCAACATGCATACATACATTATGTTTATATGCATGGTAAGATTAACGATGTGTGTGGTCAGGATAGGATTGGAAGGAATAGAGTTAGGCTTCTGAGGGGAAGATACTACCTCAGCACTCGCCTCAATAACCGCACATGATGTGCGTAAACGCAGAGATCATGCCTGAGAAAACCCTCTGAAAAAGCCTCATACGAGGTAAACGGTAAGGGGGATGAAACCCTTTACCCTACTACAAATGTTAAGTAGGTTGTGTTAGCACAGGTCCAGCTAACAGAAAATAATCTGGTAAATGAAATTTAAGGATGAAATTCAGATGGTAACTGACATACTCTTTAAACGGAAAGTCCTCAAAATTAAAAGAAAGTAATGTGCACCAATCCAAAGTACCTCAGAACATGAGCAAGTTAGTGCTCTCATACGTCCTAAAATACTATTTATACGATATTTTATGTTTATAATTAAACATCACGAAAAGGATAGACGTATTGATTCCCTTGGTTTTTTTTTTAATAAACATTTATTTCATATTTAATTAACGGATTTACTTACTCAAAACCTTTTAACAACTTCTTAATGATTTAAGTTTTATCAGCATGAGTGCGATTTCTTGTCTAGTTTTATCAAAAGTTCTAAAACTTCTTGTACAAAGTTAATTAATTTTAAGCTCGTGCTAGCAATTCCTTTAATAATATAAACGACACCAAAAAATATTTTGAAGTCCAGTAATTAGTATATTTGGTAAGAATTTGTCACAAAATTACTTTTTGAATTATTTTTAAAACATTTATAATAACTTTTTACTAATTTACTTTGACAAACTTTTATTCTCTTCATTTAATTAGATAAGTTTTCATTTTGATTGAGTAGGGTAACGAACCCCATTTTTACTTTAATTAAAGTTATAATTTTTGTTAAATCAGTAGATTTATATCTTTTCATTCTTGAAACACCGTTCAATCATTGCCTATTTGACATGAATGAACCATTTGGAATTTCTGTTGTTACAATATCAAACGCAGTTGAAGATAACGAACAACGTGACATTCGTGACTTTTGATAAATTAATACTTACTTGAGTACAAATCTTTCGTAATTTAACCCAATCAACTGTAACAAACAAAATACCACCCACGTACCATTCAAAAATAAAAATAAAAAACACCGAAGCGTTTCAATAGCTAAGCTATCATCATCAGCGATCGACAGCTGATGATGATAGCTTAGCTATAGAAACACTTCAACACTAACGTAACCTGAACTTTCACTTTAAGTAAAAGTTTTGCGCAGTAAATACGACATCCATCTTGTACGATTTCGAATAGTAGGATTTACACAACAAATATGTAAAAATGCGTAAATTTATTAGAAATGTTCCAAATAAAAGAATTATTATTATTTTTATTTATTTGTAGGCAATTAACGTGCATTTCGTGCAGCGTGTGTTGCATATCTATTTGCATAGAAACATGCATTTAATTATTTTAATTCGAACTCGTGCGCATTTCGTTTACACATTCAATCTAGACATGTTCTTGCGCAATCAACCACCTTAGCGTCGTTTTTGGTTGAGTTAAGAAGGTGGATGTAGCATCCATTATTGCTTTGTTAATTTTTTTTAAAAAGTGCTATACAATTTGCATGGTAAGTTATTTTAAACTATTATATAAAAGTTTGACACGTTTGCTTTTTCAGGCACTTTTATTTTTTATTTACTTCACTTTTGTTTTACTTTCACGTTTACGTTTCATTTTTTACTTTAACTTCACCTTTACCGATTACGATTAATTAATGGGAAGTGGTATTTTAAAACCCCTTAATCCGGCAAATTGAATCATTTGGGAATTATAAAGCATACAAATCCAGATTTATTTCAACCCTGAAGTAATATTACGCAACAGTTTTTAAAATGCTGACCCAGCATGCCGCCATTTCGTTATCTACAGTGTGACCAAGAATAAGGTATTCTGATCCTATTAATTACTCAGAACATTAAGTATCCATTAGGTTATAATGTTACTAACATTAGCATTCTCTGTTTATAATTAAATGTAAGTTGTGTAATAAATTTGTTATTGTAGAAATTTTCTTTTAACTTTATTGTATAATGGTTTACTAAGTTGGCGTCCGAGTATTTAACAATTAGTTTCAGGAAGAAGCAACCCCGATTTTAAAGCGGACATATCTGGGTACATGTGAATATTTTTTGGTTAATAAGGCAAATCTTCTTATTATTATTCAAACTGTTAAGTAGCTAAAATGTGCAGCCATGGGTGGAGAAGTACTTACAGAACTTTAAAGGATATGTAGAAAGGACATTTAGAGCGAGAGAGACGCAAGTACCCTTCGGCCAATAAAAAAATGCCTCGCTTAAAATACGTAACGGAAAATAGTGCAATTAGATTAGAAAATACATTTAAATGAATAATTAAGATAAAATAAATGATTAGGAACTAGGATAAAAATGATACAAAATTTGATTAATTATCTTCAGAAAAGGCTAGCTAAGTTTAGATGGGTTTCTAGTAATACGCATGCTTAAAGATAAAACAATGTAAACCTTAAAATAACAATAAACGCCAGTATTAAGTTTCAAACTAGCGAGTATAATCCAAGAAAGACCACTAGTTAACCCTTTAAGGGGTGTTTTTTCGAACTGTAACTTCAAATTGTACCGCAAGATAGCGCTGCAACTTTTGTGCCAACTTCTAATTATGCTACAGGAGGGCGCTGCCAACATACTAACTTCGAATTATACCACAAAAGGGTCTTACATTTATTATAATCCAAGAAAGACAATTCATTAATTTTTTTAATGTGTCGTTGTTTCAAAATGTAATTTCCTATTATACCGCCAAATGGCGTGACAACTTGTGTGCTAACTTTTAATTATACTATAAGATGGCGCTGTGATATGTATGCTAACTTCTAAATATACCACAAAAAGGTCTTACTTTTACTTATAATCTGCGAGAGATAGCGAACTAATCCTTTAAGAGGTCGTTGTTTCAAATTGTAACTTCTAGCTATACCGCCAAATGGTTTGCAATTTGTGTAATTAAACTGTAATACAAGAAAGCGCTAAAAACTGTATGCTAACCGCTAATTAAGAGCCTTTCAGAAGTCGTTTCAAACTGTATCTTTTAATTATATTGTCAGAAAGAACTTGTGTGCTAGCCTCTAGTTATGCTACAAGAGGGCGCTCCAAAACTGTATACTGCCTTCTAATTATACCATAAGAGGGTTTTACATTTACTTATGAGACAGTTAATTAACACTTTAAGATGATGTTCCAACTACAACTTCTAATTGTACCGTTAGATGGTCTTCAAACTTGGGTGCTAATTTCTAATTATACTACAAAGGTGTGGTACAATCTGTGTGCTAACCTCTAATTATACCACAAGATAGTCCTACATTTGGTTATAATCTAAGAAAGACAACTAATAAATCCTTTAAGAGATTGTTGTTTCAAACTCTAGCTTCTAATTATACCGCAACGTGGTGTATAAACTTGTGTGCTAATTTGTAATTATGCTATAGGGGTGTGCTGCCATCTGTATCCTAACTTCTAATTATACCACAAGACGCATAGCTTGCAAATATACTACAAGATGGCTTTGCAAACTATGCTAACTTCTAATTATGCCACCTACTTATATGTATATTTACAATACAAGAGAGACAAATAAGTAATCCTTTAAGAGGTTGCTTTAAACAGTAACTATATCGCAAGATGATGTTGTAACTTGCGCGTTAACTTCTAATTATGTTAGAAGAGGATGCCGCAAACTGAATGCTATCTTCTAATTATACCACAATTTGTTGTTAATAGCTTACAAATGTGCTACAAGAATCAAAATGAGGAATTTGCTCATTTTAATAACGCCTTTAGGTACCAGCGGTGTTATACGCCAATCAAAATCAGGCATTTATTTATCTCAATAAAGCCCTTATGTATCAGCGGTGTACACCTTATAGATTCAGTAGCAAGAGTGAAGTTGCAAGGTTAAAATGGTGATTTAAAGCATAACAATATTTATTGCATCGCTCCAGGAAACATGCAGTGACTAATACAAAAGTGATAAGACCAAATTCTCCCCCATTTTTTGTTTTTTTGTTTGTCATTTCCTTTCTTTCGAGTGTTGTGTGTTTGTCCAAGTGTTTGTATGTTTGCCACTAGGTGGTGGTGTACACGTTTACATGTTAAATAGCTTGATTATGTCCTTGACTTGCACATTTAGATGGAGATCAAGGAGTTTAATTGTCTGCAGTTTGAGCGTTACATACGTTTTTTAAGCTCGCTAGCTAGATGCTAACACAATTACAAGAAACACTCATTAGTTTTTAAAATAGACCGTTAGACAAGAGCAGAGCCAAACAAAGAATCAATTAGAATACAGAGAGAAGCCCCTCGCCGAAAAGAAGAAACTTGATGGAGCCCCAACTATCAGAAATGCCACAGCAGACGAAGAGTCCGAAAGGCATAGGGGAACAAGATGACGGAAAGTGTAAAG
Organism: Vesta saturnalis; assembly: GCA_036346205.1. NCBI lineage: Eukaryota > Metazoa > Arthropoda > Insecta > Coleoptera > Lampyridae > Vesta > Vesta saturnalis. Next base: position 113,084 of record JARFJB010002117.1, read on the forward strand.
GCAATTTGTCCCACGGCATAGCTCAGTGGTGTGGGTTCTTACTAAAAGATGCAAAAGGGCACTCGGTACAACTCCAACAACGTCAAATTAGGGTAAAAATTGTCTAAAACATTTATAGCGGGGAAACGTCATGAACAGATCTTAAATTGGCCTAACAGGAAACCAAAACGTTCACTTAAAAATAAACTATTTTACTACTAAAAATTGTATTCCAAAAATCGTTACGCGAAGTTCCCCTAAATTCCAATGGAATTGTAAGCTGCCAAATTGTGAAAATCAAACCCAAAGCTCCCTATAATCTCGATAAACCTCAACGTAAAAATGAGTATCTCAAATAACCAAAAATAAATGAAAATACGATAATTAACTCTACAATTTAAAACACAAAAATATTCCCCTACAATAAAACTAAACGCGGTTGGAAATTTATAAAATCTTAAAATTTACTAAATGTCACGATGGGGGATGTAATTTGAAAAAAAATAGCAGCTCATTTCCAAACAAATAACAAACTGCTTACCTTTTGGCAATTTAAGCTCATGAATGATGTCTACAGTCGGTAGGTCGATACCTATAAAAAGTAACTCCAAAAATATTTGCAACCCTTCGCCAAACCCTCGTATGCAAAATCAATGAGCTGTTCGGCCAGTGACCGTCTCAATTCATAATTTACGTTACGTTATTTCCTTTAATAAATCTACACTTCAATGTAATTAAAAAAATATATTGCATTAAACCTTTAAAAGTTATGTTAAAATTTCAATAAACAATGAAAACTTTAGAACAGAATTCCTTTACTTCAACTAAACATAAAATATCGAGTTCACTTCATGATCTAATTCTCATATATATATATATATATATATATATATATATATATATATATATATATCTCAATGTTAACACACTTGCAACATAAATCAAAACATTAATTTTAAATTTGATGCTGTGGGACCAGCTGGTGTCAGTATTGACCTTACTAAAATACCACAATAACAAAAGATTGCGTCCTCTTTGTAACGCATATTAGTTCATTAATAATAAAAAAAACACTCAGATAAATTTTGAATCATAATACGAATGAATACGCATGCACTAAAAGTTAATCGATACAAAAATCAAACGTGAATGTCAAGTCAGCGTATTCAAACGTCGGCATATAGATCAAAGAAATATAATACACAATAATTTATTACAATTTGTCAACCACTGCATACAAAATACACATAAAAGTTTACCTTGTATTCGGAACAGACCCATTGTTATACAGACACCTAGAATATCTAGAAGATGGCCTCGACGGCGGCGATATAATCGATGGAAAAACTTGAACACCGAATATGACTATCGTAAATACTTCTTTTTTCAATACGTTTTGATTGATCTTACGTTGTACGTTACACTATTACTTAAACTTCTTTCAACTTTGATTACTTTATTATGTACACATCATATTTACACGAAACTTCTTAAGCGTATATTTACAGCAGTTTGTATTATTTGTTCGAAGTCGGCAATATACACAAAAGCTATCATTTAATTCAGGAACTTGTTACTTTAATCCGCAAAAAAAACCACGTATTTCTATGTCCAAATACGTCACTACGACAAAAGGAAACGATAACAGAACATGATCTGAATATGATCCCAAGTGGAACCGGAGATCTATTACTCCAACGATAGTTCGATATACCCACGGTAAGCATAATTATTCCCTTCTGCATGTATTGCATTGACCGCAAACAAACAAACGTGAATCTATCCCAGTATCTTGATTTAGACTAATTACTACCAGAATTCGCCATATTCCTTAATATCCCTCTCCAAATTAGATAAAACTAAATTAGCCCATCATAAAAAAGAATCGCTTGAATTTTAAGCGCGGTAAAAACGATACCCAACACGAAAATAATCGAGAGAAACAGAAATTACATCATGCTGCAATTGCAACGTCAGCTTCCCGGCAACCGACCTAAATGATATCGCTAAATTATTTTTCTTTAGAACTTATTGTAGCTTAAATAAATTCCTCCCATTCTACAATGACGAAACTTAGCACAAGTGATATGGTATACTACATTCAGAAATAACTACGTCACCATATACAAACTCTATTACACGTGAACGTTACCAGGAACAAAATACTTTTTAATTTCAGACCTTGGATAATTTATACGATTACAATTTCAACTAACTGAAATTTTTATCGAAGAAACCTGTCATAAATACAATGCGTGAATTTTTTAATTCTTAAGAAAACGTAATTCCTCTCTTTCAACTAACAAAATTCTTAAAACTTAAAATAACGAGAATATTTATGTACACAAAACTAGGGGAGCAGTACGTGAGGCTGAGGTTCTAGGTCATGTTGTGGATCCTCAGACGGTTTCGGAATTCTCTTTCAAGTTTTAAGTTTTCTTAAGAGGGTCCCGCAATAGAACTTAGACTCAGGGGCAAGTTTCTGAGTCTCATCGCAATTCTATAACATGCTGTAGGGCCCTAGTTTTGGAACGCTGTTTCAAATGTTCAGTTTTCCCACAACAACAAGTTACAATACTTTATAATATACCGCTAGATAGAACCACGATCAAGTCCTATCACAGAAAACTTTCTTTAGCTGTTTTAATAACAAGCCACTAGATGGTGCCATAAATAAACAAAACAGCCAACCACAATATAGAGCATTATGCCTCCAACCAGGCCTAAATCAGTCCTCCAATCAGAGCACAACGCTTGGCGGTCTGGGCAGAGTCTACGCAGCAACCCGAAGCCAGAATTTAAAAATAGGCTTGGCCTGTCCTTAGGACCCCTATCAGAGAGTACAGTCTAAGGCAAGGCGCGGAACCAAGAACCAATCAGGTGAAAGTGGGCCGGTCAGGTGGGAAGCAGTGACGTATGACGTCACGAAAAAGTGGTGGGAGTAAGTATCCGTGTTCTACTAATATGTTTTAGAACACAAAATTTCTCATTTTTTCAACTTCCGTTTTGTTATTTTCTTTCGCCTATTTCAACCAAAATCATATTACTTTTCTGTAATTTGGTGCCATGCATGACTTTTCAAGAGTATTTTAAATCTTTCTTGATTTTACAAGATGGCGACAAAAAAAACGCATGTATATTTTAATATGTTGATTAGTAGCATGTTAATAAAAATGAAATACGAAAAATATGCAACAAGGGTCATGTACACAGGTAAAATTTCGAATAAACTAAACATAAAAGTAGAAGTCAGACAAGGATGCACACTTTCTCCTACTCTGTTCCTCATAATAATCAACTGGATAATGAGGAACACAGCCGACAATAAGATGGGAATAAACAGGGGTATCTTAAACAAAATTGGAATTTGCAGATGATATATATTTAATAATCTAACTAGGAACTATGATAAACATGCAGGGAGGACCAAACAGAGACATTATACGAAGAATAATACAGGCGCAAAAATTGTTTGGCATGTTAAACAAAATATGGAATTCAAAGAATATTAAAATAAATACCAAACTACGTCTATTCCAAACAAATGTAAAAAGTTAAGTAAACAACATATCAAAAAGATACAAACATTCATTAAAAAATGTCTCAGAAGAATACACCATACGTTTTGGCCCAAGAAAATAGCAAATAATGACCTATTAAATATATCAAATAAAGAAAAAATAAAAAGAACAATGAGAAAGAGGAAATGGGAATGCATAGGGCATACACTATGAAAACCAAACACAAACCTAACCAAACAAGCGTTAGAATTTAATGTCGCGGGAAAAAAGAAAGTAGGCAGGCCAAGGGAAAAATGGAGAAGGAGCGTAGAAAAAAGAGCTACAATAACAGGGAATCTCTTGGAAACGTCCAACACAAGATAGGAAAAAGTGGAAAGTGCATGTGGAAAATATAGCAACAATAGCCCACCAAATTATGCGTAGGAGTAGCGATCCTACCATATATGTTATAGCAAATGACGCAACCCTATTGAGTTGCCCCTTGTTCCTATGGGAATTATGGGAAGAAGAAGAATATAAATACGAGGCGTGAAAAAAAAGATTTCAATTGCGTCCAATTAAAAAAGGGTTATAACAAGAAAGTAGGAATTTAAGAGGCGAAGAAAAAGGGAATACTTTCTCTAATCAAAAAGAATGTTGGTCCACGTTATTATTATGATTTCTATAATAATTTATAAGCTTTCAGGCAGTTTTGTTTCTGTTCTTAATATTAAAAATGTTTCATTTTCATACTTTTTGTAATAAAAACTCAAAAATAAAAAAGATTGGTAAAGACTATCACATGTTTATACCTTAAAACATCCTCTTATTCGCCACAGAGTCTTAGCATACTATTTGTCGTGACGTGAATGTTTTTTTTGTATACAAATTGATAAATGCGTCTCCTGAAAATCTTTCAATTTTGACTTATCACGCTCTTGTTCCAAACCGACGATATGTTATTGAAAAAGGAATGGAGAAGGAGACCAGGAATGTGAGAACTTCTGTAATGAAGTAGAGAACGTCTTGAACGTATGTAAGCCAAACGAAAGAGTGATGATAGTGGAGGATATGAACGGATGGGTGGGTGTACAGAGAGAACATACTGAACGCGTTCTAGAAAAATTCGGAGACCAAGCAGTCAATGAGAATCGTGAACGCCTGGTTAACATCTGTGTGGAGAGAAGTCTGGTTGTATCCAACACGTGGTTTAAACATAAAAATGTGCATGTATACATGGCAAAGAAATGAATCTAAAAGTACGCTAGACTTGATAGTGTATGATGAATGACTAAGAAACCTGGTGAAAGATAAAAAAGTAATGCGCGGATCGGAGTGTGGATCCGACCACTTTTTGGTTATATTGAGAGTATGTTTACGGCAAAAATGTGTCTGGAGAAGGAAAGCAAACGTAGTACGAACGTCCAGAATTAGGGTAGACAAACTAGTGGATAATAGTGCGAGTATGAAGTACGCAGATGCTGTGAGTAAAGAGTTGAATGTGAATGAAACAATGTGGAACGAACAAATTAAAGACACTGACGTTGAAAGTACATGGATAAGCTTGAAAAACTGTGTTGTCAATTGCGGATATCTGGAAGAGCGACTGTAGGTAGACAGAAAAAATTTGCTTGGTGCAATGAGTCGGTAAAAAAGGCAGTATGTAAAAAAAAAGATGCGTACATGGCAATGATTGCTGCAAAAAATGAGACCGAGAAAAAGTGGTTGTATGAGGTGTACAGATTAAGAAACAAAGAGGCGAAGGAGGTAGTGAGAATAAGTAAAGAGGAAGTGATGGCTGTGGAAGGATAGAAACTGCAGAATGATTTTGAGGGAAACAAAAAACTCTTTTGGAAATGGGTCAAAAATACAGAACGTGGCCTAAAACAGAATGCTGCAGGAGTGATGAATATGAGCAACGAAATAGTATGGGACGATTATGAAGTGAGGAAATACTGGCAAGAATATTACAGAAAGCTGTATTGTAGTGAGAAAAGTACGACTGAAGGGTCAAATAAGGAGAATGTAGAAGGAATGGTGAATGAAACTGACAAGGATATTGGGATAAATGAGGTAGAGAAAACGGTAGGAAGGTTGAAAAATGGCAAGGGAGCAGGCGTAGATCAAATCACTGGTGAAATGCTAAAGTATGGGGGTGTAAAGCTTATACGAAGAATGTGTGAATTATTCAATGTATGCCTTATGTGTGAAAAAGTGCCGAGGGATTGAAAGAACGCGATCATTGTACTATTATGTAAGGGTAAGGGGAACAAAAGTGATTGCAAGAACTACAGAGGAATAAGTTTGGTGTCTGGTAAAGTAGTTGGAATAATACTGATTGATAGAGTACGAGAAACTACACAAACTAAGATTTGGGATGTGCAGGCTGGCTTCATGCCAGGGAGAGGATGTGTCGATCAGATGGTTGCTATCCAGCAGGTGATCGGAAAGCATATAACAGAGTGAATAGGGAGAAGGTGGAAAGGATGAAATTGTGGAGCAAGTGGACGAGCTGGTATATCTGGGTAGAATGTTTACTGCAGATGGTACAATGGAGGGCGAAATTGCACGAAGGGTCAATGCTGGAAGGAAAGTGATTGCAAGTATGTGGACGATAATGAGAAACGAAAGCATGAGCCTAGCTGCCAAACGAGCAATGAGCAATCCATAATGACGTGTTTGTCCCATCAGTACTGTATGGCAGTGAGACATGGAAATGTCAAAAAAAGCACAAAAGAAAAATAAATACCGTGGGTATGAGATTCCTGAGAAGCGCGTGTGGTAAAACGAGAAGGAACATCACAAAAAATGAATGCATATTTAGGGAGTGTGGCGAGGAAAAGACGATGATGGGTAGACATAAAAGTAATACATTACGTTGGTTTGGTCACATTGAGAGAATGAACAACGTAAAATTAACGAAGCAAATACGAGGCTGGTTTGGCAGAAGTGTGACTTTTCAAAAGTTGGCAACCCTAACGTGAAGATGTTATGTTGCATACTTCAGCCATTTTTTAGAAGCCCGCTGTCAAAATTTCGTGAAAATACTTTATGTTTGACAGTCAATAAACCAGACACGTTTTGCATTTAATTAAACATGGATAAAAAGGAATTTCATGTTTTAATAAAACACTATTTTTTACGCGGAAAAAACATCAAACGAACAGAAGAGAAATTAAGCAAATATTACGGCGAATCTGCTCCGTCCCATGGAATGCTTTGCAAGTGGTTTGCTGCTTTTAAAAGTGGGCATATGAGCACGGAAGATGAGGAACGTCCAGGACCGTCGAATACCGTTACCTCTCAAGAAACACTCGATAAAGTCAGTTCCATCATAAAAAGTGATCGTCGAGTTAAAGTGCGAGAGATAGCTAATAAACTGCGTATTTTAACGGAACGAGTGCATAATATATTGCATCAATATTTAGATATGAAAAAGTTAAAATGCAAGATGGGTGCCGCGCCGCGTTTGTTAACACAAGCACAAATGCATACACGTGTTTAGATTTCAACTGACTGGTTAAGTTGAAGCGTAATCCAAGAGAATTATTTCGTCCATATGTTACCGTGGATGAAACATGCATTCACCATTACACACCTGACCCGAAAATGCAGTCGAAACAATGGAATTCTGCGGATGAACGTGCCCCTACAAAGGCAAAAACCGTTTTTTCTGCCAACAAAGTTGTGGCCACGGTCTTTTGGGACTCTCAAGGGGTAATCCTTATTGATTACGTGCAGAAGGGTAGAACTATAACGTTGGCGAGTATTATTCCAACTTATTAACACGCTTTGGTGCGGAATTAAGAAAGAAACGACCACATTTAAACATAAAGAAAATTCTTTTCCATCATGATAATGCGTCTTCTCATTCGTCCGTTATTGCATCCAATAAATTAATTGATTTGGGTTATGAATTGGTGCACCATACTCCATATTTGCCAGATCTGGCTCCAAGTGATTTCTTCTTGTTCCGAAACTTGAAGAAGTGGCTCGGAAAGCAGAGATTTCATACAAATGAAGAAGTAATAGAAGCAACGGATGCATATTTTGTAGTTTCCAAAAAAATATTTTTCTAAAGGTTTAAAACAGTTGGAAAGCCGTTGGAATAAGTGTATAGAACTAAAAGGAAATTATGTAGAAAAACAAAATACATTTTTGCCTTAAAACAAGTTTTTTTATTGAAAGGTCAAACCACCCTCCTATATGTGAATGAGGTTAGAGAAAAGGTCGGGCCTAGTAGGCCGCGTAAAGCTTGGCTGAATGTAGTAGAATGTATTTTTTTTATGATTGTGTACCTGAACAGGCTAAATTAGGCCTATCGTGCTAAAGCACTCAGGAACACTTAGGAGGATGGATAGAGGGATAATGAATTGCCAATAGATGCCTATGAACAGCTACCTTAAATTTTCTCATATCATACGTGAGAGAAAAACAGGAACTAGGGAGATCATTCTAGAGTTTATAAGCCGTGTAGTAAAATGTGGATTGCGCCCGTTTGGTACGACAAGTGGAGATTTGTACTGTATACTGATGTGAATGAGCGAACCGAGTGTTTCTCGTAAAGATAGCCCGAGATGGTATCAAAGAATATAATTCAGCAGCACAATAGCCGTTGTAATAATGATAATACAAAGAAAGAACTGAAACCATTCTTCTATGCTCAAGGGACTATATGTGAGAAGTTAAGGACGGGTCATTTATAAGTCTAATCGCTACCTTTTTTTTATCGAGAGCGTATTGGGGAGCACTAACCCAAAGGTGAGAATTATATTCCAGCTGAGTCCGAATTTGGGCCTTATACAGCAGAAGGAGTTGTCGAGAGGTAAAGTACTGCTTAGATCTGTACAAAAAGCCTATTTTACGAGCAGCTGCTTTAGTAGCTGACAAAAGATGCTCAACCCATGAGAGATTTGAAGATACAGTCATACCCAAAAGAGTAATAGAGTCTGAAAACTTAAGAACTGAGCCATTCATACTTACAACAGGAAATGATCGATCTATTTGGCGGACATAAGGCAACACTGAGTTTTGTTAACATTAAATTTAACTAGATTATTGCTTCCCCATTCGAGAATACGTTGATTGACTTTGCCATTTCAGCTTTAATTTCTTGATTTGACATAGAAGGTGGATTATCACTATGAGTAGACTGGGATGAACTACAGTGAAGAGTGCTATCGTCAGCAAAGCAGTGGATGGGGTTAGTTGTTGAAGAAATAAGGTCATATACAGCAGAAAAAGTGTAGGCGCTATATCGGATTCTTGTGGTACGCCCGCGTTAATGCTAACTTCTTCTGAAAAAAATCCCATCAGCTACGACACGTATTCGTCTTTTATCAAGGACACTATAAACCCAGTTGATGAGCGTATCATTTAACCCAAACGAGGTGAGTTTGGTCAGTAAACAGTTATGCCAAACTTGGTCAAATGCCTTTGAGATATCTAAAGCGACTACAACTGTTTCACCGGACTGCTCTACTGTATTGTTCCAAACGTGGGTCACATATGAAAGAAGATCACCTGTTGAACGACTTTGCCTAAACCCATATTGGTGGTCACTAAGGAGTTTGTTAGTTTCAAGGAACTTGAGCAGTTGCTGATTGATGGCTTTTTCCATGATTTTTGACAAAATGGAAGTGATGGCAATTGGTCGGTAGTTTGAGGAATCGGTCTTATATGATAAAGGAAAGAAAGATAAGGAGTGTTAAAAATACAAGGGCATGTCACAGACAATGTATGAACCTTGCGGAAGCTAGGGAAGTATGCGGAGATAGGAAAGCATGGAGAAAGAGTGTGAATGAAAAATAAATCAGAGGCAGGGATTGTTCTATCTACCCCGCGAGGGAATGGCGTGAGGGTTAAGATAAGTTGCAGTTCTATCAAATGGTGTAAAAAATTAATACAGTTCTATTTAAAATTCTGAACTAATAGTTTTATAGCTATCGGTATCAAGGATTTATAACTACAAGCACACAATCTTATTATTTAAATAAGAATCCATCCATACTTTTTAGAGTAGGGAAAGTTTGCAGCTTTCTTTTTAACCAAATTCATAACTACAAGTTGTACCGAGAAGACAATTTAATTTACGAACAAAAGGAAATTACTTTGTAGGTACATCATAATTTCACATTACCCGCTTACAAGAAAATTGCTCTATCATACATTTTTTATACAAGCTTAAACGATTTTCTTTGATGTCGTTTTAATGAAGAAATAAAAAAATAGATTTTATTAAGTACTTCGTTAATTAAGCAACGAGAAATGTAATGAACAATTTTCATTTTTAATTAAAATCGAGTTAATGCACAAATATCACGTTTTCTATGAATTACTGATTAGACAATTTTGCTGAATTAAATATTGATTATCAATATTCGTGTACATATTTGAGGAGTGATAAGTAAGTTGTGAAGAGGTTTAGAAATTTCATTTCTATTTGTCAAAACGCTGTGCGTGTATATTTCAATTTATACAATTAAATAATTGCAATTGTATGTACAACATTGTTAAATATACCCGCCATTCTGTAATTGATGAATGTATTATCCCATTTCCTGTTGGCTTTGTTTCCACTATTAATTTAGGTATATCCTTTCCATACCCAAAATTCTTTGCTTAATTTATTATTTCGATTGTCTGCGTGCTTTATTATACACAGCACAATTGTGTAATACCTACAGATCTTACATTATCTTGTTACAGACATTAATTAAAATAGTGATTTATAATGTACGAAATAGGCTAGGCCTGCTTTCTCGGGTGCCAATTTTAGATATAGGTTGTCTAACATACAGCTTATTCAGAAAACATGAACACGATAGAATTGTAATCAGTTATTATATTTTTTACCGATGTGAAGTTAGTAATAACTGACCAGCAATAAATTCTGCATATTCCATCTGAAGTTAGCAATAACTTTAAATTAAAAGAAAAAAATCAAAAGTGTAATTCGAAGTTACTTTCAATAACTAAAAACTATACAATAAGAGAATAATATTGAATTTATTCGCAATGATGCAAATTAAAAAGAAAATTAGCTAATGGAAGTATTTTGACTTTACTAACAATAATGGTATACCTTGTCTCACCGTTAAACAGGTTCCGTCAACATGGCCGCCGTTTAAATTAAGTAAGATAGGTGTAGGTCGCCGCAACATGTTTTCGGGTCATCGCCCCTTGTCGTTACGGGAGCTTGTTCGTGGGCCTTCATGCATTGCAGTGGTACCCTTGGCGCAAAATTTGAATTTGTACTATAATAAGGGGTCTAATGCTAACCTGTAAGACAGGTGTAGGGGTGCGTAACGTACTCTCGGGGCCCCTTGTCGAGGCCCCATTGGCGGAACATTTGAATTTATATTTTAAGTCTCTGCAGGTTACGGCTGGAAATATGAATTTGTATTGTAATAAAGGGTATAATGCTAACTTGTAAGACAGATGTGGGGCTTAGCAACTTACTCTCAGACCCTGGCTCTCGATCAAAAATTTGTTTATGGCGCCATCTATGAGGGGAGATTTGAACTTGTATTATAATAAGGGGGCCTAAGGCTAGCTTATAAGACAGACACAGGGCTTCGAAACTTGCTTTCAGGTCTTAGCCCCTAGTTCCTTGGCGGGAAATTTGAATTTGAATATGTATTTAAGTGTTTACATTCTGATTACTTATTGCGAGAAATTTGAACTTGTATTCTAATAAGGGACCTATTGCTAACTTATAAGACAGATATAGGACTTCGTAACTTGCTTTCGGGTCTTAGCCCCCTTGTCCCTTGGTGGAAAATTTGAATTTGTATTTAAGTGTTTATATCCTGATTTCTTATTGCGAGAAATTTGAACTTGTATTCTAATAAGCGGACCTAATGCTAGCTTATAAGACAGGTATAAGGCCTCGCAACTTGCTCTCGGGGCTTAGACCCCAGGCCACTTGGCGTTAAATTTTAATTTGTATTCTGATAAGAGGGGCCCTAATTCTAACTTGTAAGACAAGTGTAGGGCTTCGCAACTTACCCTCAGAGCTTCGACACCTTGTCCTGATCCTTAGGTGTAAAATCTGAATTTGTATTTAACTCTCTGTAGGTTAAGGCGGCAAATTTGAATCTGTATTACACCTAGTGGTCAGGACAAGGTGTCGAAGCTCCGAGAGTAAGTTGCGAAGCCTCTACACCTGTTTTACAAGTAAGCATTAGAGCCCCTCTTATTAGAATACAAATGCAAATTTCCCGCCAAGGGGGCAAGGAGTCTAAGCGCCGAGAGTAAGTTGCGAGGCCTTATACCTGTCTTATAAGCTAGCATTAGCCCCGTTTATTCTAATACAAGTTCAAATTTATCGCAATAAGAAATCACAATGTAAACACTTAAATACAAATTCAAATTTCCCACCAAGGGAAGGTCAAATTTCTGGCAATAAGTAATCAGAATGTAAACACGTAAATACATATTCAAATTCAAATTTCCCGCCAAGGGACCAGGGGCTAAGACCCGAAAGCTATGTCTGTCTTATTAGTTAGCATTAGACCCCCCTTACTACAATACAAGTTCAAATCTCCCCTCATGAATGGCGCCTCAAACAAATTCAAATTTTTGGTCGAGGGGCGAGGGCCTGAGAGTAAGCTGCTAAACACTACATCTGTCTTACAAGTTAGCATTATACCCCTTATTGCAATAAAAAATATTTCCAGCCGTAACATGTAGAGACTGAAAATACACATTCAAATCTTCCGCCGATGGGGCCTCGACAAAGGGGGCAAAACCCCGAGAGCAACTTGCGACCCCTACACCTGTCTTACACGTTAGCATTAGACCCCTTATTATAATACAAATTCAAATTTTCCGCCAAGGGTACCACGACAATACACGAAGGTCCACGAACAAGCTCCGATCACGACAAGGGGTGAAGACCTGAGAACATGTTGCGACGCCCTACACCTGTCTTACTTAATTTTGAACATAAGGGGAAGTTCGCCTATCCCAAAAGTTCTCAAGGTGAAAATCGTTTAAAGCGTGTTTTGTAAAGCAAAAGTTAAATACTCATTTTTAATTATGTATAATGTTGAAGATGACTTTCTCAAGGTAAAAATAAGCATGTTGTAATAAAATTCTTATATAGGCAAAGGCCACAACCCTCAAATGGAAGAAATGTAATAATAATTTTAATAACAATTATGCAGTCTCCTTTATTATACACTCTATTACGAAAAAACATTGTAAAAAACAGTTATCTAGATCATGTAAAGAACCAGCGTCCTTTACGTATGCGTTTTAGAATAAATTATTTGCGGACCATCCTATATCTAAAATTTCAAAAGTTTACGCGATATTGCACAACGAATAATTTATTAATCACCCCTGACGTGTATTTCTAAAAAAACAGTTTTTGCACGTCAGAACGATTACAACCAATCGCATAACGGCATCCCCCGCACGGTAGCCGCGAAGCCGCCCACAGATGCACCTTTATAAACCCGCGACGCGCGTGAAAGGGATGATGAATCGAAGTAGATTCAAGTCAAGCCGATATCCAGCAGCCGCCACCGTACCGTTTGCTTCGTGTAAGCACCGACCTGTTATTCACCGTCGAAGAGTCCATCGCGATCGTGTGATAACGCGCACCATCTCGCACCGGGCAACCTAAAGTTTAATCCTGTATTGCCATTGAGAGACACGTAAGTTGTAAAGTTATAAAATCTGACAATTTACAATCAAACACTACAGAACGTAAATAACGCCGGGCTAAGTCTCCAGGAGTTACACCAAGTACACTACCACCTAGAGTGCCACGAAGGGTAGATCCCGACGTCACTCGCAAATACAAAGTACACCAACACCTAGAGTGCCACGCAGCGGTAACCCCCGACGTCACATCGCAAACACTTGAGGGTGAAGGGTTGTTACAGGGCTGTAAAGACCTGCGACCTTTCTCTTAGTCTATCCGGTTAAGACAGGCCGTCGCCTACGTCTTCTGAGTATTACTGAGATCCCGCTCGAAACTCATACATACAATACATACAGACAAACACAATAACCGCACACGGTGTCTTTAACCGCAGGAGAGTACACCCGAAATCGGTTGTATAAATTGGTAGTCAATATAACCATCGCAAACACCTAGTGTGAGATCGTTTGTAAATAAATTAGATAGTACGTAAATTATCCAATATTTACCTTAAACCTATTAAAGTCGTTTTAGAGTAGTTTTAATATCAAGTATCTTGTTCCCTTGATTGATTGTAGATAATTAGACTTAGTATAGAAATCCGTAATTAATTCCGTTAAATAAATAATCTAATTGCCTAATCAAACCGGTTAGAATTAAAGAAAGATAGTCCCGAGATCTCGCATTTGCATACGCGCATTTCGCGTGTATTATTTCCTGGGAGTACGACATACTCGCTTCAGCACTCCAGAGTTACTGAAGAATAAATGATTATGCCATGCGTATAGGCCGAGAACAATATCGATTTTCTCCGTCCGAGGTCGTTACACTGGCGCCGTTGAACGAAACTACTTAAAGCAACGGTACCAGCTTCTGTAAATACAGGACCGTAACATAAATTTTACCTACTAGGTAAGGAGTAGATTAAAATAATATCTCTGTTCACAGAAGCGACTACGCACACAGTAAATAGCCGCCCACCAGGAGAACGAGTGTGAGGAGACGCCAGGACCAAGAAGCACAAATACATTTTGAGTTGTTATTAATACCAGTTTTTTATATTGTTAAATTTATTTAATATACGTTTTAAAATGCTTTAAGATATTTATTTAAGGTGATAGTGTCAGCCCACTAGTTAAGACGAACCCACACCCCGTTTATAATAAATTATAAACACGATTGAGCAAAGCCGAGGCAAAATAAAACCGCGTTGGGTTACCAAACCAGAAGGCGCGTAAATAATAATCATTTAATTAAAACCGTAATAGGGGGGCATTACAATCAGAATGATATTTAAACTCAGATAGAAATTAATAGTCATAAATACAATATGCTAACCTCCGATATTGAAAAATTTGAGCTAGCGCTTAAATTTCAACATTAAAGACTGCATAGAACATAATCGTTTAAGGACTAGGTTTTTATATCCTTGAGAAAAATGAAAACGGGTCCTAATAAACATTAATAACAGATTAAATAAAACCTTTTTATTATGAATACACTTGTCATCTTTACATGTCTTATGTAAAAATTCTTCCCCATTATTAGAATACAATTTTTATGACAGGGGCGAAGCCCGCGAACAAGTTACCTTCTTACAAGACTAGGGCCCTTTATTAGAATGCAAACCCCAACGCATAAATAAATTAGGTCACAATCGTAGATACGGTATTAAAAGAAAATGTAATAATAATTTTAATAACAATTATGTAATCTCCTTTGATAAAAACAACCCTAACAAATATTAATAACAGATTAAATCTTTTTATGCTCAGGTGAAAAAAATACGATCCCCACGTGGGTATTTAAAAAATGGCGACCAAAGGTGCTCCAATGGTGACGTTACAAAAAACAAAATGGCGGCGGAAAGTGCACCTCTTCTGCTTTAATTAAAACAAATTATTATAATTACCGAAGTATGGAAGTATTATGCAAACTTTCAATAAAGTTTTTATCTTCATTCAAAATCACTTCCTCCATTGAATAATGAAAAGAATCACACAATGTACCACTTTAAGCGCAAATAAGAAATAAACCCAAAACAATTATTGTTTCGCTATTTTTATTCAATTAAGAAATTACATTTATTAATACATGTATTTCATCCCTTTGCAAAACTTACCGTGTATGCACGCTACTGGGCTACAATTAAATTTGTAAAGATATATGTATATATATATATATATATATATATATATATATATATATATATATATATATATATATATATATATATATATATATATATATATATATATTGTACTGACTAATGATTTGATAAATATAATTGTTAATAAATTTAATAAATATCTACTTGGGGATAGGGTTCAATTTGAATTTCGTAGGCAAATAAAAATAAAACATTAAACTTTTTCATTATTATAAAATTGAAATGTTAACATGAAATCATAAAAATTTATTTCACACAAGGAAATATTCGTGTGTCCTTTACAATTATTTGTTTTAACGTGTACCAGACTTCTATGGAATTTGCAACAAGTACGCATGCGATCTTTACTTAGTAAGTACAATTTTACTTTCATTAAAATTAGAATTACCATATTTATGATCACACTTGTTCATTACCTTTCCAGATATTGATACACGTTGTCGCACAACAATTTATACAGAAATTAAAAAAAAATACATACATACAGGACATCAAAAGAATAATCAATGCAATCTATTTGGTTATGATAATAAAATAAACTCACATGTATTTTCGAAATTTCCATTACATGGTCACCTTAAGCTTGTTTCATGTTAACATTGGATGTAAACTTCATTCCATCTAACGATGATACTGCCTTCCTGTAGAAAATGGTACTGCTTAATTTCCATAAATTCACTAACTTGTAAACCTTCTTTGCGGTTAATACGTTGCACTTGGGTAATATGCTCATTTCCTTTTATAGTTGCACTGTTATTTTATTTGAATATTTAAATATTTATTTAAATATTTATTAATTTTTTGAATTAACCTTGTGGCTTATTCTTTCATAAACTTTAATAATTGCTAACACTTTTATTTTAGATACTGATTTGAATTTAAAGTTGTTTTATAACCTAAATTACTTTTGAGAAAAAAATAAACATCACATCCAAAATAACAGACGAATTTTATTAAAATAAAAAATGCACATCACCCGATATTGAACAACATTTCGAAATGAAACAAAACAATAGTGTCTAATATTAGAACCGGTAACCTTAGTTTTTAAAATTTTATTATATGTTATATCGATTGTTGCTGAAATCTCAGACTCTACGTTGCTCGCGGTTCACATCCGATAATGTTAACGAAAATTTTAACTTACACAAATGCGCTATTCGCACTATGACTTGTTAGCCACAAAAAAAAAAAGAGAAGAGGAGAGAGATCAGAAGCAATTCCTTTTATAATTTCTGATAACTAGCATAACTTTCAATTTTTTTTTACATTACATACAAAAGATCCTGGCATTCGATTGGTCTAAACAAATAATTTAACTAAAACATAAATTATGTCATAACTCTTTCAATTCAATTCGGATTTGCTTTTTAAATACATTTTTGAACTCTGGACAAATTCTACATAAATAGATACCTCACATGCTATAATTCGCTTCATGAATTTATATTTTGAAAATATTATACCTAAATTTACTGATATCTAGTAAATTTTGTATTTTACAATTAAACGGCTGACATATTCAGCTTCTACATAAAAAAACTGTATAAGAATGCACTTATCTCTACCCATTTTACATAGTTTTAGCAAATTTTCTACTTTAATACCTTAATTTTATGTACTTAATCTAATTTTTCTAAATTTATGTTTAAACTACATATTTAAAGTTAATTTCTTTGTACAAATAAGGGAAACCTATTATTATATGCTTTTATAATTTATTCTGAACTTATCTTGCCCTAAATAAGATATAAATTTGTAAACTTCTTAATTATTGCACTTAACCTAACTTTATATAATTTAATTTAAACTTGCGTTTTAAACGTTTATATCACTTGTAATGTTTATCTAATATGTTCTTATATATGTCTCTAACACAATCACTGTTTATCTGTACTTCATAGTTTCTAATTTTGTATTTTCACACTTTCATATTGTTTTTGTACACAAATTGTATTGATATGGTTAATATCACATTGCACATTTAATATTCAAGTTCTTAGATAAGTTTCTAAGGCACTTTAACTTCTTAAGCACTTTTTAACACTTAGTCTAAGATCTACCAACATAACGCAACGAGTTTTTATGCATTGTATCAATTACTATACATGTTCTACACATTAGAATTATTATACTTCATGTAATCAATATCTGTTATGTGTTTAATGGCTTAATTATATTGATTTATATGTGAAATTTCTTATTTATCTTTAAAGAAACTGAACGTACACACTAATGTGTATCGTGTTGACCTTTTTAATATGCTGCTGCTATAGCTCAATGCTTTTATGAATACATCATTTGCAAACTCCATAAAGCCTGTTTTGTTGTATAAAAACCATATTTTTATATTCGTATATTATATTTTCTCATAACAAAGTATATAACTTCTTCAACTTTATTTGAACTTGCCTATGATATAATATTTGAACTCGATACAACTCTGCCCCCTCTATTATACCTATTTGCAACCATCGCCATAAAAATATATATATATATATATATATATATATATATATATATATATATATATATATATATATATATATATATATATATATATATTAGACTATACAATTTAAAAGTCGAATAAAAACTTTCTAATTAAAGTAAATTAACTTTTTAATGGACTAATATGTAGCTTATTCTGTGGGATTTATGACTAAAGTAAATGACAATTCAAGTTTTAAAGATCAAGGAGGCGCCTGTCTATAAACAACGACTTAAGTGTTTCTGTCAAATATGCGTTATACGCAAACGATATAATTGCTTCAGTTTAACAATTTTCATTGCATTATGAATTATTCGATTCAAGAGCGTGTGTTTTCTGTGGAAGTCTACATTAGAACTGGTTCATTTGAAGAAGTTCGGCGTGCATTTCGACGGCAGTTTGGAAACAATAATAGGGGCGATCCACCAACACCCTTTACAATTACGGCGTGGGTTCGTCATTGGTGTGAAAATGGCTCTGTGCAAAATATTAAAAAACCTGGACGTCGAAGAACGGAGCGTACGCCTGAAAATATTGAACGAGTGAGAGCTGCCTTTACAAGAATTCCTAAGAGATCGGCTAATCGGCAATCACTTGCCCTAGGAATATCTAAGGGAAGTCTCCACAGAATTCTGCATAAAGATATAAAATTTCACCCCTATAAATATCAAATGGCGCATAACCTCAGTGATCTAGACAAAGGAGCGAGGGTGACATTTTGTGAAGAATTTTTACATCAGCATCGTGGAGAAATTCATAATTTGCTAATGAGCGACGAAGCAAATTTTCATTTGGACGGTGTTGTTAACAAGCAAAACTTTAGATACTGGGGAGTAGAAAATCCTCACGAACTGTTTACCAAAAACCTCCACAGTCCAAAAGTCGTTGTTTGGTGCGGTGTAGCATCATTTGGAATTATCGGTCCTTATTTTTTTGAGGATGAAAATAACCGTTCTGTTACAGTTAATTCCGAACGATACATAAACATGTTGCAAACGTTTCTTATCCCAGAACTAATTAGACGAGGACTAAATGGCGACATATTATTCCAGCAAGATGGAGCAACGGCTCACACAGCCAGAAACACTATGAGAATTTTGCGAGATTTTTTTGACGGCCGTATAATTTCGCGAATTGGAAATTTGAATTGGCTCCCGAGATCTCCCGATTTAACGGCCCCCGATTTTTTTCTCTGGGGATAACTAAAGCAAAAAGTTTTTGCAAGTCGTCCCGCAACAATTCCGGAGCTGAAGGAGCAGATTCGAAATGAAATTGCAGGAATAAATGGAGATTTGCTTCGCCGAGTGATGATAAATTTTGAACTTAGAATTCAAAAATGCATTGAAGTCGAAGGAGGGCATTTGGAAGACATGATCTTTAAAACTTGAATTGTTATTTACTTTAGTCATAAATCCCACAGAATAAGCTACATATTAGTCCATTAAAAAGTTAATTTACTTTGATTAAAAAGTTTTTATTCGACTTTTAAATTGTATAGTCTAAAATGGGGAACCCTGTATAATATATATGAATCTGTTTGTTACAATGTAGGCATAGCCTTTTTAAAACATATCTTATCATCTAAATAATTAAAGTAAAACTACTTAAATGATTAATTTCCTAGTAAGAACGGATATTGAAATATTAAATAATATTTCCTGAATTCTGATATAATTATGTCTAATCTTATTTTTAGGAAAAGATATAATTATATTTTAATTTTGTTGTTAAGTAAGAATGTAATTATATACAGGGTATTCGGATAAGCGCGGATCGGTCAATAGCTACTAAACCGTGGAAAACTCTAATATTGGCCTAGTTCATCCTGAACAATGTTTACTTTAGGATTATATCATACAGTGTTTCCAAAAGTTCTCTTTGAAAATTATTCACTTCTATTTTGATTTATTTTTTTATATGTATATGATTTTGGCGTTGGAAAATGCCATATTTACCGTACTTCAACCTATTTGTGAAATATTAAGGTTTCTGCGAAAATTTACACAAAAAAAAAAAGAAAAATCACAGACAGCATGACAAAAACAATCGAAACAATGGCTACTCGTTGGCAGGACGATGTAACTAAATATTTATATAGGTACACAAATAATTCTTCGCCGTTTATCAATAATTGGGACTTTATTGTAAAATAATGGAACCTACAGTTTTATTCGAAGTATTGTCCATAGCTGGCCACTGTTTTTTTTTACATCATTCTGGCAGCACAAGGATATCGCGTCGGAAGAATGTTTTCATCTTTTGAGACTATCCACGAATCGTCCCAATTTTTAGTATATTCATATGATGTGAAGTGTTTCTCAAACAGGACATGCGCCATCGATCGAAATAAGTGGAAATCAAAAAGAACTATGTCTGATGAATATAGTTCCCAAATGAGTGTTTCCTAATCAATTGTGCTCGGTCATAATACAAGACACCAAGCTGATCACCACCAAATAACAAGAGTTGAATATGAATATCAATATTAGCTGTAGCTTTAAATGTTGAAGCATGACCAGGTGGTCCCCATGATTTCTTCCTTTTTGGATTATCATAGTGGGTCCATTTTCCATCACCAGTAACTACACTCTTTCGTTTATGCCTGGCAAACAGCATTTCACATGCCAAAAATCGGTGTTCAACATTTCGCGGCATCAGTTCATATAGAACCCAATTTACTTGTTTTGAATAATTCCCAATGATTTCAACCGATATGAAATTGCTTGTTGTGTCACTCCTAATGTAAATGCTTCTTGTCTTTGACACGAATCTTAATCCAATAATGCTTCCAATTCCGTATACTTTCGGCCTTCCTCTATGATCAATGTCAAATTTACTGATCTTAAACCACTTTCTTTATACTACTCACGACAAGTTCTCTCGCTTAAGGAAGCCTCATCATACGCTTCTTCAAGCAACCGATGCACCTCAGTACCAGATTTCTTCAAATTTGAGAAGTAAATCAAAAGTGCCAACTCTTGTCAAAAAATAAAAAGATTGATTTATTACGCACATGTTAAACAATTTATTTTGAAATGTTCTAGATTGGCGTGCGAAATTAGCAAGAAAAAGCAGTTTGCATATTAACTTACTCAAGTGAATTATTTCTAAACTCCATATAGATATGAATGAACACAACAAGGCACATTAAAATAAGGGGATAAGTAAACTATTTATAAATAATCTGGTTAAATAAGTGTGAAATAAATATATGCAATCAAGCATTGTAATCCATCAAAATATTTCCAAAGTATTCAAACCAAAACACTTCAATCAAAGCCGTTCGATTAAAATATCTTCCCCCCAACGTATTTTAATTAAATACGTTGTAAAGAACCAGCGTCCTGTACGTATGTGTTTTAGAATAAATTAGGTGCGGACCATCCTGTATGTAAGATTTCATAAGTTTACGCGATATTGCACAACGAATAATTTATTCATCACCGCTGACGTGTATTTCTAAGAAACCGTAAGTTTCTGCACGTCAGAACGATTTTAACCAATCACATAACGGCCTTCCCCGCACGGTAGCCGCGAAGCCGCCCACAGATGCACCTTTATAAACTCACGACGCGCATAAGAATGGATGAATCTCCGTAGATTCAAGTCAAGCCGTTCCAGAAACCAGTAGCCGCAGCCGCTCCGTTTGCTTAGTGTAAGCACCGACCTGTTGTTCACCGACGAAGAGTCCTTCGCGATCTGGCGATAACGCGCACCACGACGCACCGGGCAACCTAAAGTTCAATTCTGTACTGCTATTGATAGACACGTAAATTGTAAAGTTATACCATCTAACAATTTACACTCAAACACTACAGACCGTAAATAATTCCGGGCTGAGCCTCCAGGAGTTATACCAAATACACCTAGAGTCACGCAGGGTAGATCCCGACGTAACTCGCAGATACAAAGTACACTAGCACCTACAGTAGCACACAGGGGTAACCCCCGACGTAATACCAAGTACACTAGCACCTAGAGTAGCACGCAGGGGTAACCTCCGACGTAATACCAAGTACACTAGCACCTAGAGTAGCACGCAGGGGTAACCCCCGACGTAATACCAAGTACACTAGCACCTGGAGTGCCACGAAGGGTAGATCCCGTCGTCACTCGCCACTACAAAGTACACCTAGAGTCACGCAGGGGTAGCCCCCGCCGTATCTCGCAAAGACTTGAGGGTGAAGGGTTGTTACAGGGCTGTAAAGACCTACGACCTTTCTCTTAGTATATCCAGTAAAGACAGGCCGTCGCATACGTCTTTTGGGCATTACTGAAATCCCGCTCGAAACTCATACACTACCTACAGACAAACACAATAACCATACACAGTGTCTGTGAATCGCAGAAGAGTACCTCCATAACCTATAGTATAATAAATTTGTCGTCCACCGAACCATCGTAAATACCTGGTGCACGAACGTTTGTAAATAAATTAGAGAGTACGTAGATTTTTCTATCTTTACGTAAACCGATTAGAGTAGTTTTAATATTAAGTAGTTTTGATCCCTTGATTAATTATAGATAATTAAACTTAGTATAGAGATCAGTAATTAATTTAGTTAGATAAATAATCTAATTACCTACATTAAACCGGTTATAATTAGAGAAAGACCGGCCCGAGATCTCGCGTTTGCCTACGCGCCTTTCGCGTGTATTATTTCCCGAGAGGAGGACATCCTTGCTTCAGCGCTCGAGTTACTAAAGTCTAAGTACGATATCGATTTTCTCAATCCCACACCGACTCGAGTTCATTGCGCTGGCGCCCGACCAACAACGGTATCAAGAGTAACGCTCTCGCTACTGTACATGCAGGACCGTAATCTAAATTTTACCTCTTAGGTAAGGAATAGATTAAAAAGACTATCTTTGTTCACAGAAG
Organism: Vesta saturnalis; assembly: GCA_036346205.1. Taxonomy (NCBI): domain Eukaryota; kingdom Metazoa; phylum Arthropoda; class Insecta; order Coleoptera; family Lampyridae; genus Vesta; species Vesta saturnalis. The sequence continues at coordinate 135,761 of JARFJB010002117.1, forward strand.
CGACTTCGCACACAGTGACGGGCCGCCAACCAGGAGAACCAGCCGCCAGACCCGGACAAAGAAGTTGCCCCATACATTTTGTTAATTACCTTTTTATTTTATTTATTGTTGATATTTCTTTAATATACATTTTAAAAATACTTTACGGTTTTTATTTAAGGTTACAGTGTTAAGCCCATCCAGTACTTACTACGAACCACACCCCGTTTATAAAATAAACCCGATTGAGCAAAGCCGAGGCAAAGTAAAACCGCGTTGGGTTACCAGACCAGAAGGGCGCAATATAAGTATAGCACCCAAAAGTAGGGGAGCATTATAACGTATTTAAACTATTCCAAAAGGCCCTTATTAAAATATAGTCAATTAAGATATACTCAAAGTATTTTAAATAAAAAACCCCAAACTATTTTAGTTAAATACTGTAACTAAAAGCAACCTTAAAAAACCAAACGTTTGCTGGTAATCTCCGAAAAGGTGTTTTCTAACATCTATGTAAAAAGGCTACATAAACTATTAGTACTGACGGATGTCAAATAAAACTAAAATAGACGTTAAAATAAGAAAAAAAAATTAGAAACGTAAGCTCTCCTATTACCTGACCGCTATTATTGAATGTTGTTAATCGTTAGTAGTTCACTCTGACCTAGTTATTTCCAATATTTAAATATAAACCGTTTTCTCCGTTGAATTTTAATTTAAAATACCCGTCCAATCTTGCAGAATCCCATTTAAAATTCGTAATTAGTAAATATTTTCCACTTTCGGTAATTAACATACTTATTAACGCTCCATATGCTCAGTTCATTGCCTGCCGATCACAACGTCAAAATAATTGTACATCCCGCATCTCTCATTATACACTGTGTCCAAGATAAGGATTCTCACTATGGGGATCTCGGAAAGTTATACAATCTAAACGTTTCGATAACACTTACAGTTATCTTCGTCAGTAGTAATATTATCTATTAAAATTGTTAAAGGTGTAATTTTGTGAAATTTCAAAAAATTGTTTCAACATCTTATATTATTCAGTTATAAACAAGATGTCGAAGGTAAATATGTTGTGACTGTAAGCAGCTGTTTACCATGTCAAGACTTTCTCCCAATACGATTATCAACAACAACCCTGGTGTTAGTTTTTTGTTTTAACCCTTTCCCTTATTTTATTTACTTTATTTAATTGCTAGAGAACATATTACAAGTTTGATTATATTTGCTGTTGTATAGGCATTTTTACTGATTTAACTGTAAAACGTATTTTTATCACTGCTATTATTATTATTATTATGGTTGTCTAATAATAATGAACGTTGGGTATAATAAAACACAGAGTCCTATAACCGTCTTACGAGATGAAATCGGGGTTAGCTTCAAATCACATTTGTATTATCATAATTGGAAATGAAAGTCAGCTTATTTATTTGTCCCCAGGCAATTGTCCACTTTCAAAAACGAAATAGGGCCTTCAACTTTGTTTATAAATTTAGGGCCATTTTTGCCTGAGGTATTTCTGATAATAATAAGCTTCAATGTCCAACAGATTTTATAAATTCAATAATAGGACAGTAAGTAAAATCTAACAAAACTAAAACTACGTAGTATAACTTAAACTAATTTCTTATACAATGTACAAAAAGAAAAACAAACTAAGTTTTCATAGAAAGAGTTAAACGACAAATTAATATAAAACAATTATTAACGCTAGTTTGAAACGCTCAATGCGGATGAAAGAAGTGAGGGAAGATTAGAATTGTTAATATCACATTTACGACTAATACAATTAAAGTTGAGACAAACAGTAACAATAGGAGTATTCGACGACTACAATAATGAAAAGTTCTTGAATTCCGGGATGAAGGACGAGGAACATGAAAAAGGATGTGAGTTAGGAGCTGCGGGCAGTCAATAAGATTATGTAATAGACTACAGAGAAACGTGATAGTGTTCACGATTCTCCTGGAATCTATTGACAAGAAGTGCAACGTAGACATTCCTTGTATGTAAAATAATATAGCGGCCTGATTTCGAGTTTGACACAGGAATAGTGTTACAAACTAATTTGATACTCGTATATTGACAGAAGGCTATCTCATATATTTTTGAATTGTGCTTGGTTTCAGCAAGTTGTAAGTTAAGCCAAACCAGGATTTTTGAATCCTAAGGTGATTTTTGTAAACTGTAAGTTATGATCTGGTTGATTGAGATTGGATTGCCGGTGTCCTCAGGTTTAGGGAGAGTAAATTTACCGCCAAGGGCCAAAGACCCTAGAGCAAGTTCAGCAGTCCTGCAACTGTCTTATGAGTTTGTATGAGGGCACCTGTTACTAGAATACAATTTCAATTTTCCCGCCAAAAGCAAAAAATGGCCTCCAAGATGGCCGTCAAAGCAAGTTAGCCTACAAAACTTAATTATGACTCATAATTAAAAGCAAATTGACTGTGGAACTTTGGGGGCAAAGACCCTTGAATTAATTTACGGATTGAAACAATTCATAATACAGTGTTATCTATAAAAAATATCTAAGGAATTTTAGAAGGTCAGTTAATTGGACAAATATGTGAAAGTTGAAAGGACCATGAAAATGTAATTACAGTGTTACCATTGTTTGAGCAACTTGTTCTTCCTGTTTTAAACCAGTTTGCGGAAAAACACCACGGAATTTGCTTACGTCTAACGATTACAGGGTCCTGCATGCACTTATCACTAGGTAGAGCCATGATCAATCTCTATTACAGAAAACATAAGTTAGTTTTTAAAACACACCGCTAGATTGCGTCACAAACAGTCGAACCTTTAAAAATATACTACTAGGTTGAGCCTCGATTACAGAAAATATTCATTAGCTTTAAAAATACACCGGTAGTAGGCTCACAAACAATCAGGCCCTGGCAAGGGGCAAAGACCATAGAACAAGTTTAGGGAACCTATAATACGTGTCTTATGAGATAGTATGACCCTCTTAGTAGAATACATTTCCAAATCCCACTCCAATTAAAAAAATGGCCGCCAAAAACCGATACAATTTCAAATTTCCCGCGAAGGGGACCATAACAGAGGGCTAAGACACGTGAACAAGTTCCGGGGTCTTATGAGATAGCATGATGACCCCTTACTAGAATACTATTTTAAATTTCCCGCCAAGAGGACGAAGATCGACCAAGGGGCGAAGACCTAGAACAAACTCCAGCGTCTTACACCTGTCTTATTAGAACACCATTTCAAATTTCCCTAAAACAAGTTAGCCTACAAAATTGAAAAACAAAATGTCGCCGGATTTTAATACTAACTTAATTAAAAACAAAATGGCGCTGGAAATTAATTATGACCTCATAATTAAAAACAAGGGTGGGCCGCCGGAAATCTATAGCTGACAATGAGGCGAAGAGCTTTGAACAAGTTCTGGGGTGCTATACCTGTCTTATGAGATAAGATGAGGGCCCAATTTCAAATTTCGCGCTGTAGCTGACAAGATGGCTGACAAGCCACGCCCGAAAAATAACCGCAACCAATCAGAAACCAGGGGATGGCATGGTCTACCCTCAGGCCCTCCAATCAGAACACTGCATGCGCGCGCATTTGCTTACGGTCCATGCAGGCAAAAAAGACCTTAATTAGGGGTTAAAATACCATCAAGGGTTGATAATTCCATTTAGGGGTTGAAAAACGACCCCGAAAAGAAGCCATAGGGATGAAAATGGCCACTGTCACGTGGGAGTGACCCCCCCTCACCACTGATGACGTCATCCCTTCTACTACCAATAATCAATAAAACTCCATGATAATTAAATTTGAAAACGAACAATAGACACTGAGTCATATTTAATTTACAACATTTGTTTCCAAGACAGTAGGATATGTTTATGGGTAAGTAGATACTTGCCAACGTGTTTTACTTACCGACGTCTGAACGAAACGCTATTAATAAAATAAAATTAAATGTCAGATGGTTGTTTTTTTTTTATGATTGTGGGCCTGAACAGGCTAAATTAGGCCTATCGTGCTAAAGCACTCAGGAACACTTAGGAGTATGGATAGAGGGATAATGAATTGCCAATAGATGTCTATGAACAGCTACCTTAAATTTTCTCATATCATAAGTGAGAGAAAAACAGGAACTAGGGAGATCATTCCAGAGTTTATAAGTCGCGTAGAAAAATGTGGATTGTGCCCGTTTGGTACGACAAGTGGAGATTTGTTTATAACAAAATAGAAAATGATATTTGACAAGTTGAACTTTTGACTTTTCGTTTAGCTAGTTAGTAGAAATTAATTTATTTTAATTGATCGTGCAACAAATAGTATAAATATCACGAATGTTAAGAATTGTACCTACCGGTCTCCGGCAAAATTGCCGTCGACCGGTAAACGTCTCTTACCGTCTTTATTATTAACGAACTATCATTTTTCCTATTGGAGCCAGTATACGGTAAAAACCAAAATATTTATTTATTTAAATGTAGGGATTAATATATTCACTTGGCGTCCTAAAAAGAGTTCATTAAAACTGACACCCCATCTCGGAGGTGTGTACCACTTTTTATGCTGAATTATATTGAATTAACTCGCATCCTGGTGCTAGATACGCTAAATATCACACCGTGACTGAACAGACCTTGTCAACAAAAACAACAAATATCCTGCACCTTTTGTTGATTCTTTCACTTCCGATTTTAATAGAACGATAATAACTAAATATAGATTACTCAACTAAAACCGACAGTAAATATTACGCCATACCCTCATTTAATGTTACACTTACAGTGACATCGATTGTCAAGTAAAGGTCTTTCACTATACTAACTATAGCTCCTACGCTCTCTGAAGTGTATATTTGGCTACCGAGCGAGAGGGTGAAGTATAATTAAGGGTTGATTTACAGTGTGACTTTAATTATTTAGTTTTCCTTTGTAATCATTTAACGTTGTATTAGTAACAACAGCAACAAATCCCTCTCTGCCTGACTTCGAGCTAAGTAAGTCTAGAAACCCAAACATGTGATTATTAAAATATAGCGCTCACAAATCGGGCGTGGGTACGTGTGAGCGTGTGTGCCCGTACGGGTGAATATATAGATATATGTATATTAATGACTACTATATATCTGTGTATGCACATGTTTATGACTGTATGCGAGTGAGGGTGCATGGGTATGTTTCATAAAATAATAACATTACTATATACGTAAGTGCGTCTTTGCGTGCGTGCGCGGATGTACGTGTGTGCATGTGTGCGCGCGCATGTGTTATATGTGTGTAGTGTGCGTGTTTCATGTGTGTGTTGGGTACCTGTTGTGTGCGTGTTATGTGCATGTTGTGTGTGTTGTGCGCATGTTATGTGCGTTGTGCAAGTTATGTGCGTTGTACGCGTGTGTCTGCGTCTGTGTGTGTGCTTGTGTGTACGTGTACGTATATTGTTGCGTATGTGTGTGTGTGCGTATTTGTGTGTGCGTGCATGCGTGGATGTGTGGTGTGTGTGGTTGGGTGGGGTGGGGGGTAGAGTGGGTACGTGAGTGGGTGGGTGGATGTGCGTGTAATCCATCGGAGTATTATCAAAGTATGCGAACCAAGACACTTCAATCAAAGGATTTCGATTAAACATTTTCCCCTACGTATTTGAATTAAATATGGTAACTAACGCATTTGAAGTATTTCAAAGGGTCCTTATTAAAATATATCCAATTAAGATCATATACTCAAAGCATTTTAATTATATAACTATAAAGTACTTCAATATTGTAACTAAAAACAAAAGGTGTGTTGGTAATCTCTGCAAACATATTTTGAAGTACCTGTGTAATAAGGCTACTTAAAAAATTAATACTGAGGGATGTCAAACAAAACTAAAATAGGTTTTAAAATGAAAACATTCAGAAACGAAAGTTCTCCTATTACTTTTAACTTTAAAATAGAAAAAAAGTAATATTTTAGAAGATACCTCATTAACCATTCTAAAATAATCTGATTCTTAATGTATTGAAACAAACGTCAATTAATTACAAGGTTTTATTTAATTAAAGATCAAAAAGTTAAGGAAATTCGAACGTTCTGCAACGAATCCACATAGAATGAATTTAGTTACCTTAACCGAAATGGCGCATAAGAAAACAAATCATCAACGAAGCCATCGAGTTCGAAATGGGAATTTATATATCAATGGTTGAAGTATTTAGTAAAAGTGTTGAGAATACACCAAAAAGTAATAACACTGAAATATTTACCTACTATCGGTTTCAAAAAGCAAGATAGATCAGTTTGAAAGCTTATAATTTTTTTATTTTACATACGGTCGGTTTCAGTGCTCGTAGCTTCCTTATTTTTGTCTTAAACTGTGCAAAATTTTAACCAGTGGCATATCAGAGTAACATAAAGGTAACTGCAATTTCAAATTTTGAAACAAAATGACGTGTTCTCGATACGTGCAAACTTCGCTCTAAATACAAATATTTTTGTTTTAAGTGCACCGACTTGTAGGTTTTAATTGTTCTTTAATGTTCCGTATTAAAGTACACGCATTTATCATGTAGTTTAATCCCAATTAATAAATAATTAAATTTTCAGTCGAGAGAGAGAGAGAGAGAGCGGGCTACGTTGTGCGAGCTTCTGATCGACGACTCAATACTCATTTCGTGATAATTTCATTAGAAAAGTATTCATATGTATTTTGATTTACTATGGGTTTCAAAAAGCAAGATAGGTCAGTTTGAAAGCTTATAACTTGTTTACTGTAAGCGGGATTGATGTGAAACTTGGTAGAGATCTTGTAGACATATAATAACACTCAGAAAATATAAATTTTTTAGACGTTTAACTTTGTAAATTAAAAATTAAATTATAAAAAATGTAGTTTTGCGGTCCGTGTTTTACATACGATCGGTTTCAGTGCTCGTAGCTTCCTTATTTTTATCTTAAAATGTGCGAAATTTTAACCAAAGGTAACTTGCAATTTCAAATTTTTAAAAAATATTTAAATTAAAAAAAAATGACGTGTTCTCGATATGTGCAAACTTCGCTGTAAATGCAAATATTTTCGTTTTAAGTGGACCGAGGTTTTAATTGTTCTTTAACGTTCCGTATTAAAGCACACGCATTTATTATGTAGATTAATCCCAATTAATAAATAATTAAATTCTCAGACGAGAGAGAAAACGGGCTACGTTGGACGAGCTTCCGATCGACGACTCAATACGAATGCTATCGCATGCGCGATGCACGAAATCGAGCTTCACATTGCTAAAATAAACGTTCATTAAAGAATGATATTATTTTATCGGCCGATTTATTAAGAATATTAATCAAGACATCTGGTATTAGCACAAGGATTTTTTTTTATATTATACAATTTGAGGTACATATTAAATGAGGATAGCAGAAACAATAAATAGTAAACTACAAAAATCAACAAATAATTGTGTTAAATGTGACATTGGAAAATACCGTAATAATAATGACTATTTAATGCACGTTCTGTTATATTACAGCTAATTATAATGTTCTTAAGAGTAATATATTTTCGGCCGATAAAATAATATCATTCTTTAATGAACGTTTATTTTAGCAATGTGAAGCTCGATTTCGTGCATCGCGCATGCGATAGCATTCGTATTGAGTCGTCGATCGGAAGCTCGTCCAACGTAGCCCGTTCTCTCTCTCGTCTGACAATTTAATTATTTATTAATTAGGATTAATCTACATAATAAATACGTTAAAGAACAATTAAAACCTACATGTCGGTCCACTTAAAACGAAAATATTTGCATTTAGAGCGAAGTTTGCACATATCGAGAATACGCAATTTTTTTTAATTTAAATATTTTTTCAAAATTTGAAATTTTGCACATTTTAACACAAAAATAAGGAAGCTACGAGCACTGAAACTGATCGTATGTAAAACACGGACCGCAAAACTACATTTTTTATGATAATTTAATTTTTAATTTACAAAGTTAAACGTCTAAAAAATTTATATTTTCTGAGTGTTATTATATGTCTACAGGGAAGATCTTTACAAAGTTTCACATCAATCAATCGTAAAAAAGTTATAAGCTTTCAAATTGACCTATCTTGCTTTTTGAAACCTATAGTAAATCAAAATACATATGAATAGTTTTCTAATTAAATTATCACGAAATGAAAATTACAGTACCTAAAGAGCGCTTAATGTCAGCAATTTAGATTAAATGAAAGCCATACTGACGCTGAATCAACAGTTTTGGTGAACAATGGTAAACAGATGTGGAAAAGTCGGAGTAAGCCATAACTGACAAATGTAACGATTCTATGGTCTTAAAAGTTAATATTGTAAATTAAATTGTGGTATCTTTTTGTTAAAGCGAAAATGTCCTTAGGGAGAAGAATTATTATTTGGACGAATATTTAGAATTAAAAAAAAAAATGGAAATTGTGGCAGATTTTTTCAGACAAAATTTACTTTACGCATAAAGATTTTTAATTTAATCTGCTGCTTGCTGAAATATTTACGTTTATTAAAGCCCTTTTGATGTTCGTATTCCATTTCCGAGTCGCAAATGAACTGTTTTTGTATTTAATGTAATATGTACAAACATGAATCAGATTTAGTTTTGGCGCTAATGGCACACCGCACCGCATAAATTAAAGATACATTACAGAAACACCCCAAATTCTCGCTCTATGTATAAAGCATTCATAACGTTAAAGCTCTTAGTACGTTTTAAATTGTATAGATTGTAACTGGCAAAGTATTCAAAATTCTCATTTAATTCATTTAAAGGTTAAAAATAAGAAAGGAAGAAAGAATTTTATTTAAATTTTAAAGGTTGCCAAAACGCAAGAGCGTAAAGCGAGCCCCGTTTTATTGATTTTAGTAATTACAATTTTAAAGTGTTCCTTGCATGCCAAAAAAGCTCATTTAGCCCTCAGGAAACTTTATGTAATCAATAACTGTGCGACAGCAATAAAATGGATATTTTCCTATCATTTTCTAAATATACATTGGCCCAATACTTTCAAATTCTCACATTACTCAATAAAAAGTTTCACTGTTAATAAACATGCATAACAACATACGAGGTGTGGCTATAAAATAACAAGACTGATGCTTTCACAGAAGAAGTACGCATGTATCAAACGAAAACGACCGACAGCTTGTAAGGTTATTTTGACGCATCGTGTATATGCAGTATTTTGATAACGTATGGAACATATTTTGAATGTAAATGAAGTGTTTGCACGAAAAAAATTTTTTTTTTGTGTATCCAGAATGTAAGTTGGTGTAAACGATACGCCACTGGAATTTAATGAAACATTATAACAAATAAAAAATATTGGGGTGATAGATCGGTATATTAAAAAGGCAAATTGCACCACGGTCTAGCTCAGTGAGGTACAAGCTTATGAAGCTTACGGTAATTGAGAACTCCTTTGAACATGTCGTGAGGGAGACATATATATCCGCAGGTGTAACCAGTATTACGCATTTGTTTGTTTTGGACGCCACTCAATTGATAGGTTTAATAATTAAAATACAACAAAAAATGAGAAACTTGTACAGGGTGTCCTATTTTCGTATGTTTTACAGGGTATCTCGCTTATTTTTAGGTTAGAACCTTGCGGTTTTCGCCACACCGTGCTACTTTTTAATGAAACCAAAGATGCACTAATCAAATTTGCCATAGCCATCTTAGTTTTTGTGCTACAGGGTGATTTTGGAAAAATTGCATTTTCATTCATCCCCTGTAACTCTTTTATTGTCAGACATATTAAAAAGTAAAACTGATATTTGTACATTTTTTACGTAGAATCCATGCGTACTCAGATTTTCTTTAGAGGTCACAGTTTTTGAGATATTGACATAACCTACTTTTTTTTATGGGACACCCTATATATTTTTTTAAAATCTTCCCCTTGACAAGAGCTTTTCAAAAATATAGCATAGTCTGTATTTTTTTTAATAAATAAAGTGACAAAATATTTTTTTCTATAATTTACATTGATAATAGTGGATAGCCGTGGGTAACCATGGTAACGCAAAAAACAAAATAATTAACGTTCTCCCATTACTTAGGTATTTGATTTTTGAAGTTTCTGCTTCGCTCAAATTATTCCTGGTTACATTTTCCCAAATTTAGTGCTGATATTTATTGTTATTTGTTGTTTTTGTTTATTGTTATCGTTCTTGTTCTTGTTGTTGTTTAATTATTCTTTAATATGGCTCGAAACCAAAAATTTGAAAACTTTGAGAAATATGATATGAATACCTGCTTCATATTATCTAATGAAAACCCAGACCAGGCCTTAGAACTCTATCTGAACAGGTCAGTTAATCTTTACCTTAGAATTTGTATTTATTTTATATACCTATTTTGTCATATAGATATCCCGAAGGAAGACAACCCGACAGAAGAATATTTCAAAAATTAAAATTTAATCTTTGCCAACATGGATGTTTTGACAAACCTCGACCCCGAGTTTACAACGAAGAGAACGAGGAATCAGAGATCAACGTTTTAGCAGTTGTTCAAGCCACTCCTGAAACCTCGTGCAGGAAAATATATGAAGAGACCGATGTGTCTAAAACAAAAGTGCAAAGGATTTTAAAAAAACATAAATTCTAACCCTACAAGTATAAACTTGTTCATCATCTGCACCCTGGTGATGCTGAACGTAGATTGGAGTTCTGCAATTGGTTTATAAGTATGAAAACTCAGGACAGTAATTTTGAAAAAAAAAATAATTTGGTCAGACGAGGCACATTTTACAAGTTCGGGAATTCTTAATAGACACAACTCGCGGTTTTGGAGTCAAGAAAACACCCACATGATTTTTCCTAGAGAGCGTCAAGGCAGTTTTGGATTTAATGTCTCCTGCTTTATTTTTAACCGAAAAATAGTTTGCAAGATTTATGAAGAAAACCTAAACTCTAATGGGTACTTACAAATTCTACAAGAAAAAATTATGAACATTTTAGAAGATATTTCACTGGCTCAACTGAACGATATATTCTTCCCGCAGGATGGGGCTCCAGCCCACAATGCTAGAATAATACAAAACTGGCCAAATGAACGTTTTCCCAGGAGATGGATTGGAACAAATGGACCTGTTCGATGGCCACCACGATCACCGGGACTCTCGGTTTTGGATTTTTTTTGTGGGGGTATTTAAAGAATAAAATTTATTCAAGGCAATATGCCAACATGCAACAATTAAAAATTGCAACGGAAAATGCTTTTGCAGAATTACGAAGACAATCATTTATTCTGGAAAATGCTATTAAAAGAATTTATAAACTTTGTGAAACTTGTAGGAGACGTAATGGTCTGCAACTTGAACAATGTTTGTGATTAATTAATTATTTTGTTTTTTATCAATGTAAATTATAGAAAAAAATCATTTTGTCACGTTATTGATAAAAATAAATATAGACTATGCTATATTTTTGAAAAGCTCTTGGCAGGGGGAAAAAGATTTAAAAAAAATATATAGTGTCCCATAAAAAAAAGTAGGTTATGCCAATATCTCAAAAACTGTGACCTCTAAAGAAAATCTGAGTACGTCACTGGATTCTACGTAAAAGAATCTACAAATATCAGTTTTTACTTTTTTAATATGTCTGACAATAACAGAGTTACAGGGATGACTGAAAATGCAATTTTTCCAAAATCACCCCTGTAGCACAAAAACTAAGATGGCTATGGCAAATTTGATTAGTGCATCTTTGGTTTCATTAAAAAGTAGCACGGTGTCGCGAAAACCGCAAGGTTCTAACCTAAAAAAATAAGCGAGATACCCCGTAAAACATACGAAAATGGGACAACCTGTACATTAGTAGCATAATAGGTTATCTGAATAAACACTAAATAACTGAATTTTATGCATATTTCATAAAGCAAAATGTCTGAATAATTCCAGTATAAAATAACTGAAACGATTGAGAATTTTACTCAACGCTAAAACGATATTTTTTCTCGATATTAAATAATTACTAACTTAACACAACTATATTAGCATATAATCTATATTTACTTAAAATTCAAAATGTAATATGACCAACACTTTATTCAATAATAATACGTATACTGACCTACGTCAACAAATATTACACTACTATGGGTTATGAACTCATATGTTTTTATCTTAGGAACAGGAAACAGCTGTTCCTTTATAACCGTATCAAAATAACACTAACTGATTTGTTCATTTACTTAAAACGTACTGTGCATAAAAGGATACGTATTACTTACATGTACACAAAATAAATATATTACTACGTCTTAAAATGCACTGCAGTAAGAGAATTCCATTTCCATTCATAACCTAAACATATGATAAAGGTAATTTCCATTTGTCAATAACGTACCAATAAACGAACTGTAGACCATATATGTAAGATAATGTTCTTATTTTCCACATACCAATAATGGAAAAACTACAAACGCAGGCAATCTAACAGCAAGCGGTAATGATACAAAGGTATCCTCATTTTTAATCCAAAAAGATAAAATTGCATATCATCCACGCCACGGGGTGATAGATCGGTATATTAAAAAGGCAAATTGCACCACGGTCTAGCTCAGTGAGGTACAAGCTTATGAAGCTTACGGTAATTGAGAACTCCTTTGAACATGTCGTGAGGGAAAATATATCCCGGGTAAAGTTACGCATTTGTTTGTTTTGGACGCCACTCAATTGATAGGTTTAATAATTAAAATACAACAAAAAATGAGAAACTTGTACAGGGTGTCCTATTTTCGTATGTTTTACGGGGTATCTCGCTTATTTTTTAGGTTAGAACCTTGCGGTTTTCGCCACACCGTGCTACTTTTTAATGAAACCAAAGATGCACTAATCAAATTTGCCATAGCCATCTTAGTTTTTGTGCTACAGGGTGATTTTGGAAAAATTGCATTTTCATTCATCCCCTGTAACTCTTTTATTGTCAGACATATTAAAAAACTAAAAACTGAAATTTGTACATTTTTTTTAGGTAGAATCCATGGCGTACTCAGATTTTCTTTAGAGGTCACAGTTTTTGAGATATTGACATAACCTACTTTTTTTTATGGGACACCCTATATATTTTTTTAAAATCTTCCCCTTGACAAGAGCTTTTCAAAAATATAGCATAGTCTGTATTTTTTTTAATAAATAAAGTGACAAAATATTTTTTTCTATAATTTACATTGATAATAGTGGATAGCCGTGGGTAACCATGGTAACGCAAAAAACAAAATAATTAACGTTCTCCCATTACTTAGGTATTTGATTTTGAAGTTTCTGTCCTCAAATTATTCCTGGTTACATTTTCCCAAATTTAGTGCTGATATTTATTGTTATTTGTTGTTTTTGTTTATTGTTATCGTTCTTGTTCTTGTTGTTGTTTAATTATTCTTTAATATGGCTCGAAACCAAAAATTTGAAAACTTTGAGAAATATGATATGAATACCTGCTTCATATTATCTAATGAAAACCAGACCAGGCCTTAGAACTCTATCTGAACAGGTCAGTTAATCTTTACCTTAGAATTTGTATTTATTTTATATACCTATTTTGTCATATAGATATCGAAGGAAGACAACCCGACAGAAGAATATTTCAAAAATTAAAATTTAATCTTTGCCAACATGGATGTTTTGACAAACCTCGACCCCGAGTTTACAACGAAGAGAACGAGGAATCAGAGATCAACGTTTTAGCAGTTGTTCAAGCCACCCTGAAACCTCGTGCAGGAAAATATATGAAGAGACCGATGTCTAAAACAAAAGTGCAAAGGATTTTAAAAAACATAAATTCTAACCCTACAAGTATAAACTTGTTCATCATCTGCACCCTGGTGATGCTGAACGTAGATTGGAGTTCTGCAATTGGTTTATAAGTATGAAAACTCAGGACAGTTTTTGAAAAAAAATAATTTGGTCAGACGAGGCACATTTTACAAGTTCGGAATTCTTAATAGACACAACTCGCGGTTTTGGAGTCAAGAAAACACCCCATGATATATATCCGTTATTAAAGGAGATATCAAAAAAAGTTATTTACGAAAATTATAGGCAACTTCAAACTTCATATTATAAAATTATTTTCGTATTTACAGGGTGTTACATATTACCAGGGCTATATATTATTTCAAATTTAGATTAAGCTCATCTCCCCCATACTTCCAATATAGGGTTTCAATGCGTTATACAGGGTATTTCAAAAGTTATGGTCAATTGTACACGGATATCATTCTCATTTCAACGTCCTGTATACCCGAGACAGAACAACTTAACAATAATTTTTTCCAGGCATAACTTTTTGCCATTGGTACAGTGTTACGAGACACTGCTATTTCTTTATTATTGCACCAATTGAATATAGAGCGAGCCAAAACTCGAACACATGATTTTGTCAATTTTTTCAAATGAATCACCCTGTATTTTATTTTAAAAAGTGAAAATACACTATTGTAAGAAAACCTTTTGAGTTGTATTAAAATATACCATAATTTAGGCAACTTCGTTCATTATTGTGTCATGTAAATTGCATACCTTAGTGGCTAAAAAAGTATACGTTTAGATATTTTAAAGTGGGGTAGTATGCGCATTTCGTCTTGCACATTGGGTTAATGCGCAGACATCTATTTTTGAAGTCGTTGTTGTTACGATATAAAAGCAAGAAGCTTCCATTTTGTTCTTCAGTATTTATATTAAAACAGTGTCGTAAAATTCACGGTAAGAGTTATCTAAACCTATTTTTCTTTGTCTATTATATTTATCCTTTTTGGGCACTTTTATTACACTTTTATTTTTACTGTTATTTTACTTCTATTACGTTACATTTTCCTATTACGTAATTTCATTGTATTATTATTTAACGAGGATGACGCAATAGAAGTGGTTGCTATGCTGAAAATTATAAATAAATGGTACATTAACCCATTTAAATCAACCAAGTTTGGCTTCTTGTAAAATAATTTATTCATTTGGGATCAACGAATATCAAAACTCTGTTATATTTCCATTTCAAGATTAATTGCACAACCAAAATTGAAAGCGTGGCTTCGTCAGCATTTTTTATCCATAACAGTATACCAGTGACATCCAAAATTTTAAAGTACAACAGGTATTTAATTTCTAATTATTAGTATAAGGTATTTTTTAAGTTACGAATATTAGGATTAAAATTTTCTACTTTTATAACTTGACTTAAAGATTTTATAATAAACCTTGTTATTGTTTTCAATTTCACATTTCACATAAAATAAGTTGGCATCCGAGGTATTTTAACATATATTTACAGGTTGAAGTTACATCTTTTTTTGTAAAGCGAACATATCTAACCACACACACACATATGTTCTAATTAAAGCAAATCAAAGTTTAAGAACATGGACCCGATTAATCACTGGCTGAGCTGAAGGCACAAAATCTTCTATTTATTATTAGCAGTATAAGTAATATTAGGGGAATTATTATTAACAACAACCGAAATACACCCTATGAAATTTTTTATTACACTTTATGTTCTTTCATTTTTATTAAGCACTCCCTATAATCGTTGATTTCTGAGATATTTTCAATTTAATAACAGAAAGAGATTTTTTTTTTAAATTTGTATTATAAGTTAGCCGTGATTAATTTTGTCTTAATGACCGATGTTGTTTAAATTTTTTATAATAATTTGTCACAGTTTTATTTGTTTACGGCTTCGACACACTAATGCCGCACACTGTATATATATATATATATATACATTATTGAATTTACTTCTGTTGTTAGCATCAACCTGTGTCAATTTACCTAACGGGTTACATCCATTGATAATTGAAGTGACTTTTGAACATTTTTGAGCTTAATGATCGATTTGAAATTGCTTTATGAGCTAGATTGAATGCAAAATTTTATTTTAACCATTTTGAATTATTTGACAGTCAGTAAAATACAGAACACGACACCAACAGAATATTTTGATTAAGTATAAATTACAGATTTGAAGTATTGAAATTTAAACCTATTGATGAATGTTTAAATGCGATTTTTAAAGAGAAATAATTAATAAAATATAAAGATATTGTTTATGACGAAAGCACTGAACGTTCTATTTAAAATTTTTCGGAAACAAGCGAATGTTTCGTTGATATAAAAATTATTAAACAGACTTTTTGTTTTGATTCTTTTCTAAATTGGGTAATATTTATTTAATTTAAAGTTTTCTAAATTTATACGTATACGAAGGATACTTAAAATGTATTTTTTTGTAACAGTATGAATGTATAGTTCATTTCCAGTTTGTACTCTTACAAGAACATGGTATTATATATTCCTCTAATCAAAGATGGTTAATTTGGCTGGCACGTTTTCATAATTTGGTTAGATGTAATATTCTCCGTAAGAGTATCATTTCCGTACATAATATGAGATACAAGCCTTAAGTTATTTTAAGAGTTAATAATTATTTCAGATTACTTAATTAATGGACTAGGAAATTTGTGTTATGATAATAACCATATATTTATGTCAAGTATATTATAGAGTCTAAGAACAGCACTTTTGTTTTGTCTTTTCTCTTGCGCCGCTTTTCCATTTTGAGTTGAGTTGTTTAGAGATTGTGTATATATTCGCGCAGATCGTTATGTATCAAGCCAAGAATTTGGGCTCCTCTAGTTTCATGTGTCAATATGTATAGAATTTATGGGAACCAGTAAACGTTAAAGAATGATGCACTGGTATATTTGTGTAAGACAACTGTGTAAATATTTAATTGTGGGTTGATTCTTCGTTGGTTTTATTAAATTGTAAGTATGGTATGTTTATATTTACATTCAAGAATTTGACGTTCATAATCTTACGTGGAGTATAGAAATATTATTTGTTTCATTGAATGTAATTTTATTTTTGTGTATTTGAGATGACTTTTGTCCCGTTAATTTCCTTTCCTACCTTAACTGATTACTTGACTGGACTGTTAGTCCTTAATCATTGTATCCTGTTTAATACACTAACTGACCTATTAATTATACCTGCCTGTTACTGAATGGATTTCAAGGTCAGTGGTAACCTGCTTAGCATTCGAGGTAATGGGTTCGATTTCCGTTGCCCTGTATGAGGTTTTTCAAGGTCTATTAACCTGGACACCATGTCAAAAATTTTGGGCTTCGTATAGAAATTACAGACTTTTATGGGCTTTCAAATTTTACCAATTAAATTTTTGGGCTCTTTTCATTCCCGAGGAAAAAGATATTTAAGTGTGGGGTGCTGATTTGCCGTTAAGCTAGCGCCAACTGTGATAGGTGGATTTTGGTGTTGGCGCGAATATGTTGCGCGAATATGGCGGGAAGAAGGTATATACGGGAGAATTTAATAAGGGAGTGACAGCGAGAGAATCGTTCGGTTAGAGCTTAAGTAAGGGCAACCGCGCGCGTTTTTTGAAGGGACCTTCGAATGGTCAGTGTTGGATTTTGTTTATGAAGATTTAGTTCAGCGTACGTATATAAGCGACTGCAATAACCCATAAGGGGATAAATCATACATACACATTCATAAATAAGTAGTAAATTGAAAGGAGATAATAGAGATTTCCTTTCAAGAACTTTAAAAAGTGCTACAGCAGATTTAACAATAAAACAGCGAACTATTCAGTTAAGTGTTCAGCAAGTGCGTGATTCAATTAAAATAAAGAAAGCCTGAAGTAACCCTTGAAGTAACCCTTTAAGTAACCGAATTAAAAGTATATTAATTAAGTTAGAAATTAGTGGTCGTTGGTAACATTAAATGTCGGATGTGTACAATCGATAATATTAGATCGATTGTACAAAGCAAACAAGAATTCTATTATACAAGTGGCAGTAAACATTCTTTGTTGTGACAAACGTTTACGTTGAAAGGCAAACATTAAATCAAACAGCCCACGTGAAATACAGGAGTGAACGGCAGACAACTCCGCTCGCGAGTGTTACAGCCTAATGAATTAGAGAATACGGCTGTCTCTTTCTCTTTTGTGACAAGTGTAGGTACAAATTTAAAAAGGATTACTGCAAGCAGACTACATGGACTTCACTATATCACAGACAGAGGACTAACTAACGTAAATTGTAAGAAATAGTTTTGTTCAAAAGATCTTTTAAGTTCATTTTTGATGTTGAGTTTCTCATTATAAGTAAAATGATAATCGAACTTTATCTATTTTGATGTGTTTACTATATAAGATTTTGGGGGGAATTTTTAATCTATTAGAATTGATTTCTGTGGTGATTTTGAAGCCATGTATTTGTACATATTTACAATTGCAAATTGGTCATATATATATATATATATATATATATATATATATATATATATACAGGGTGCGGCATTAGTCGTCGAAGTAGGATATATCCATTATTAAAGGAGATATCAAAAAAGTTATTTACAAAATTATAGGCAACTTCAAACTTCACATTATAAAATTATTTTCGTATTTACAGGGTGTCACATATTACCAGGGTGAACCAAACATACTTTTTTTAATGGGACACCTATATATTATTTCAAATTTAGATTAAGCTCATCTCTCCATACTTAATATAGGGTTTCAGTTATACAGGGCATTTCAAAGTTATGGTCAATTGTACATGAAAATTATTATCATTTAACCAGACATCTATTTTTGAAGTCGTTGTTGTTACGATAATGAAAGCAAAAGCTTCCATTTTGTTCTTGAGTATTTTTATTAAAAAGTGTCGTAAAATTCACGGCAAAAGTTAACTAAACCTATTTTTCTTTGTCTATTATATTTATCCTTTTAGGCACTTTTATTACACTTTCATTTTACTTTTGTTTTTACTGTTATTTTTACTTTTATTACGCTACATTTTCCTATTACGTAATTTCATTGTACTATTAAATTTCAATTTAACGAGGATGACGCAATACAAGTGGTTGCTAAATGGTACATTAACCCATTTAAATCAACCAAGTTTGGCTTTTTGTAAAGGAATTTATTCATTTGGGATCAACGAATATCAAAACTCTGTTATATTTCCATTTCAAGATTAATTTTAATTAATTAATTTCTAATTATTAGTATAAGGTATTTTTTAAGTTACGAACATTAGGATTAAGATTTTCTACTTTTATAGCATGACTTAAAGATTTTATAATAAACGCTATTGTTTTCAATTTCACTTATTTCATTTACGGTTTACTTGTTTTCCATAAAATAAGTTGGCGTCCGAGGTAGTTTAACATTTATTTACAGGTTGAAGTTACATCTTTTTTGGAAAAAAAAAAAAAAAAAAAAAAAAAAAAAAAAAAAAAAAAAAAAAAAAAAAAAAAAAAAAAAAAAAAAAAAAAAAAAAAAAAAAAAAAAAAAAAAAAAAAAAAAAAAAAAAAAAAAAAAAAAAAAAAAAAAGGGGGGGGGGGGGGGGGGGGGGGGGGGGGGGGGGGGGGGGGGGGGATTTTGACAGTCAGTTTTTTTTTTTAAAAAAAAAAAAAAAAATTTAAACTATTGATGAATGTTTAAATGCGATTTTTAAAGAAAATAATTAATAAAATATAAAGATATTGTTTATGACGAAAGCACTGAACGTTCTATTTAAAATTTTCGGAAACAAGCGAATGTTTCGTTGATATAAAATTATTAAACAGACTTTTGTTTTGATTCTTTTCTAAATTGTAATATTTATTTAATTTAAAGTTTTCTAAATTTATACGTATACGAAGGATACTTAAAATGTATTTTTTGTAACAGTATGAATGTATAGTTCATTTCCAGTTTGTACTCTTACAAGAACATGGTATTATATATTCCTCTAATCAAAGATGGTTAATTTGGCTGGCACGTTTTCATAATTTGGTTAGATGTAATATTCTCCGTAAAAGTATCATTTCCGTACATAATATGAGATAGCCTTAAGTTATTTTAAGAGTTAATAATTATTTCAGATTACTTAATTAATGGACTAGGAAATTTGTGTTATGATAATAACCATATATTTATGTCAAGTATATTATAGAGTCTAAGAACAGCACTTTTGTTTTGTCTTTTCTCTTGCGCCGCTTTTCCATTTTGAGTTGAGTTGTTTAGAGATTGTGTATATATTCGCGCAGATCGTTATGTATCAAGCCAAGAATTTGGGCTCCTCTAGTTTCATGTGTCAATATGTATAGAATTTATGGGAACCAGTAAACGTTAAAGAATGATGCACTGGTATATTTGTGTAAGACAACTGTGTAAATATTTAATTGTGGGTTGATTCTTCGTTGGTTTTATTAAATTGTAAGTATGGTATGTTTATATTTACATTCAAGAATTTGACGTTCATAATCTTACGTGGAGTATAGAAATATTATTTGTTTCATTGAATGTAATTTTATTTTTGTGTATTTGAGATGACTTTTGTCCCGTTAATTTCCTTTCCTACCTTAACTGATTACTTGACTGGACTGTTAGTCCTTAATCATTGTATCCTGTTTAATACACTAACTGACCTATTAATTATACCTGCCTGTTACTGAATGGATTTCCAAGGTCAGTGGTAACCTGCTTAGCATTCGGGAGGTAATGGGTTCGATTTCCGTTGCCCTGTATGAGGTTTTTTCAAGGTCTATTAACCTGGCACCCCCACCATGTCAAAAATTTTTGGGCTTCGTATAGAAATTACAGACTTTTTATGGGCTTTCAAATTTTACGAATTAAATTTTTTGGGCTCTTTTCATTCCCGAGGAAAAAGATATTTAAGTGTGGGGGTGCTGATTTGCCGTTAAGTAGCGCCAACTTTTTCCTGGGATACTTAAAATTTCCCGTTTGTCTCAGATTTATGGGCTTTTTATGGGCTTTTCGAATATCCAACTCCCGATTTACTTGAATCAACCCTAACAAAGATATCAACCCTTAAAATTAAAGAACAAAAATATTTTTCAAAATAAATATTCTTGTCAGATAATTACGGGCTATTTATGGGCTCTTTGAGAATGCAACTCTCGATTTTCCCGGATTAACCTCAATAACAGTATCAACCCTTAAAGAAAGAAAAGATTGAAATATTTTAAAAATATCGCATCAATTATTCAAACTGCAGAAAAGGTCGTAAAAGTGTCAAATAATTTGATAAAATGATGTATTATTGCTATCCTGCTGAGCTTTGCGTTACAGGAAGCATCGGTCCCTAATCTTGCTAATAAAATATTGGCGCCTGCAAGACGCATCATACGTACGCATAATGCGTGGGCGTGTGAATTGCAAAGTAATCAGTAATATATACCTTTATATTTTGTTTAGACTAGTCGACTACTTTTATTTATTGTTTTAACTTTAAACTGATCTGTATTTTGTAAAATATTATACTACACTGTAATAACTTTTGTTTGTAGCCGACTATCGTTGAGTAGGTAATCCGTGTCGCAATAATTTTTGCAGTGTATACAAATTTGAAATTTGTAGTTATATTTTAGCAGCCTACTGCCGCCTATATCCGTTTGAGTGTGTCCTATAAAAGTGATTACCGTGTGTACGTATTAATTAGTTACTATTCTAAAAATAAAACTGATAAAAGTATTTCAAGTAGCGAAGCATAGCAGCGCTTTAAAATCGCAAATGTTATCAGAAAATTATTATTTATTTATGGGCTCAACATTTCTGCCTTAATGATTTTGGGCTGCCCTCCCCGTCAAAAAATTACCCGTATATTGGTTATAAGCGATATCTGGGATGATCAACGTCTCACAGTCATGTAAACTGTCTTAAAATTAATATTCATTTATGGGCTTAACACTTCTGTTACTCATGAGTTTTGGGCTGCCCTCCAGGTTAAAAAAAACTACCACTGAATGAAGTTTCAACCAAGTAAACGAAAGTACAACGTATTATTATAAAAAATATGATAAAATCTTTATTTCTTTATAGATCTAACCTGTGCTGTGGCCCGTGATTTTTGCGCTGGACGAAAAATCTACTCCAAAATCCATTATATATCAATACCTGAGGAAGCAACACCCAACGATCACATAAACTAATAAATTTATTATTTATTTATGAACTCAATCTTTCTTAACGCAGACATCTATTTTTGAAGTCGTTGTTGTTACGATAATGAAAGCAAAAGCTTCCATTTTGTTCTTGAGTATTTTTATTAAAAAGTGTCGTAAAATTCACGGCAAAAGTTAACTAAACCTATTTTTCTTTGTCTATTATATTTATCCTTTTTAGGCACTTTTATTACACTTTCATTTTACTTTTATTTTACTGTTATTTTAGTTTCATTACGTTACATTTTCCTATTACGTAATTTCATTGTATTATTACGTTTCAATTTAACGAGGATGACGCAATAGAAGTTGTTGCTATGCTGAAAATTATAAATAAATGGTACATTAACCCATTTAAATCAACCAAGTTTGGCTTTTTGTAAAAGAATTTATTCATTTGGGATCAACGAATATCAAAACTCTGTTATATTTCCATTTCAAGATTAATTTTTAATTAATTAATTTCTAATTATTAGTATAAGGTATTTTTTAAGTTACGAACATTAGGATTAAGATTTTCTACTTTTATAGCATGACTTAAAGATTTTATAATAAACCTTGCTATTGTTTTCAATTTCACACTTATTTCATTTACGGTTTACTTGTTTTCCATAAAATAAGTTGGCGTCCGAGGTAGTTTAACATTTATTTACAGGTTGAAGTTACATCTTTTTTGGAAAGCGAACATATCTAACCACACACACATGTTCTAATTAAAGCAAATCAAAGTTTAAAACATGGACCCGATTAATCACTGGCTGAGCTGAAGGCACAAAATATTCTATTTATTATTAGGAGCATAAGTAATATTAGGAATTATTATTAACAACAACCGAAATCCACCCTATTAAATTTTTATTACACTTTATGTTCTTTCATTTTTATTAAGCACTCCTATAATCGTTAATTTCTGAGATATTTTCAATTTAATAACAGAAAGAGATTTTGTTTAAATTTGTATTATAAGTTAGCCGTGATTAATTTTTCTTAATAACCGATGGTGTTTGAATTTTTGGTAATAATTTGTTACAGTTTTATTTGTTCACGGCTTTGACGCACTAATGCCGCACCCTGTATATATATATATATATATATATATATATATATATATATATATATATATATATATATATAACCATTATTTAATCTACTTCTGTTGTTAACATCAACCTGTGTAAATTTACCTAACGGGTTACATCTATTGATAATTGAAGTGACTTTTGAACATTTTGAGCTTAATGATCGATTTGAAATTGCTTTATGGGCTAGATTGATTACAACATTTTATTTTAACCATTTTGAATTATTTGACAGTCAGTAAAATACAGAACACGACCAACAGAATATTATCAAATTACAGATTTAAAGTAATGAAATTTAAACTTATTGATCAATGTTTAAATACGATTTTTAAAGGAAAATAATTAATAAAATATAAAGATATTATTTATGACGAAAGCACTGATCGTTCTATTTTAAATTTTTCGGAAACAAACGAATGTTTCGTTGATTTAAAATTATTAAACCGACTTTTGTTTTGACTCTTTTCTAAATTGGGTAATATTTATTTCATTTAAAGTTTTCTAACAGTTAGAAATATAAATTTATATGTATACGGGATACTTAAAAAGTATTTTTTGTAACTGTATGAATATATGGTTCATTTCAGTTTGTACTCGTACAAGAACATGTTATTATATATTCCTCTAATCAAAGATGGTTAATTTGGCTGGCACGTTTTCATATTTTGGTTAGATGTAATATTCTCCGCAAAGTATCATTTCCGTACATAGTATGAGATACAAGCCTAAGTTCTATGTAAGAGTTAATAATTATTTCAAATTACTTAATTAATAATAATTTTAATTACTTAATTAATGGACTGGGAAATTTGTGTTATGATAATGACCATATATTTATGTCAAGTATATTATAGAGTCTAAGAACAGCACTTTTGTTTGGGTTTTATGGTTGTCTTTCTCTTGTGCCGCTTTTCCATTTTGAGTTGAGTTGTTTAGAGATTGTGTATATAACCGCTCAGATCGTTATGTATCAAGCCAAGCATTGGGTCGTCTAGTTTCATGTGTCAATATGTACAGAACTTATGGGAACCAGTAAACGTTAAAGAACGCAGTGGTATATTTGTGGAAGACAAATATTTAATTGTGGGTTGATTGTTCGTTGGTTTGTTAAATTGCAAGTATGGTATGTTTATATTTACATTCAAGAATTTGACGTTCATAATCTTACGTGGAGTAAAGCAATATTATTTGTTTCATTGAATTTTATTTTATTTTTGTGTATTTGAGATGACTTTTGTCACGTTAATTTCCTTTTCTACGTTAACTGATTACTTGAGTGAACTGTTAGTCCTTAATCATTGTATCCTGTTTAACACACTAACTGACCTATTAATTATATCTGCCTGTTACTGAATGGATTTCCAAGGTCAGTGGTAACACGGCCTGCTTAGCATTCGGGAGGTAATGGGTTCGATTTCCGTTGCCCTGTATGAGGTTGTTTCATATAACAGCATAACAGCATGATACCAGCAAATTCTGGGGTAGTATCTCCCCCAGACTCCTAACTCCGTTTCTTCCAATCCTATCCTGATCGCATCTATCCTTAGTCCAACCATGCATATATACGTAATGTATGCTGGAAATTCATCACGGTGGCTGGAGCTTGAGGAAGCCCAAGGAGCCCGCCCTCCCCCTTGGGGAGGGAATAAAACACGTTGCCTTTTCCTGAATTGCTTTACGAAATGAACATATATACTTAATAAAGTAAATACCATTTGCTGCAATAAAATATCTGGTGTGGAACACCTCACGACCTTCCAACCTACAAAAAGGAAATTATGCAACCTCGTTTATAATAAGTTAATTACGACAATATGCAACATTGCAAAAACAAAAATAATTTATGTCAAACTGACGTTTAAAACTTCATGTCTGACAGAGGTTAATAGACATCTCGATGCTACCTAAAAAAATGAAAGAGATGAAATAATTTTAATTATAATTGTTTTAGGCTAACTATGCTATTATCTTTATTTAATAGGTTGACAGCTAGTTCACTAATATGTGTTTCTAATTTTAACTTGTATTTTTCACTATATCTTGTTATTTCTTCACGCACTGTAGTTATTTTTAGGTCTTAATGTAATATCGTATTTGGAATATACCCCGGGGCGTTGACTATGTTGCGTAGTACTTTACTTTGGAAACACTGCAATATCTCGATATTTGAAGCGCTGGCTGATCCCCAGAGAGGGATTTCATAAACCGAAATAGGTTTTAGTATTGCTTTGTACAGCAGAAGCTTATTATGACGAGAGAGCTGCGAAGTACTTCCCAGCAGCCAATACATTTGCCTAAATTTCATTCCAAGTTGTTTCCTCTTATTAAATATATGAGTGCGCTACGTTAGTCTTGTGTCAAGGGTGATTCCAAGGTATTTGACTTGAGTTGCTGAGGGAATTTGACAACCATTCAACGTAACAGGCAGACACCTGTTCTGTTTCATAGTAAATGTGATATGGGAGGATTTACTCTCGTTAACTTTTATTCGCCATTTTATTAACCATGGTTCGAGCTTATTAAGATGATGCTGGAAGTTTGCAGATGCATCAGTGTTGTTGTGTTACATCGCCAATATTACGGTGTCATCCGCAAATGTTGCTGTTGTTGTGAGTGTAGTCGTTGGTAGATCCGTCGTATAGATGAGGTAAAGTATTGGACCGATACTGCTCCCTCGCGGTACCCCAGCATTTACGGGACAAAGATCAGTGTTCATTTCTTGATAACTTATGTAAAAGTGTCTGTTTGTAAGGTAGGACTTTAGGAGGGAATATAGGGTATATGGTAACGAAGTTTTGAGTTTATAGAATAATCCAGGATGCCACACTTTATCGAATGCCTGGATGATGTCGATAAAAACGGCTGAACAGTACTGTTTATGCTCTAGTCTGTTATTTATTTGGTTCACTATTCTATGGACTTTTTCAATAGTACCGTGTCCTGTTCTAAACCTGAATTGATGTTTAGGTATAAGATTTTTATCATCGATAGCTTGTAACAACCGTTTTAAAAGTAATTTTTCAAGGACCTTACAGAGTAGTGGCAAGAGACTGATAGGTCTGTAAGACTATTTCTGACGGATTTTTTCCTGGTATCGGTATCATTATTATCGAGCAACCTTCCACTGGCCGGGGACGTAATGATTTCTTAGAATTGCATTGAATATTTGAGTTGTTGCTGTAAAACACTTTTCCTGTGATTAAATCGTACCCTGGAGCTTTTTTTGGGTTAATTTCTTTAAAGATAACATTTACTACTTCTCCTTTTGTTATTTTCTTGAGTGGTAGGTTAATTTGGTAAGATATCTCCAAGAATGTATGTATATGGTCTTCTTCCAGGGAATTCGTTGTGGAAGGATTAGATTGGAAAACTTGGGTGAGGTGTTTCGAGAAAGCTTCGGCTTTTTGTTGATTAGTTCTTATCCAAGTGCCATCATTATCTTTAATTGGTTGTATAGTTTGTTGGGGCAGTTTAAGCATTTTAGTTGCCTTCCATAGAGAGTATTTTTGGATAGCTTCATTTTTAATTTTTTGTAATAGTTGTTTCAGATCTTTGGATATCTTATTGTATGTAGTTTTGTCCGAATCTGCTTTTGTTTGTTGCCATCTTTTTTGAGCTTTTCTTTTGTCTGCAATTTTGTGTTTTACAAGCAATGGCAGGTGTTCTTTAATTTGTGATTCGCTAATGTCAGGTGTTGCTCGCCATGCTGCGGACTGAATTGCTTTGGTCAGGGTTTCAACAGCTATTTCTATGTTTAACTCATCTTTTAGCGGAATTTCTAAGTTAATTAGGTCATCGAGTGTTTTCCGAAACATTTCCAATTGGTTTTTTACTGTATAGTGACGCTTATTTTGATTTTTCGACTACATTTGCAGTTATTGTTACTAGAGTTGGTGTATGGTCCGAACTAAGTTCCCAGCAGTATTTTAGGAGTAGTTTTCGGGTATCTAAGCCTTTAGTAACGCAAAAGTCTACTATATCTGGCGTTTTTCGTCTGTCTGTAGGCCAATAGGTAGGGTGTCCGGTAGATAATGCAGTTAAATTGTTTTTTTTAATTACCTTTAACAGTTCTCTGCCTTTTGTTGTAATCAGCCTAGATCCCCAGCCATCTGTTGCGTAAATTTATCGAATTGTGCATATTTGTTATTGTGCTTTGGTGGGCAGTAAATTTCTGCAATAACGATTTCTCCTAGGATATCCTTTACAACCACGCTGGTGGCTTGTATGTGTTCAAATCTGAAGTTTGATCTTTCACAGTGTATCCTTGTCGAATGATTATCGCATCCACACCATGCGCTGCTTCTCCAGAATGGTTAGTATAGTATTTGTTGAATCCAGGTAAAGTGAGATGACTTCTTGAGGGCATGTTGCTGTATGAAGGTTGTGATTTCCAGTGCATGTCCACACAGGTCGTTGGCATTTCAGAAAGCAATCTTAAGTAGTGGAGTCATTTTGTAGTCTTGTTAATCGGAGTGGTTATGAGATTAATGAGAGTACTCATTTGGTCTAGCATCATTTTCATGGAGTGTTGCAGATCTGTTCGGTCATTAGTATGCTGAACCATTGCAGTGTCGCGTTGATCTATATTGATGTTATGAGTGTCTTGTATGTTATGTTCTTGTTGTCTTGCTATTTGAGAGTATGTTATGTCTTGTTGCGTTGGTCGTGTAAGTACTCGTCTTTCGCGTAGGGCGGGATATAATTTTTCTTGGAGTTGCTTGTGGACAATGCATCCGCGATAGTTCGCAGGGAGTTTCACTTTGCAATTTACGCATACTACTTCGTTGTCCTTGACTTTCCTTGGGCAGTCCTTTGTGTAGTGACTGTCAATACATTTAACACATCTTGGACTATTATTGCAATAGTTCCTCGAACGGCCAAATCTCTTTTCACGTGTGGGGGCTCAAACTGGACTATTGTGTTGAGTAGCTATTTGATTTTGTATATTTCCTTATTGTTGTCTTTTGGTCCACGAAGAATAATGGAAGGGGTATGTTCGTTTTGCGTTGTTTGACGTTCCATATATTTGTTGCTTCATGTCTTTCTTTGTTTAGACTTTCTTTTATTTCTTTTATGTCTGTTGAGGGGTGAATATTTTTTAATACTGCCCGAAAATTTTTTTCTTCTTTTGGTTTGTATGAATAGAATTCAGTGTTTTTTCCATTAGTGCTTTAATTATTATTTCTAATGGTTTGACTTGATCATTATTTAACGATTTGATAAGATATTTATCTTTTACTAGTTCGTCTAGTAGATTTGTTAACGGCTTTACGTTTTTAACACTACTTACAAAAATTGGTGGCGGTTTTAGTTCTTTGGTTGCCTGATTTTCCTCCTCCATGTTTTCCTCTGTTAAGTTTCCATATCTGTTACTAACTGGTATTTCTCCTCCTAGCCAATATTTTTGTTTGGTTTTACTATTTGAATCCTTGTCTTCATCGTGCGTTCTGTTTCTTTCCTTGGTGTAAGTAACTTCTTGCCAAGGCGAATTTATACCACAGTTTATTACGTAAAGACATCTCTTTAAAGAACCTTTATTTAACTACGCACATCTATTTCCAATTCTTTCGTATCTTGAACGGTATCAAAAATATATATTTCTACAAATAAAATGTATATGTGACTGGAACTGCCGCCATATTCAATTTTGAAAGTGTTAAAAAATTGCATTTCATGCGACTAATTGACCTGAATTTCAATTTTCTATGTTAAAATTTGAAAATTTACCCTCAAAATAACACCCTTATTTTCACCCCCTGTATACCTATTGCGTTTAAAAGCTTGTTTTGTCGACATAATTGTCTCGTAGGCTTTCATTCCAAATTTCATCAAAATCGTCCTTATAATTTCGGCTGGCGAGTAACCACAGACACACACACACGCACGCACGCACCAAAACATCAAAAACATCAAAATAACACAACCGCTTTTATAAGAAGTTAATTATGAAAATAGGCAACATTGTAAACGCAAAAACAATAAGCTATGTCAAACAAACGTTTAAAACTTCATGACAGACAGAAGTTAATAGACATCTAGATGCTAACTTAAATCAAAAGAAATGAAACAATTTTAATTTCAATTTTTACGCAACCCTTTTTTATACATTCATAACGAAAACAAGTAACATTGTAAAAACAAAAACAACAATCTAGGCAGCATAACGCTTAAAACTTTTGTCAGATAGAGATTAATAGACATAAATACATGTTAACGTAAAAAAAATCCAAAGCCGCTCGCTTCTATAAAAATATCGACAATATAGCTTCGGCAGTTTCAATCATATTTATTTAATTGTTACATTTATTTTGTTTTACATTAAAAAATTTTATAAAGAAAATTTATGTAAAATTAAATTTTTTTTAAAAATACTTAAATACTTAAATTCCACATTAGGAATTTTTTGCCAATAAATTACGCGACATATCAAAAAATTGCATAGCACATAATTAATTAATATGTTTAAGGTCTATATCTTGGTATTTTTATATCTTTGAAATATGCAGCTGTTTTAGAAATATTTGATAAAAATCAAAGACTGCCCCTAATAAACCCCCCTCTCCACCGCTGGATTTCTCCCAACATCTAATCAGTTCTAAGCCAAATGAAAACAAGCTCGAATAAAAAAATTTAAGTACGTAGGTATTTTCGTTCTAGAGTTATCGTGGATACTAACATATATCCATCCACGCACACACAAATAGACATCATCGCCGATCTTGGCGAAACTTGGCCAAAAGTTGTAAAATGAACTAAGTCGATTGCATAACCTTGTATACCTATAGATGTATATGTAGGTTAAGAGGTAAAAAGGTTAATTCCATACTAAATACATGTTCAATATTACAAATGCAATTCACTAAATAAACTTTACATACATTATAAATATAATTTCACATACATTAGTCTATAATTATTACACACATTGTTTAAACTGAATATAAATACTTACGCAATTGTGAAACTACTAAATGCAAGCAATTACTCTGAATTGTCGTTTTATAGCGAATAAATGAATGGAGAGAGCTAAAAATGGCGCAACGTTCAATTTCCAATAATTATGTGCCTGGTACATTGTACAACACATTTATGTTTGATTAAAGTACATCCATTTACAAATCAACCATAATCTTTTATGATGTAGAACGTTTTGTTGATAAAAATGACGACGTACGTCCATTTGTCTTTACTAAATTGATTTTGTCAATTTTATCAATTCCTGGTGATTTCATCAATTTTTCTTGATTTTCTATTAAGTTTTATACAACTGCAATAATGGGTTAATTCAATTAAACTAATTTTATTTTAACGTATTTTGGCAGACAACTAATGTTGTAATTTATTTCAAAAATAAAAACAGTGAAAAAAATCAATTTTATTTTATAATCTTTATTATCATACAAAAGAACCATTCTTTAGAATTATAATGTTGGCCGTAACAATTTTCAATGACGCGTTCGAGCATTTCGGGTACCAATGACTCGAGTAATATTGGCCTCCAATGCCTCAATCGTAGGCTTCTTATCCATGTAGACTTTACGTAGCCCAAAGGAAAAAGTTTAAAGGTTTGATGTCACATGATCTAGGCGGCCAATTCACTGGTTCGAAGCGTGAAATGAATTGTTCACCGAATTGTTTTAGGAAGTAAAACCATATTTTTTAAATAATAATAACAATAATCTTTATTGCCCAACAGAACATATATATTCCAATTAGGACAACATGTAATATATATATATATATATATATATATATATATATATATATATATATATATATATATATATATATATATATACAGTGTTTCGTTAAGGCTAACCGGCCATATTTCGAAACTAGTGGACATAAAAAGTGGAGAAAAAAATTCATTATAAAAGTCACGAGAAAATCCTGGAAATTATTTTTAAGTTCCGTAATTCATCGCAAGGCGCAATTGAAAATTAAAAATAAAATTATAAATTTCTCCGAAAATTCCACATTAAGGCATACCTTTGGTAACATCGTTAGAAAGCTTAGACAATTCTGCATCATTTTGGTCTAAGGCTCATTGGCGTACCGACCTTAATAAGAGTGGAAGCTATTGAATGTGTAATCATTTAAATCGCTGTTATTTTTAAACGACTTATCCGATTGTAGTAAACCTAGGCTTGTTTAGAAGAAAAAGGTAAGTACTTTTAACTGTCGCATCCATTGGTACGCGATAGCTCATAATAAAATTGTTAGAGGCGCAATTTGTAATAATACCAGTTTTTTGATTTTATTCAGAAAAATTAAATCATACGGTATAATTATGACATCATAAGCGGAAAGTAGCTTAAATTTGTAACAAAAAACGTAAATAACGCAATTTGATATCTTTATTTGTTCCAGAGTTATGGCGAAAAGAAGACTTTTTAACCGTTTAATTTAATAATTGATTGTTGCTATGGTTTCTTAAGGTGTATAGGTTGGATTAGTAATGAGGAATCTGCATTTATCATAGTCTGTGCCTCCTTCACACTCTATCTAGGCTTAGGACTAGTCAAACTAAGCAAATTGCAAAATTTGGAGCGTGTTTAGAGGCCAACGGCCATAACAACGATATCAAAGTAATGATTGATTTTGTTTAAGAAACTTTTCAATAGAATGGTACAAAATCATGAACAACTGTTAAAAACTAGTGAAAATCTATAAATGTTCAAATTGACGGCCGTTTTGTAAAAACAACTATTAATTCTTCTTCTGTACGTTTATAACATCATATAAAACTTCTAATGCATAATTCTAATGTGGTGTGTTTTAAAATAATAATCTAATTTGCTGCGGAACAAAGTCGGCTCGTTTCCATGGAGGTAATAAATTGAAATAGTTGTCAACTTACTTAATTTTGATTGATGTTGTGTTGTAAAATTTTTCCTTCATTAGTTTTGGGTTTCATTGTACCTTATCAGAAATTAGTGCTATCCTTCAAAATGTCGTATACCAATGCCGAGGCTTACGACAGGCTTGCCGTGTATTATGAATGTTTTCAAAATGCAGCTATTGCGGAACGACAATACGTTATCAGATATCCTGATCGAAGGCACTACACTAGAAAAGTGTTTCGGCGAATGGCAACACGTTTAAGACAAACAGGAAATGTACGACGTATTCCACTTCCTGTCAGAAGACGTCGCATAAAAATAAAGACAATAGTATTATTGTTCTTGCGTACGTAGAATCGGAGCCTCACGTAAGCATCAGGAGATTTCCAAAGAACTAGGTGTAAGTGTTGCTTCTGTGTTCAGAATTTTAAGGATTTTAAGCTGCATCCTTATCATCTAGTTTTACACCAGGCTTTATCAGACACTGATTTTGACAGGCGGCTCGACTATTGCTATTGGCTGAGAGACATGTGAGTGAAAATCTTCGATTCCTTTCCAAAGTTTTATGGACCGATGAGGCTACTTTTACTAGCTGCGCAGAGTTAATTTGCACAATATGCATTATTGGTCGCAAACAAATCCTCACTGGATGCGCGAAGTGGATCACCAAAACAGATGGAGTGTAAATTTGTGGTGTGGTGTTTTAGGTGACAGAATTATCGGACCATTTGTTTTCATGGACACCTAAATGGTGAATCTTATTTAAACTTTTTACAAAATGACTTGCCCAATCTTTTAGAAGACATTCCCTTGACGTGAGAGCATCCCTGTGGTATCAACATGATGGATGTCCTTCACACTATTGAAGAGTCCGTGATTTCTTAAATGTTAGATACCCAAATCGCTGGATGGGAAGGGTAGTTTGTTTCCGTACCTAGATCCCCGGATTAACTGTATTAAGATTTCTACTTGTAAGAATAAAAGATATTGTTTACGAAACGAGACCAACCACCCGAGAGGACATGATTCACCGAATTGAAATTGCAATAAATTCGATTCCACGAGACGAAATCGAAACAGCTGTTTTCAGTACGAGAAGAAAAATTAATAGTTGTATTTTACAAAACGGCCGTCAATTTGAACATTTATAGCTTTTCACTTGTTTTTAACAGTTGTTCATGATTTTTACCATTCTATTAAAAGTTTCTTAAACAAAATCAATCATTACTTTGATATTGTTGTTATGGCCCGTTGGCCTCTAAACACGCTCCAAATTTTGCAATTTGCTTAGTTTGGACTAGTCCTAAGCCTAGATAGAGTGTGAAGGGAGGCACAGACTATGATAAATGCAGATTCCTCATTACTAATCCAACCTATACACCTTAAGAAACCATAGCAACAATCAATTATTAAATTAAACGGTTAAAAATTCTTCTTTTCGCCATAACTCTGGAACAAATAAAGATATCAAATTGCGTTATTTACGTTTTTTGTTACAAATTTAAGCTACTTTCCGCTTATGATGTCATAATTATACCGTATGATTTAATTTTTCTGAATAAAATAAAAAAAAACTGGTATTATTACAAATTGCGCCCTCTAACAATTTTATTATGAGCTATCGCGTACCAATGGATGCGACAGTTAAAAGTACTTACCTTTTTCTTCTAAACAAGCCTAGGTTTACTACAATCGGATAAGTCGTTTAAAAATAACAGCGATTTAAATAATTACACTTCAATAGCTTCCCTCTTATTAAGGTCGGTACGCCAATGAGCCTTAGACCAAAATGATGCAGAATTGTCTAAGCTTTCTAACGATGTTACCAAAGGTATGCCTTAATGTGGGAATTTTCGGAGAAATTTATAATTTTATTTTTAATTTTCAATTGCGCCCCTTGCGATGAATTACGGAACTTAAAATAATTTCAGGATTTTCTTGGCGACTTTTATAATGAATTTTTCTCCACTTTTATGTCCACTAGTTTCTGAAATATGGCCGGTGGCCAGCCTTAATGAAACACTGTATATATATATATATATATATATATATATATATATATATTATATATATATATATATATATATATATATATATATAACACACCACCGTGTCCAAGATAAGGATGCCACTATGGGAATCTCGGAAACGCTAAGAGATGAAGGTCCGTTAAATGGAACAAAAATTACGCATTTGAGAGGATGTATTTATGGTCTTTGTAGAACTCGAATATCTCTTTTAGTTTTGAGATATTTGAAAAAATTTAATTTTCTGATTTTCGATTTTATTTTTTCTGACCTAATTTGAAGAGCTACCAAGAAAAGAAGAGAAGAGCCACTTTTCTAGCTCTACTTAATGCTGTTATTCAATTTTGATACAACGTTTGGTTTGTTAGCAACCATCATCAACTTTATTTTTAATACACGAAAAATTATTTTACCATATTTAAATTCTCTCCTTGATTATGAATTTTGATACGTTTCGGATGAGAAAATTCATATTCAATGTAAAACATCGAAAACGTACAGTTAAAACTAATACTAGAAACATTAGAAAACCGTAAATTATTATAAAATTATGTTTTGTAATTTTAAATGATAGACAAATAAAAAACAAATTTATTTTAAAGGTTAATAAACTCACAAAGATGTTCAAAAGATTCCGTTATTCTCTAAACATAAATAGCATCTTCTAACTGTAACATCTAAAACATTCTTCAGCATTTGAGGAGTAATACTAGCAAACGCTTGAGAACAACTTTGTAAAATTTCTTCGTTTTCAATATCGTTTCCATAAATGTAATTTTAATGTATCCCCAAAGAAAGAAATCCAAAGGTGTTATATCTGGAGAACAGGCTGGCACAGTACATTTGCATGAGTGCCAATACATCTTTCTGGAAATCTAACTGACAGGTATTCTCTGACAACTCTGGAATTATGTGCTGGTGCACGCCTCATTAACCAACAACCTTCATTTCAAAAATAAAACAGTGAAAAAATCAATTTTTTTTATAATCTTTATTATCATAAAAGAACCATTCTTTACAATTATAACGTTGGCCGTAACAATTTTCAATGACGCGTTCGAGCATTTCGGGTGCCAATGACTCGAGTAATATTGGCCTCCAATGCCTCAATCGTAGCTTTCTTATCCATGTAGACTTTAGACTTTACGTAGCCCAAAGGAAAAAGTCCAAAGGTTTGATGTCACATGATCTAGGCGGCCAATTCACTGGTTCAAAGCGTGAAATGAATTGTTTACCGAATTGTTTTAGGAAGTAAAACCATATTTTTAATAATAATAATAATAATCTTTAATGCCCAACAGAACATATATATTCCAATTCGGACAACATGTAATATATATATATATATATATATATATATATATATATATATATAAGGATGGTCCGAATTTTATGCTCATAACTGCGAGGGCGTATTCTACTTTAAAAATAATATAAGTTTTCGATTTAAACATATATTCAAAAATCCTTCGTTTCCAAGATACAGGGTGTCAAAGTTTTTTTAAATTTTTAAAGTTATTACCTTATCAAGAAAAATTAATTTGAGTATTTAAAATTGTTTTAAATTCTACAGGGTGGTCCATTTTGGTGTTTAATCCCCACAAACTTTTTTGTGGTACGCCCTTGGTGTATTTTTATTGCAGTTTTAGATTTCTTATTCAATTTAGAAAAATTTTGTCTCTTGAGTTTTCGTAAAGTGCACGATTTTCGAGATAAATAAGATAAACTGTTCAAAACATAGAATTTTAGTTTACCGCTTTTCGCATTTTTTCAAAAACAATGCTTTTCTCGAACAAATGTAACTTATGAAGAATTGTTTAAATGTGATTGACATACCAAGTTTTTTTTTAAGTCAGTGTCGCACGAATAAGTTTGAAAAGAGGTTCTGAACCCAAAAATAGGACACCCTGCTAGTAAATCTGCGAAGATAATTAGAGTAGGCTATGATGCATAGCAATCATTTGATATCTGACATTTTTGACAACTTAAAACGTAAATAAAGTTTTGTAAACAATTCAGTTGAATTTATTTGTGTTTACGTGTTTTTAAAATGCCTAATGTGTTTACAAACATCGAATATGCCGACATACATTTTATTTACGGTTTCACTAATGGAAATTTTTCTGAAGCGGTTAGGGAATATCGTCGTAGATTTCAATAGAAGACAACCTGACATAAAAGTGTCCAGGAGGTACGTCGTCGGTTTTGAGAAGGTGGTTTAAAAAACGTAAGAGGTCATGATATACGGAATGACAGACATAGGCCTGAAATATTGCGTTTTTAACAATAATGGTCGCTTAAGTTCTCGTGCTGCTGCAAGACAACTGAATGCTCAAAACCTACGGGTATCCAAAAGTAAAGTTTTACGAATATTGCATAAGGATAACAGAAAATCATTTCACTTGGTGTTTGTAATTTCGTTTATTAAAGTTAAAAAATCTCGAAAACCGTGCACTTTACGAAAAAAAATCAATAAACACAATTTTTTTCTAAATTGAATAGGAAATCTAAATCTGGCATCAAAATACACAAGGGCGTACCACTAAAAAATTGTGGGGATTAAGGTACCGACACCCCAAAATGGACCACCCTGTAGAATTTAAAAAATTAAAATACTCAAATTAATGCTTCTTGATAAGGTAATAACTTTACCAAATTTTAAATCAATATCTGAAAAACTGTAGCTATTAAAAAAATCGAAAAATTTAAAAAACTTTGACACCCTGTATCTTGAAACGAAGGATTTTTGGATATATGTTTATATCGAAAACTTATATTATTTTTAAAGTAGAATACGCCCTCGAAGTTATGAGCATAAAATTGGACCACCTGTAAATATATATATATATATATATATATATATATATATATATATATATATATATATATATATATATATATATATATATATATATATAGACACACCGTGTCCAAGATACAGATGCCCACTATGGGGATCTTGGAAACGTAAGATAGAAGGACCGTTAAATGGAACAAAAGTTACGCATTTGAGAGGATGTATTTATGGTCCTTGTAGAACTCGAATATCTTTTAGTTTTTGAGATATTTGAAAAAATTTAATTTTCTGATTTTCGATTTTATTTTTCTGACCTTATTTGAAAAGCTACCAAGAAAAGAAGACAATTTTCATTGCCACTTTTCTAGCTATATATATATATATATATATATATATATATATATATATATATCCGGTGTCTAGAATCTACCCACGTTCTATGGCTATCTATGTTATTATAAGAGATACAGAGTCGGTTAAATTAGCAAAGTTGAGCAGAATTACATGATAATTCAAATAACGGTAAGAAACTTCAACATTGTTGCCAACTTTCTAAGAACTGAAATCAGAGATCTGAAAATAACTAAAAATCGGCCAAATTGTCAATCGGCTATATCTTTTTTAATATTCAAAATATAAAAAAGTTATAAGAGAGGCTTTTCATAGCTATTTATACGTAAAATGGGAAAATGCGAATAAAAAAATTTTTTAGTAATTATTTTTCGAGCTACATCCCAAACATACATTTTTTTAAATGGCAAGTATAGGTGGTTATGGACTCGTTCGATGGCTTACTTTTTTCTGATTTCAAAAATGTATAGCTTTGTGTGTTTAATATTATTAGTTAACTCACAATTTAAAAAAAAAGGTAATTATAATATTTATTAAACAAATTAAAATGTGCCGTGAACATTTAAATAATAAAATAAGCTCATATTCTACTACTAAATTTGTGGAAACAACTAGAAATAATGTACTACATTATCAAAATAAAAAAGTTCTAAATAAATATAACTTACAGCGAAGAGTAACAGCAAAAAATATAAACAGATAACACAATCATAGAAGTGCTTCAAAATGCCTTCCATTATTTTGAACACACATTTGACATCGTTTCACAATTTCGTTTTGAACTTTTAATAAACTTTGGTTCTAATTTGTTGTATAGCAACACGAATTTTTATTTTTTAAATCGTCTAGATTACTAGGTTTTACTTGGTACACTTTGTCTTTAATTGCACCCCACAAGAAAAAGTCCAGGGGGGTTAAGTCTGGAAATCCCGGCGGCCAAGCTATTGGACCTCGATTTCCTATCCAATTATTCAAACGTTCCTATAAATAGTTACACACAAGTAATCCATTGTGTGCTGGTGGCCCGTCGTGTTGCAAATAATTCAAATTTTGAATTACGTTCAACGGAAGGTCGTCCAAAATTTCTTCAAATTCGTTTCGTAAAAAGGTTAGATATCTTTCGGAATTTAAATTGTATTCATAAAAAAACGGCCCAATGATTTTGGTACCAATAATACCGCACCAAACGTTTACTGAAAAAGCATATTGATCTCTCCTCTCAACAGTAATATGAGGATTTCCTTGGGACCATTAGATATGATTTTTTCGATTGAAGATGCCGTTGTTTGTAAATTTTGCTTCATCGGTAAAAAGAATGGTTTCGAGAATTGATTGTTTGATCGACTTTCATTAATCAACCATGTAGCAAAACGTAATCTTTTCTGATAATCTTCAACATACAATGTATTTCCTATATGAAAATGATATGGCTTAAAATTATTTTGTGTCAAAATAACGTGGGCTTCATCTTTGAAAGTGTTGCACGCGTTTGCAGTTTCACCAAGGGATGTAGTAGGTTTAAATTCGACGTAAGCTAAAACACGTTCTTCTGTTTCTGTGTTAACATTAATTTTAAATTTTTGAGGTTTTGTAAAAGCCCCATATTTTTTTAAATTCGATTCGAGTTTGGCAAATAATCTCACATCGGGTTGTCTTCTTTTTCATATAAGTTTGAAGATATAATTCCGAAGCAGCATTAGCATCTCTGTTAGACACGTAATAGCAAAAAAGCATATCATTCCTTTCTTCAGAAGAATAAGCCATTACTAAATTAATATTCACTGTTTAAGTACGAACTACAACTGGTTACAACAAATCAATGCAGAGTTTTGTTTTTAATTGTCACAGTACATCACGGCAAACATTGCATTTGTTTAGTAAATACTATAATTTCAATTTTTTGAAAATTGTGAGTTAACTGATAATACTAAACATGCAACGCTATACATTTTTGAAATCAGAAAAAAATAAGCCATCGAATGAGTCCATAACCACCTGTAGTTGCCATTTAAAAAATGTATGTTTAGGTTTGTAGCTCGAAAAATATTTACTACAAAATTTTTTTATTCACATTTTCCCATTTTTCATAAAAATAGCTATCAAAAGTCTCTATTATAACTTTTTCGTATTTTGGATATTAAAAAAGATATAGCCGATTGAAAATTTGGACGATTTTTAGTTATTTTCAGATATCTTAGAAAGTTGGCAACAATGTTGAATTTTCTTATCGTTATTTGAATTATCATGTAATTCTGCCCAACTTTGCTAATTTAACCGACTCTGTATCTCTTATAATAACAAAGATAGCCACAGATTCTAGATATCCTGTATATACAAGGTGACATAGAAAAAAGTGCCATGCATACTGCCACGCGCTAGAGGACACTAAAATAAGAAAAAAAGTTCCTATGAACTTAGGTCCGCAACGCCTTCGTTTAAAAGATATAGGGTGTTGAAGTTTAATTATATTTTTGTTTTTTTTTTAATATCTTTTTACAATGATGTAATAAGCGGACGAAATTTTGTATACAGGGGCTTTTTATCACGCAGAATTCAAATATGACCTTAGTTCTTTTATTACTGATAGAGGACGCCACATACAGGTTTCCATCTTGTTTGAATCGGTCCTAACTTTTTTCCTTACACTGCATGTCATTTTCTGCTTCAGAAAGGTATACCTTATTGAAGTCGCTAGGACCAACGGTTTACGATAAAAATGCATCCGATGCATGGAAATTTTACCGAGAAGCTCGGTCAAATTTCTCCAAAGCTCAACGTATCTATCGAGAATGATATCCTTTTGGTCAGGTTCCTAATGTTCGAAAATTTATTGACGTGCATAGGCGTTTGAATGAAGATGGGTGATGAAGATGTCTGTTTAAAAAAAAAGTTAATAGTGGGAGTTTCCAGAACTCGTCGCACTGTTGAAAAGGAATAACCTGAACACATTATTAGAAGATGTTTCATTGGACATTGTTACAAGAGTGAACTTTATGCTTGATGGCAAGCTAGCTCACTTTTCTTGAGTGGTAAGAAAATTTTTTGAAAGGAGGTTTGAAAATAAATGTATTTGTCGTGGAGGGCTTGTAATATGAATACTGCTCTTCAGTAATAAAAGAACTAAGGCCATATTTGAATTCTGAGTGATAAAAAGCCCCTGTATACAAAATTTCTTCCGCTTATTACATCATTGTAAGAAGATATTAAGGAAAAAACAAAAAAATAATTAAACTTCAACACCCTATATCTTTTAAACGAAGGCGTTGCGGACCTAAGTTCATATTCTATGTCACCCTATATATATATATATATATATATATATATATATATATATATATATATATATATTATATATATACATATATATATATATATATATATATATATATATATATATATATATATATATATATATATATATATACCATCACGAGATCACTTTCCGGCTACCATTTTTTTATTTATCTATCGATTTAAATGAAACATGGCAGGGTTGTTACTCTAACCAAACGTCATTTTTAGGAATTTTTGACAAGCATTTCCGACTTCCGGTTTCACAGGAAATGACCTTAACTTTTGATTTTTAAATGACACCCCCTGCATACTTTTTGTTTTTCGGATTCTGGAGATCATTTTACGGCCGATTGCGTAATATTTAAATCGATTTTTTTCCAAATGTAATTTTAAAATTGAATTTTATTTTCTCATCCAGAGTGCCATGGCCATCTTAAAATCATTTTACATACTTAACTCACTTCCAGAAAAATGCAAACTCACTTTTATCTTTGTTAACTTTTTTACTAGAACGTTCTAAACTTTATTTTTGCCGCATTATGGCGCGCGTCTGAAAGTTGTTTTTAAAACAGCACAATTTTAATGCATTGCTTTGCGTATTTTCCCAATTTTTTCAGACAACGATTGAACAACATTTATTTTAAAACAAACAGAGTGTAATAATTTTAAACAGTATTAAAATTAATTAAAAAAAATTAATAACATTAACAATAATATAACATTAACAATAGGTATTAGATTATAACTTTTGGACCTTTTAACCACCAATTAAATTTTCAAAGTGCTGCCCTTCCACCTCTTGACATTTCCTAACACGAAAAACGTTGTTTTCTACGACATTTCTAAGCATGTCGGGGGTAATGCTAGTAAATGCCGCTCGTATACGGTTTTCTAAGATGTTAAGTGTTGTTGGCGGTGTTCGGTAAACAATCTCCTTAAAATGGCCCCACAAAAAAAAGTCAAGAGGTGTAAGGTCAGGCGAACGAAGAGGCCACCGGATCGATCCACGGGTAGAGATAACATGTTCTCCAAATCGTTCTTCTAAGTAATTTCTCACAACAATAGCGTTGTGAGCCGGCGCACCATCTTGTTGATAATAAAGGTGTTGATTATTTATTTCCAACGGTAAGTCCTCCAAAAAATTTTCAATTTCATGTTGTAAAAAACCCAAATATCGTTCTGCATTTAAATGCCATTGGAAAAGAATCGGTCCCACAATACGAGTACCAATTAATCCAGCCCATACATTTACTCCAAATATCTCTAGAAAATTACCTTCCATCATTCGGTGTTCATTTATTTTTGACCAATATCTTGTATTTTGCCGGTTGAACATTCGATTATTGGTAAATCTCGACTCGTCAGAATACAAAATAGAATTGGCTAGGCTATTATCGGCATCGTTATGTTCCAAGAACCAGTTTCAATATTCCAGTCTTCTAAACAAATCTCCCTCGTTGGCGAAGCTGGTACTTAAATGGTTTGTATCCATGTTTCTTCAAGATCTTTCTCGCTGATTCTTCGCCAATGTCTAATTCAAAGGCAATTTCCCTTGTGGATGCTGTGGGGTTTTGAATGACATATGCTATTACATTTTCTTCCGTTTGTTCATTAATAATAAAATGCAAATTATCTGGTTCTTGGCGCATTTTTTTTATAAGGTAGATAATGTATTGTCTTGTAGGATGATGAAAACGCTCAGGATATTCTTGCCGATAAACTCGTTCGGTTTCCGCTGCATTTTTGGGCCAATGTCCATACATAATAAGTATATCAACCTGCTCACTCTTGGTAAACATTTTTGTTAACTTTATAATTAAACTAAATACAAACTTGAATTTAATTTTTAAGTAAAATATTAGATTTATGTTAATAAACAACAACCTTTATTATTACCTGTCAAACTTTTAAATTTACCATAGTGTTTCCATGGCAACCTAGCCACCTATTGTTTTCGTGGCAACTCTGATGTACTGTGACATAGGAAGTGTATTTTATTAATGAGTAAGACGTAAATATAAAAATAAAAATGTTTTAAATCGAAAATGGGTAAAAATGACAAAACGTGTTATACGTCATTAAATTCGTTTTAAAATATCGCATTTAATGGTTTTATGAAAGTGGTATGCTTCCATTTAATTTTTTTGAGCTACGGCAAAAATAAAGTTTAGAACGTTCTAATAAAAAAGTTAACAAAGATAAAAGTGAGTTTGCATTTTTCTGGAAGTGAGTTAAGTATGTACAATGATTTTAAGATGGTCATGGCACTCTGGATGAGAAAATAAAATTCAATTTTAAAATTACATTTGGAAAATAATCGATTTAAATATTACGCAATCG
Organism: Vesta saturnalis; assembly: GCA_036346205.1. Lineage (NCBI taxonomy): Eukaryota > Metazoa > Arthropoda > Insecta > Coleoptera > Lampyridae > Vesta > Vesta saturnalis. The sequence continues at coordinate 178,454 of JARFJB010002117.1, forward strand.
GCCGTAAAATGAATCCGAAAAACAAAAAATATACAGGGGGTGTCATTTAAAAATCAAAAGTTAAGGTCATTTCCGGTGAAACCGGAAGTTGGAAATGCTTGTCAAAAATTCCTAAAAATGACGTTTGGTTAAAGTAACAACCCTGCCAAGTTTCATTTACATCGATAGATAAATAAAAAAATGGCAGCCGGAAAGTGATCTCGTGGCACCCCGTATATATATATATATATATATATATATATATATATATATATATATACATATACATATAGGGTGTCCAGAAACTCTACGGACAAACTTTGCGTAGTGATTCCAGACCCAAAAATAAGAAGAAAAGTTCATATAAACCCAGGTCCATAAACGCTTCGTTTAGACCTACAGGGTGTGAAAAAATTTTATTTTCCTCGGTTTTATGTTAATTTGAAATTTGGGACGCTGTATCAACAAGAGTAACAACAAATGTCATAAATACATTTATGTATCTAAGCAACAACTTGTCATTTTGTTTTAGTCAAAGCCTGCTAAAATGGCAAGAGATTCAATAGCTGGTTAAATAAATTAAACTGTTCATCAACCAATATCTCGAAAACGGTTCATCTGAGAGGCATCGACCAAGTACACCTTTTTTGCTTAGAACTGAAAAGGTAATAAACTAATTCAAACGGAACGTCAATATACCGGGTGGTAAAAAAGTTAAGGTCAATTAGCTTTTCTCATACCACTGTAGATGCCTGCGATACCTTCAGAAATAATGTGGGAATATGTTCAGGGATTCGCTGCTCATTATCAAAACGAGTGAGATTATGTATCGAAACAAATGGTCATGTGGAACACCTTTTGTAACTTATTATAAGTTTTTGTTATGAACGAATAAGTTCAAAGGTAAATATGTAATTCTAAATATAATTTACATCAGTTCTACATACATAAAGACAAAATTTACATCGATTGGGGCTTGAACCTTGATGGCGCAGTTGGTTAGCGCGGTACTCTAGCAAAGTACAGGTCGTAGTTCAAATTATATAAATATATATATATATATGTATTTAATAAAATTAATAATAATTTCTAACCTTTTGTAACATTTATTTTTTTAGTTTTATTATTTATTTCTTCATTTTCGTTCTTAAATTCAAAGTTAAAATAAAAATACAAACATACGTTACTTTGATTTTTAATTCTAATTAGCTAAGGATTATAGGGAATTAAATTGAATTGTTCATCAAACGGTTGATCTGAGAGGCATCGACCAAGTATACCTTTTTTGCTTAGAACTGAAAAGGCAACAAACTAATTCAAACGGAACGCCAATATACCGGGTGGTAAAAAAGTTAAGGTCAATTAACTTTTAGCATACCACTGTAGATGGTGCCCTCTGCAGGCAGCATCAAAATCACTGAAGTATTTAAGTTTATCGACCACAAAAATCGCCGTGCTCCAAATTTCAGGACCATATTCAAATTTGTCCGCAAAATATCATCATAAAACCGAGGAAAATAAAATTTTTTCACACCCTGTAGCTCCTAAACGAACCGTTTCCGGACCTGGGTTTATATGAACTTTTTTTCTTATTTTTGGGTCTAGAATCACTACGCAAAGTTTGTCCGTAGAGTTTCTGGACACCCCGTATATATAATAAAAATCAAGTTATCTGATTATGCTAGTATGATCTACACAAACATTTAATAATGCATATATCACAAAAAAGTTACTTATTATTTGAAAACATAAAGTGGTGATAAAAAAACAAAGAAAAAGAAAAACCTAATTAAGCAAAATAAAAAGAAACACGAAACAACAAAAAAATCCGATAGATTTCTTAAAGCAAGTTTTCTAAATTTTGATAGTGAATTACGAAAAATATCGCACTCTGATGTAATTTTGTTATAGCTGTTACACATCACATAAACTGTTGAATTCTGAAACAAATTAGTGTGAGCTACACGAAGATAGAAATAGTTATAATTTCGGCAAGAACGCTGTGGAACCAAGAACTCAAGACGTGACAAAAAAGCTGTCAAATCTATGTTATTATTTACAAGATGGTATAGAGAAGTGACAATAAATAGATTTCTTCTTACATCCAGGAGTTGCAAATCAAATTTTGCTAACAGTAAATTCTGGTCAAAACCTATTGGAGGATAAGTACCTTCCAGCTTAAACAATAAGAATTTCAAAAATTTCCTTTGTATCGAATCGATAGCATTCTTATGATAAGTGTAAATTGGATACCATACTAGAGCACAGTATTCTACCTTTGATCTTACGAATGAAAAATACAAAAGCTTCAAAGTTAATAACTTGCGTAAAGTTCTTACAATTCCTCAGGATAAAGCCAGTCATTATTGTAGCAACCCTAGCTACCTTATTAATATGTTCACTGAAGCTAGGTTTACAATCAAACACGATGCCTAAATCGCAAACCACGTTGCAACGATCAAGCACCTGCGTATCATAGGCATAGAGAAAGGATATTGGTTGGGATTTCCCCGTATAAGACATCACTTTGCATTTGGAATGTTTAGCTTTAGATTATTGCAGATTTTCAATAATGAAATATTTTTAAGTCGTCAGCAAACAACAATTTCTGGGAAGTTATATTATATGTTAGGTCGTTTACAAATAGTAAAGAAAGAAGAGGCCCCAGATTAGATCCTTGGGGAACGCCCGAAAATTCAATAAAGCTGTTAGAGTTATAATTATTTTACGTCACATATTGAATGTGAGAATTTAAATATGAAGTGAAAAACGCTAGCAATGTGTCACTAAATCCAAATTTACTTAATTTTAATATAATGATCGTATGGTCAATCTGGCGAAAAGCCTTTGAAAAGTCTATGTAGACTACATCAACTTGACCTTGATTGTCGAGTACCTCAGACGTGTATTAAGTAAAATCTGCAAGATTTTCGTGGCGCCATCATGTTGAAACCAAATGTCGTCGAGACCAAGGGGTTCAATTTCAGGCACCAAATAGTCCGTTATCATGGCGCGATAACAGTCGCCATTCTGTCCGACCTCTGTTTTAAAGAAATATGGACCGATTATTCCACCGTCCCATAAACCACACCAAACAGTTGTTTTAGCTGGATGTAATGGCAGCTCCAGAACCTCTTCGGGTTGCTCATCACCCCAAATAAGGACATTTTGTTTACTCACGTGCTCATTAAGCCAGAAATGGGCTTTATCGGTGAACACAATTTTTGTCGAAAACAGTGGACCTTCTGCAAGCTTATCAAGAGTCCAACGACTGAAACGAAAAAGAGTCGGGAACGGTCGGCTTCAGTTCTCGCACTAGTTGAATTTTGTATGCGTTTAAATCAAGAACCTTACGTAAAATACGCCAAGTTGTTGCATACGACAAGCCAAGCTGTTGAGAACGGCGATGAATCAATTATTCACGGTTTTCGAGTACACTCTCCGCTACTGCCGCTATATTTCATTCTCTACACTATGCCAGACTAAGTCTTTCTAATGAAATGTCAAACAATACTAAATAACAATGCCACGCCAAGTGTAAATCCCCACCACAAAAAGTACCTATAAATGAATCACATGTTATAACGATTTTGGTGGAATGTCATGTTTGACGCTAAAATTCTGCTTTAAATGGCAATTTTACAACTATTTAAATACATACACCGTGTTCAAACTAACTTAGGTGTAGTACGGTAACGAGTTCGATAAGAACACTACACTTATGTGCATTTTTTCTTTAAATACATTGGAACAATTCTAGATTAATTGATAAGAATAATAAATTTATTCGTCGACTTTAAAAATAATAAAATATAAAACAAAAATGACACAGATAGTAGTGCAAAATGGTTCAAATGCATAAATTAATCAAACTATACGAGTCGTTGATTTGCGATTAATTATAGGTGATTGCTCAATAAAATGCCTTACTTTGAGTAACTAAACGTTTTCTAATTAACATACTATCGCGCTCAAAAAATACTGGTATAGCAAAATTTTGGCTGTGTGCATTTAGTTTGACAACACATAATCAATTGCGTGAGCCAGGTATGACCATGAAATATGAAAGTAGCAGTTTATAAGAGTCTTTAATCTATCAATTTTGCCAGTTTGACAAATGCTTAACCCCTACTTGAAAATTATGAGATGCCCGATTTACACACAAAAAATCTGTTTTCATCAATATTTGAATTTTGGAGGTATCTACAGTAACAAGCTGTACCAGTATTTTTTAAGCGCGATGGTACGTATTTCTATAAAATTACACATGGCAACGTCGCACATATTGTACCTGTATGTTATTAGAATTTGATGGAAACACGATTTGGGTTTGGTGGATAGGAAAACTTAAGAGGTGGTTTTGATCCTTTTTGAACATTTTTTTTGGATAGCGTCGGTTAACAATTACCCTTAACAAAACCATAATTTTATTGTATTTTTTAAATTTATATACTGTGTTGTACATTCAATTAGATTGATTTTGTTTTAAGCACTTAACTTTTAATAAGGATGCACGTTTTCTTATAGCTAAGTGACCCGCTTCAGTTAGAGGTCCCATTTCGCAGACACACAGGACAACTTGATCTCCTTCGATCAAGGGAAGGCCGACTTCTTCGGTATTCGTCTTGAATCCATTTTACAATCCTCGAAAATCCTCATTTCGACACCCAGTCCAAAGAATTAGCGAGTCGCTTTGAAGAATTCCGTAACCTTAACCATCCCGAAATCCATTTGGACAACGAGTTCCTTCTATGCCCCTACTACACCCCACCAGGTCAAGGGATACTTCAAAAAGTACGTAGTTCAGCTCCAGGTCAAGACGGCCTTAACCGTATGATACTCAAACTGTACTCCGACCTTACCATATCCTCCTCCTATAGACCCTTTTCCCTTTTAAGCTGGTTTAGAAAATGCTCTGGACAGATTCTAGTGAGGCGACTTAGAAACCACCTTGAACTCAACGAACTCTTTCCTAACAGCTATTCGTCCCAATCGAACGTATCACGCTCCCTTGTTGAAGCTGCTTACAGAGGCCACTAGAGCATTCAATTACAAGAAATGCAACCTGGCTGTGTTTCTGGACATTAAGCAAGCATTTAACAGGGTCTAGTACGCCGGTCTCTTCCACGAGATCTGTAACCTTAACATTCCTGATCAGTTCTCCAAAATTCGTATCTGACTAATCGGTCAGTTCGAGTCAAACTAGGCAACACCTTCTCCGGTCCCGTTCTGTTCTGCTTTAGCCTCGAAACAGAAGCGAGAAAGGTAAACTACTACGATCGAAAGTTACTGAACATTAATTACCTAAGAACTATTATGATGAAGGATATACGCGACGCTCAGTGAAGATTCGCCACTAACAATTAGAAGGATCTAAAAAATATGACACCATTCTCTTGAAATATTTATTTTTACAAATAACTAATGACAGTTTAAAACCACGTGCTTCATAAAAAGGTCGGTTCAAGTGAAAACAAGAAACATAATTTGTGTAAAAAGCTAATTTTTTAATTATAGAAAAAGGCATCAACTTAATTAAATTTCCTAAAATTTACTGATTTGCTGATTCCTATATGAATTTATAAAACCGTGCTACAATACTACACAAATTTCCACGTACTTTGATGTGTTTTCATTATTTGGCAAGATACAAAAATGATGCAAAACCGTACAGATTTGTTCAGTCATAATACATAATAATACCTTTGTCACTGTATGTCACATACCAACCTGTTTCTATTAATTTAAATGCACGGACCACCCCTACGCAAACCGTCACTAAACTTGTTAACTGTACTTTGATTAATCGGAGGGTTTGATAGAACAATAAATGGACATAGCTAAACACTCAAATCAGTTATAAAACGAAAAAAGCAATTTTAATTAACTACCTAAGTTTGTTATAGTTTCGTGTTTTAGTTATAAGTGAATTGTGAACGAAAACGACTCTGTTAACTGTCCAATAAGCAAACTTTAGTCAGGTAATGCGACCTAATTTCAACAACCCTGAAAAATCAATAACTCAACTTTATTGAGTAAGTAACAACCCGACCTCTTGATATGAAGTGTAATTAGGCGATTAAAAGAAAATATCGCACAATAATTCACTTAAGAAGTTTTAAAGTTATTTTACTTTCATCCTAATCTTCTTATACACTCAATCACAATCCAATAAATTAGATTAAAACACAATTTAGCCAAAATTTAAAACAATAGAAAGTTTGCTTTTATAATTATGCTTCATTTAAAAATTGAGTGCTGTTGGAATATCGAGATCGATAACACTTACTTTGTCATTTTTAATGCAACAGATTAAAATTTTCTCCCCTATATATTATCAGCACTTTGATTTTCCTACTACTTCATTTATACCTTCGATTATAAACGGTTTAAGCTCGCTTCAAAAGGAATTACAAGTTAATCTCGATTTAATACTATTTTATTAAAGCATTCAATCTGACAATATTTGTGTTTAAATTTGGATTTCCGAATAACACATATTGTAAATATAAAAGTGCAGGCAAGTGATGGTATTCTCTACGCATGTTTGCAATGAATTTAAAAATTGCTCGCAAGTCATTTTCTCTACGCAAGTACTATGATAAAAATTTCTTGCACGAATAATTTGGTTGTACCAACATAAACATGTTTGGGAAGAATGATTTGCACTACGCAAGTGTGAATAAATTTAATAATTTTTGGTAAAGGCAATTTTAATGTATATTGTGATTGTTAATAAAACAATTAAATACAACAAATTATGCAAATAAATAAAAGTATAAAAATTTCTGCTAAAAATAATTTGCACCACAAAGACTCTTGCAAGAATGATTTGCATTGTGTAAAATACATTTTAGAGTTTCTTGCAAGAATGATTTTCTTTATGCAAGTTGTATTGTTCCTGGTTTACAAAACTAATTTCTGGTAGTCCTTGAGTCTGAAACCTTTAGGTTCGTGGTTCAAACGACCTCACTATTTTGTGCATAAGTAACTAGTGTAATTACTATGGAAGTCTAATTATATACGTTTTTATTATATTAAATAATACAAAATAGAGAAAATGCTATGTAATAAAGAAAATAAACATAAAATATCCTGGATAAACTAAAATAATTAATGAAAACAAAATTAATTCTGGTTGGTCCTATGTCTAGCGTTGCTAGGGACGCCACTGGCAGTTTTTCTCGGCGCTCGTCTCGCCCTGTGTTAGTGTAGTTGTAGAATATCTGATCAGCCAAATGTGTGTTTTTTTCTGATATGTAATCTTAAAAATGTTAATTAAAACAGTAGCGGCGTGCGGGTGTATCAATGTTTTGGTGGTCATAACAGATGAGTGTATTCGGTATTACTCTAATTCTGTATAAAATGTGGTTAGGATATGAACTATGTGATTTTGAAACTTTGACTTGTATCGTTAATTAGTGTGCTATTAATTAAGTATGCCTGCATGAGATATAAATCAATTGGATGTATTTTGAAGACTGTGAACTGATCTGGAGTGATAGCGGAGAAAACATATATCGGGGTAATGGAATATCGGCAATAATTCTGATGGTGTTCAGATGGGGTGAATAATTCAGTACTGGGTGGATGTGAGAAGGTGTGTTTAAAAGATGGAGAAGTACCATTAGGTGGTATCGTAGTGGAATTAAGGGCAAGGGAACTCGTATTCGGAGTCTCACGGTCAAGGAGGGTATCGAGTGATTAAGGGGTTGATTTGCGTGGAAGTAGTTATATGTTAGGGGCCGGGCCTCGGTCGAAATAACTACATCGTTTGTGATAATTCAGATGCCCATCTCGGTGCGGTTGCAACCAAAATGTTGATCTGAATTATAATCTAAGTTATAATCCCTCGCTCTTTTGTGGAGGGTGATGATACCAAATTATATATAATTTCAAGGGTCTAAATAATTAGTAATACGGGGCGGTACCTCCGACAAACTAAGTAGTACGTACCTTAGGGACGTTTATAACGGACGCTAAAAGCAGACTACGAAAAGGGTGGTTATAGGTATAGGTATTTAATGAATGTAGATGGTGGATGATGGTGGTGTAAAAAAAGTGGCAGGTTCTGGCAGGACAGGTAGATAAGATATTTATGGGTACTAAATGGAGGTAGATCTGGTATGAATGTAAAAATGATAAATCTGGTATGAAAGTAATGTAGAATAAAGTGCAAAGTAATAAGTGTATGGGTTTGTTATGTATGTGTCTGTTAGGATTCTGGTAATACTGGTCGGGATGCTTTGTGAAACAGGTATAGGTAAATCTACTAGTATGTGTAACAAGTGCGAATAAGTAAAAAAGTAATAAGACACGTACAAATAACTGATAAGTAATGATTTGCACTACAGAAATTCTTCCAAGAACGATTTGTATACGTCTGCCTAGCTAGCCCCCCACTTTGTGCAAAAGTAACCAAAACATTATATAATTATGCGCTAATTATGCGCTCACAAAATCTGCAAAAAAAAATTTGCGCTCATTTAGTTTAGTAGGAAAATATATTTTTGTGTGAGATGAAAAATTAACAATTTCAAAAATATTAATATATAGGATTTATGCGCTCTTATATGAAGATGATTTCGAGTTTTGCGCTTCAACCCTTAAGGGCTTTTCTCTTGGGCACATGTCGAAATTTGTATATAACTCGTTAAAAATTGCTAATTTGATTATTTAATTATTATTTAATCATACACAATTGGTTTTTGATTTATGCGCTCTGTAACGGGAGCTTTAGAAAAATCAAAATTTCGCACTAAATTATACGAGATTAGATATTTATATATTATTTTTCTGGATAAAGAAATAGTTATTGTTTAATTGTATTTGAAGGTAATTAATATTAGGATGGAAAGCTTAAGTTTATTTCAATAAGTTATTTATATATTCAATTTAAAAATATTTAAATTACGCTGCATTTGCTAGTGCATTAATGTGTTGGAAGGAGAATGAGACGCGGTCGTAATAATAATATGCAGTTTTTAAAATAGTAGCATATAGTGAGCGAGCCAAAACCGTCGCAGTAAGAAAGCGAACAAAACGGGTCGCATAAAAAAATAAGCGATCAGAATTCGGAGTCTAAGCGACATTGTATAGACACGCTGCTCTATAAAGTGTTAAAATTACAAATAAGAATTAATTAACGGTGATAAGGAAGAAGTACAAAATTACCTTCCGTATTAAAATAATAAAAAGTGACGTAATAAGTGAAGATAACGCGTTTTGTATGTCTCAGAACCGTAATCAATTGTGTTTAAATAGTGAACTTTTTTGTGTGTTTGATTTCTCGAAACTTTACATTTGACTATGACGATTTAACGATAAACAACTAGTTTGATTCTGATAAAGATTTTATTTTTAAATGTTAGTTTTAAGATGGTTATCTTATATTATAGGTTTGATTGTTGTATATGTTTGTAAACAACGCATTGATGCATTTTCGTTCAGATTTGGAATTTAATTAAATCAGTATAACGTTTGATTTACTTTTATTGCTAAAGATTATTAATATTACAAGCCTACACAATTATTGAATATATAAATGCAGAAAGAGGTCAACTCAATAGGAATCCAGACAAATAAATCAATCAAAATGAGCATACTTTTAGGGAATGATAACAGAAATCGTTTCTTTATATTAACTTGAGCTAGCCGTTGCAACCAATTAAGAAAGGAGTTAGTAAACATAAAGCTTAAAATTCATATACGCAAACCGAAATTAATTAGCAAGCAAAGTAAAAATTAACTAGTAAATGATATCTTTATAAATTGAACCCATTCAGTTTTAATAAAACGTAATAAAAAAATAATCCTCATTACATTTTATTCAAGGATGTTGATATTATAAAAAAGTTTAAAAGAACTCAAATTCTAGTAGTTAATTTCTCAAATTAAAATTTCGATTTTGCTCAATTTGACTTTGCAAATGCGAAATTTGTATATAACTCGTCTTCATATAAGAGCACATAAATCAAACACCAACTGTGTATGATCAATTTTCTCAAATTAGCAATTTTTAACGAGTTATATACAAATTTCGACATTTGCCCAAGACAAAAACCCTTAACGGTTTAAGCGCAAAAGTCGAAATCATCTTCATATAAGAGTGCATAAATCAAAAACCAATTGTGAATGATTAATTTTCTCAAATTAGGAATTTTTATCGAGTTATATACAAATTTCGACATTTTCCCAAGACAAAAAAAAATAGCACATAAATCCTATATATTATTTTTTTTATATTGTTAGCTTACTCGCTGTCCGCTCAGCCCCCCACACAAAATATTTTTTCGTACTAAACTATACAGGCTATATCGTAAAAAACGCCCCAAGCTGTAACTTCGTTATTTTTGGCGGATTTTAAAAATTCAAAATTAATGTTTTGATATACTGTACAGGATGTCACTAACTTTCATTTTTTATCTTTGCCCTCAGTGTCAGCGATAGTCAACTTTTTTTTCTTAATGGAAACGTGTTTATTTTACGTCATATTGTAGACAATTTTTTTCTGAATTCAACAGTATTACATTACTTAATATTTATTTAACATTTGCATACGATTTGACATAATTTTATAAGTCGCTTTTTGTTTCGCATTCATTTCCACACATGAAGACTTGCCTTTAGCAAAATGGATTGCTAAACACAATAGAATTTATATTCAGCAAGATCCTCCACATAATGCACATGTGAATTTAAATTGGTTAAATAACATATTTGGCGCAAGGTTGATTGGGACAAATGGACCTATTCGGTGGCCTGCTCGTTCCCCTGACCTCACGTCACTTGACTTTTGGTTTTTGGGTTACCTTAAAGACCAAGTCTATTTAAACCAACCGTAGAATGAAAACTACCTCAGAAGAAGAATAATCGAGGTTTGTCGAGAAATACCTCCAAATGTTATAATGAACGCTACTTATGCAGTGATTAGAAGGTGCGAGCACATTTCACTAGTTATTTAAATGGCATTTGTTAATAATTTCGGTTTACTTAATTATTTAATTTTTTATTTTTTCCAGAAATTATTGAATAAATATTAAGTTATGTTAATTCTGTTGAATTCAGAAAAAAATTGACTACAATATGACGCAAAAATAAACGCATGTTTCTATTAAGAAAAAAAAAGTTAACTATCGCTGTCACTGAGGGCAAAGATAAAAAATGAAAGTTGGTGACATCTTGTAGAGTATATCAAACCATTCATTTGTTTTTTTGAATTTTTAAAATCCGCCAATAAATAACGAAGTTACAGCTTGGGGCGTTTTTTTACGATACAGCCTGTATAAGCGCAAACTTTTTTTACAGATTTTTGGGAGGACATAATTAGCGAATAATTATACAATTTTTTTGTTACTTTTGCACAAAGTGGGGGCTAGCTAGAATTTTTGCAAAAAGTGATTTATACTACGTAGTATGGTTCAATTTCTAAATGTCTTGCAAGAATGATTTTCATTATGCAAGTTATGTAAAAACAACTGGTAAGTAATGATTTGCACTACAAAAATTCTTGCAAGAATGATTTGTATTACGTAAAAATGTAATACATTTAAGAATTTCTTGCAAAAAGTGATTTATACACGCAGTATGGAGTAATTTCAAAATGTCTTGCAAGAATGATTTTCATTGTGCAAGTTTATAATAAATGTAAGGATAACTGTCAATTATGATTTGCTCTATCACAGTTTCTTGCAAGAATAATTTGCATTATGTGAGAATGTAATACATTTTAGAACTTCTTGTTAATACTACTCAGTATGATTCAATTTCAAAATGTCTTGTAAGAATTATTTTTATTATGCAAGTTTATAATACATGTAAAAATAACTGGTAAGTAATGATTTTCACTACAAAAATTCTTGCAAGAATGACTTGCATTATTAAAAAATTTAATACATTTTAGAAATTCTTGGTAAAAGTGATTTTGACTGCACAGTATGAATCAAGTTCTAGATGTCTTACAAGAACGAGTAATAATTTGCACTACCAAAATTTCTTGCAGGAATGATTTGCACAAAGAAAGTATTTAAACACGCAAAAATTGCAAATACTGATTTGTACTATGTTAGTTTGCTTTCATTTAAAAGTGTCTAGCGAGAATGTAATTCTGTATCACTAAAAAAGTGTATGAATGAATTTCGAAATATTTTGCAAGAATAATTTGCATTATGCAAGTTTATAATAAATGTAGAGATAGCTGGTAAGGAATAACTTGCATAAGCAAGTATGTATACCTACAAAAATATCTTGCAAAAATGATTTGAATGAAGCAAGTATAATTATACAAATTTCGAAAGTAATTTGCTTTGTATAAGTGTGTAATAAAAGTAGATATTGATGGTAATTAATGATTTGAATTATGTAACTATGTATAAGCAAAAAAAGTGTCTTGCAAGAATGGTTTACATTATGCAAGTTTATAATAAATGTAGAAATAACTAGGAAGGAATGACGCACTACGCAAGTTTGCATCTATTGAAGAATATCTGGTAAGAAAGATTTACACTACGCAAGCATGAACTATTTATTAATTAATAATTTTTATTTTATTCTTAGATGTCAGAATTAATAAATAGTTAAGTTTATGCCCCCTGCCGTAAATAAAAAAACCCGTTAAAAGATTTTGTCAGAGTCCACCGATCACTGATGTTAATGTCACAACAGAAGACGTAAACGCCCACACCCCCATTAAATGTAATCAAGATGCACGCTTATTGAAGCGAAGTTGACAAAAGTCCTTTGGCACCTCAGGAGTACCCTGCACCAATTGACGGTTACTGACGAGCTCTAGAAACTTCTTCACGTATTTGCGCCTAAAAGACTATTCAGCTCGTCCCCGATTTGCAACTGGTTGAAATTCGACCTCTACCAATCTCCGAACCCGTGACACTAGAATTGAGTGAACGTAGACAGAGGTCAACTTTATAGAGTGACGTGCATGCAATAAATTTGAAAACTTCTAACAAAGAACAATTTACTTGAAATTCTGGAAAACCGTATATGTGACAGGACCTGTAACAAACAAAATAAAGCTACGTAACACATAATTAAAATTAAGTTCATCCTCGTGGACCTCTGATAATAGCTTAGCGATTCAACGTATTCAGTATTGTTTTAATTTTAATTTTGTGGTACGTAGGTGCATTTTGCAAGTTTATGATAAATGTAAAAATAGTAATGCTTGCGTTACGAAAGTGTGTACCACTATAACAATATCTTGCAAGAATGTTTGAATGAGTTGTACTACGCAAGTTTGTATCCTACGAGTATAAAAAATATTTTCAAGAATGTAAGTATGTATGAGCACAAAAAATTATTGCAAGAATGGTGTACACTACGTAAGTATTGCAATGGAAGCATTAGAAATTCGAATTTCGCGCCGTTATATGACATTAATGGTTATTGGTTATTTGTATTTGAACATAATTAATATTAACATAAAAAGCTTGAGCTTGTTTCGACAAGTATTTGCATATTAAATTGGAAAGCTTTTAAACATACGCGGCGATTTGCGGATATGACTGTTTTGTAAAAGGGAGCAATTAGAGACGCTGTTATAATGACAGATTAGTTAGTCAGTCGCCTCTAGTAAGCGATCAGAGTGGTTGAAAAGCGATTGCTGCAGCTTGATTTATGCTGCAATTAACATTGTGTAATTACAACGAAAAGTCAGTTAGTATTGTGTAAAGAGAACATAAATGATATTTTCCGTATTAATGCGAGGAAAGGTAAAATAATAAAAAGTGCAATTGTTATCGAGTTAGCGTTAATAAAATTGCACCATAATTTAAAATACGTACTGAAAGTGGCATAATTAGTCAAGATAACGCGTTTTATATGTATCAGAGACGTAATCAATTGTGTTTAAATAGCGAGCAATAAATATAATAGACAGTAATCGATCCAAATTGGCAAATCAAAGTATAAAGGACAATAACTCGAATTTATTGATGTATAAAAAGAGCGCATTCGCGGTTTGTAAATAGCTTGCATTTTTGTTGCGCAAGTTATTTGTAGTTCAACTGAACGATTAAGTAAAAACTGGACAATGTAAATATATTAACAAAGGAAGCGGTTCCAAGTTGACGGGAAGGTGACATCATCGGAGGAGAAGTCGCACAACCTAGTTGAGGCCTTTTCACCGGTCCAAGGAACGCAAGCATTACGTTACCAGTTCGAACAAAGTTATAACTAGTAAGAACCTTTTGATAGTATACTATAAATAAACGAAAATTGGTGTGTTTTATTTATTTTTAAATTTATGTTTAAATACAAATGCTGAACGAAAATATATTTCGTTGATCATTTGTAAAGGATTGTTTTTGCATGTTAATATTAAGAAAAATACTAACATAGAATTAGAATCATTTTTATATAATGCTGTAAACAAAACAGTCGGCAAATAGAATATGAATATAAATTAAAATCACTTAGTTGACGTTGAATCGTTCTACATTTTCATAAAAACAAAAAAAAAATCTTACTCTTATGATTTTGGAAATTGTAAAAGATTGAAATAGAACCAAAACATTATTCTTTGTAGCCAGATGTATGCAAGCAAGGTAATACGCCTGTCACAAAACAATCCCCAACGTGCGAACCATCACAAAATAGCCCCCAACAGAAGGACGAACAAAGAGAACTATTACAGTATCAATCAATTTAAACGTTTCTGGCAAATATTTTGCCTTATAATAATTAATAGCTGTTTTTATAATAAATGATAATAAATGATAGCTTATAAGAATGATTTGTATAAAGCAAGTATTTAATCAATGTAGAAATGGAACTGCACTACGAAAGTTTGTGTCCATCTAAAGATTTGTTGAAAGAATGATTTTTGCTACGCAAGTATTATATTACGGCTTACTGGAAGCCACCGATATTTTGAGTTGGTACAATTACCGAATAGAAGTGTAATAAGGAGCATTTTATATAAGTTCTTTGCTTGAAACGGTCTGTTGCGCCAATCCTATCCTTATTGTATGTTATGTTATGTGATACATCCATAGATATCTTACTTAATAACTAGATAAACAACCATGTATGATCCGAAATGAAACTGCGCATGGGGGTATTAGGAATTGCACACTAGTGAATACTGTACCGTGTAAACATGACCCGCCATGTGTGCAAGAAGTTATTTAAATAATTATTTGTGACCTCACTTGAAAAATTGTAGATTTTCTTTTGATTTATTGCTGTCATTTTGACAAAAAAGCACTATGCAGCTTCTCATATTTCACTTCTACTAATAGTCTGGTAACAAACACAGTCAATGTATGTATTATGACAATTACAATTGATATCAAAAATTGAACTTGACAATTCTAATGATACGACTGCGCATATCCGAATACCCCCAACTTGTAAATTTGCGACCTTATTGAAATGTTCAATTTGTCTCGTATTTTAAACGAGCAGCTCGCATGCTGTGGCTATCTAGTTATTAAGTAAGACATCTATGGATACATCTCGCCACAGATATTTAAAAAGGTGTGGTTATTAGCGCTAACTAGAATTATATTTACTCCCATAAGTAGCAATTGTAAAAACTGAGGAAAGTGAAATCTAGTTTTCCTTTTAGCGTCCATTATAAAATGTTACTTGACTGCAAAACTCATTTTAACCTCATTCGCAGGTATTCAAAGCGCCTTCCTATAAATCAAATAATTTTTCAGACTACTTACATCAAAATATTTTAATTGAAATGCTGGTTGGATTTGTTTAACAGAGATATTTAGCGGGGATCCTTTCAAATCATTCAATTGAAATGCTTTAAATGCCCTATATGGACAGTACTTAAGACTTACCTTATTTTAATTTCATTACACTGAAACTTTCCTTTCGCATTTTAGATATTGTAAGTCTACGATTATAAAAATTTCCATCAAGCTTACACGTGTTTTAATTTCGCAATGAATTAAAACCACTAGCACTGGAACATAGATCATTGCTAATTTAAATTGTTCAACCAGTATACCTAAATAAATAATTCCTTTTGAGTGCTTTTTGTGTGTAATAACTGTTAAAATTTATTTTTTGTGTGTTTCTGTATGTAATATTTGTATAACCTACAACTACTGAATCTATTTTTTTGTGCCTGCTGTGTAAAACCCTGTCAGTGCTAGCTTGCTATTAATTGCATTTGAAACAATCTGTATGTTAGGGATCCTTTTAAATACATGTATTTACATCCTCATAGAATTTTTCTGGTGATATACTATTTCTAATGGAGTCCAACCATTCATTATAATTATTAATTAGTAGTGAAGAACTGCTTCAATTTATTCAAAAGGAAAATATATTTGTTTCATCAGATTAGCGAACTTTTTAATGAACTCACTTCTCGTTCGTCATACTAAATCTGAGCTAGTTGTGTTACCGGGGATAAACATAACGATGAATCAACATAAAAATTTCCGGCAAGAACGATTTGCGTTATGCAAGCTTGTAATAAACGCCGAAATAGCTAGCAGAAAATGATATACGTATCAATATCAAATAATAAAATTTTAGAAAAAAATTCGCCAACTTCCCAAAGCGGAAGGTTGAGTATATGATGACATGTATTCCTAATTATTTATTACTGAATATTACATTATTTTAAGTTAGTTGTCTTTGTATAGATAGTAGATGGTTTGTTTCATTTAGGATTAGTTGCGGTTCACTTGACGGTTATTAGACTCAATATGCATTGTAACGATATTTAGAACTATTAGACTTATTTGCACTCAGATGATACGCCAATGATATTTTAACGTACTGTATAATGCCATTATTAATAATACCTGAATTTTGATGAAAAATAATATAAAAGTAAAATATTATGTACTCAACTAGTGTTTCCCAGCTATTTGTCTACTATTATTTTTGGTATTATATGTGATTTTAATTATAACATTGTGTTGCATATTGTCTTATGCTATATTGTTGCTTAACTGCAAATTCAAAATGTAAGCTAACTTTTACATTTTACCTTTGTTACTATGTTTGATTTTAATTGTAATTAATTAACCCTAAACGTAAACAATTAATGCTGGGAGAGCTAACAGGGCCATTATCGTTATTTATTCTTACCCTTCAATTGAATAAAAAAGAAACTTAAAGAATGGAAACGTTCAAGTTGTCACGGTTTGCGACAATAATAAAATAGATTTGATAAATAAATATTAAACTAAATAATAAAGAAATAACTATAACTCGGAAAGCTAAATTAAAAATAATAATAGAATCATTTAGTCGCAAATAAATAACAGCAAGTCCGGTGAGAGGCGCGAGAGCCAGGAATCACGTTGAAAATTGGAATCTGGTTGAAACGTGATGTAAGTGACAAAATGTGTGTGTGTATATATATATATATATATATATATATATATATATATATATATATATATATATATATACGTGCGTGCGTGAGTGTGTGTGTGCATGCGTGAGTGCGTGCGTGCGTGCGCGCGTGCTTATGATAAAGAAAAGACAGATAAGGAGTTTTAAAAATAAAAGGGCATGCCAAAGACAATGTATGAATCTTGCGGAAGCTAGGGAGGTATGCAGAGATAGGAAAGCATAGAGAAAGATTGTGAATGAAAAATAAATAAGAGGCAGGGATTGTTTTGCCTACTCCGCAAAGGAATGGCGTGAAAGTTAAGTTAAGTAAGTCTATGTTGTGAAAGCGCCAAACAGTATCGCGACAAGTTATAGTGAGCGCATACATTCACGTGAAAACATAGAGTAAATTAGTAAATGAGTTTGCGTATATAAAATTGATGATCCTTCACTCGTAAAAACAATATATAATGCTTAATTAGAGTATCAGCAGAATATAGAGCAAACTTTGGTAACACTAAAAGGCGTCTTGAGATAGATTAACGTTAACGTAGTGTTACGATATAAACTGGCAGTAGAACGGGATAAAAGGTAAAATTGGTGGTTTCGCTCGATTAGGTCGGTGGTCGGGATGGGTTCGGTGTTACTAAATTCTGCGCACCGTGGGGTAGCTTTCCATAAATAAGACACAATAGGGATTGGGGTTGCACTAATACCGGAAAGGGCGCCAGAGTATTTGAAATGATACAATCGGGGTTGCAATGCCTAATTAGGTCGGTTCGCAGCTCGCTTAAATACTCAAATAACTCGCTTACGTGAACGTAATCACAAGTGGTCCTGGGACAATTAGACCTTCGCTATACCTGAAAGGCTACTAATATTATCGCACGCGTATCTAAAGTACTTGCGTGCCGTAAAATCAGTCACTAATCTGATCAAAAACCATAATTCTGTTGTTACGTTACGTTGCTTCCAAGACGAAATCACTTTAAGTCAATTTACAACCAATTGAGATTAGATCAATCAATCCGCTATAAAATATACTGAAATTCACGATAAATAATACATTAACGCATCAACCTTTAAATGCTACGTTAAAATTGAATCATCAGTTGTTAATCTTTCGAACGTAATTACTTTCCTTAAAATAAACACAAAAAAAGAAATATTGACGTTATTTCAATGATCTTATTCTCATAGAAAAAAACAACAAACATTTAAAATGCGCGTAATTAAGGTGCTGCATAAGAAATTGGGGTTCACATTAAAAAAACACCACAAGTGCATTAATCTACAGATCTAAATCACCATCGAGATATCAACACAATCGTTACATTAATTTTTCCTATACCATTTAAGTCACTTCGTTTAATTAAAATTCAGTCATAGCTAGTTTCAACATTCGCCTTTACTAAAATTACTGTAAATATAACTCGTATGGCAAGATAACAAAGATTATCACTAATAATCTGCGTTATCCTTTCAACGCAATCGTCACATAAAATTTCGATACAAAGTAGTCAATACAACAAATCAAAAGAACTCATGTAAATTTGGATTATAATACAGATACAGATTTATTATTTCGAAACGGCACATTTTTGCTAAAATTACGACCACGTGACAACTGTCATGGCGGAGGTCCGTAACTGGACTATATTTTTTTAGATTATTACAATTGTTAAACTATAACAAAAGTTTTGGAAATTTGATGAAACAACGGGATTAAGAATGTAAAAGAAAAATCAAGCAAGGTAGTTGAGAGCTTTATGTTTAGATGTGAGTCAAGCTTCACGTGTAAACCTTAAGGTTTAAAAATTACACTCCGGTCGACATAGGGGTCATTTTGTCCTCAATTGCAAACTGTCATAAATTTTGGCTACTAACTATTGAGTTACATAATACCGTGGTGGGATTAATTAATTAAATATTATGTGCAGTTTGTTAATATTCAATTGACGATGATATTGTTTTAATTGTTTGATTAAAACATTTGAATTTTTTATAGTTTCATAGAAAATTTTAAGTGAAGCCGACCGCAAATAAGAACGAAAAGGGACTTTTCACTTTAACCATTTACGTCGCTGTAGTACGAAGAACTGTTTATGTAATGTTAAGTGTATTTAGCAAACGGCACTGAAGACATTTTCTGAAAAAATTTAAATGATTGCAGTGTTGGTGCTTGAGGTAAAGTATCAATCTTATCGAGCAACGTAGAAGTGATCGACCCCATTCAGTTACAGTAAAGAGAGTTATTTCCATGAGTTAAGTCGCCCGCCTAAACCATGATTCAGCTGCTGCTGAAGCGTAAACAATTTGGAGGTGTTATTGCTAGTCCTCATAGAACAAAATGAGTTTTGTGACTCGTATCTGTAAATACAATGAGTAAGATCTTTAGCTTTGAATTAGATTATTATCTGATGTGATTGGATATCAAACCCATTTATTTTCACCAATTCGTTGAAGCAATTAATTTTAGTAACGCCATCATCATTATCATCGTCCGCCACTGTATTATGTAGATATAGGTTATAATTCCTTTTACTGTCGAACAAGACAAGTTTATTTTGGAAGCTTATTTCCGAAACGGCTAAAAAGATGTTGATGGAAACTGGAAGTATTCAGTACGATTATGTGTTGAAGAAGATCGAAATCACTTTCAGAACATCGAATTAGATGATGATGTTTTATGTCGACACATTCGAAGAATTGTTAGTTGTTTTCATGAGCATGGTAGTGTTTGCAAAGGAAAATCTACGGGTCGCACAACTATTCTTACAGAGGAAATGTACGTGCACATTTGGAAAGAAGTCCGACAAAACCTTTAAGACAATTGGCCCAGCAAACAGGTAATTTTGTATTATACAAAACATGATTGACTTGTATGTTTAAGCAATAAAATAAAAAATAAAGTTAGATTGACGACATTATGCATATTTCAATATAAGCAATTGTTACAGGTCTTTCTTATAGTACATGCCATAAAGCAGTCAAACGTCAATTACATTTTCATCCTTACAAAATAACGGTTGTGCACTAATTTCTACCTTTAGATTTTCAAAAGCGTTTAGAATAGTGCCAAGGGTTCAACAACAACTTGGGAGATGACGAAATACTGAACTTAAGGATGAAACATGGTTCCATTTCTCTGGTGGTGTGGATTCGCAGAATGACCGTGTGTGGTCAGATGAAAATCCACACGTTTTTCAAGAAACTACTTTGCATCCTATTAAAATAGGTGTTTGGGCTGCTATGTCTCGAAGAAGAATTGTAGGTCGCATTTTCTTTGAAGGGTACAGTAACTGCGGCTCGATACAAGACTATTTTGGAACGTTTCATTGATCAACTGCACGATAACAAGTTGCAACATGGTTTTCAGCACGATAACGTAACAGCTCATACAGCTAATCAAACACTAACTTTCTTACGTGTACATCTTGATGAAAGAGTTATAACTGTGGGAGTTTGGCCCCCAAGGTCACCTGACCTTACTCCACTGGATTATTTTCTATCTGGACATTTAAAAAATAAAATCTACAAGACACGCAATTCAAAATATTACAGAAGCTCAATTAATAAATGTATTTGAAACCTAAATGGAAGAGTAGATGCCTGTAATGCAAACAATGCTGGTCACTTTGAACTTGTTTTATAGATAATTGCCAAGTTTGATTTTGTTTTTCTATTTTTAACTGTAATAATAAACATATACCTATTGTATTATGTACTTAAATATAAATAAATAAAACTAAATTTAAAAAAATTAAGTGTTAATTCAAAATAAACGTAAATTAGAATTTTTCAAGTTTTTGTATTTATATATTTATGGTAGTATTTATTTTAATATCTGCATTTACGCCACTGCATATAGCACACTTTTCATTTTAAGGATGCGTAACAGCAGTACTGTTCTAGGAGCGGCACGGTCAAACAATAATGATTTAATGTTTTAAAACGACATCTGGGAATTACCTCAGCGAATGTCACGATGATTAACCATATTTGGAGTAAATAAAAGAAAAGCTTGTTTCGCCATAACGATTATTGCTGAACTAAAAATTAGATTAAATATTTATAAAGTTATTTAAACAAGTCAAAGTTGTTTGATTTCTATTCTTTTTATTGGTTCTTCAGTAATCACGAAGGTATACACAAACTGTACAAGGTGAATAAGAAAAGTTTTGGCAATTATACTGCACATAAATATTTATTGATATAGTATATTACTACCAAAATGGTAGATATCGCACAAGCGGGAATTTTCACATTAGGGCGCTAGGCCGAATGTGAGAATCCCACGACCATGAAAAGACAGTCTCCTTACTGTGTTATTGATCACAAATTAAACAATTACAGAATATACTTTAATCTAATATTTCAAGTTTTTTATTAAGAAATCATAATCGTGCCCTAATAAATAGTGTAGTTCGTAACTATTAAGAATTTAAACTTATCAAATCATAAAATTCAAATGATTTGAAATCACTATGGTACTGCAATCAGCTTGCTCATATAATTTATGTGTGGGGACTATGATTGCGACCGAACTCCTTATCAGGCCTACGACAACCAGTAGTTGCTACGGTAACTTATAGACAAGTAATGCGAAAATAAAAGGCACACGTATTTCGTAATGGGTACAGTGAGAAAGTGAAACGCACTAGTGTGCGAAGTATTATTTTCTGCACTGTTAATTGTGCGATATGAAAATGAAAAAGATATTAAATGACATTGATTTACTTTTGATGAACTTTTACGTTTTTCTAAATCTAATTAACGATCATTATTGCACTATTTTGAATTAACACCTTGTATCGCTAGTATGAGCTTGGTGTACCTACAACCGATATTACCAGATACATCAATATATAGAAGATTTGACGCACATGCTTATCTATCTGATTACTTAGCGACTGATAATTTGTTTCACCTTTAATTATTTTACTTTAGGGAATCGAGTCACCATTCTTACAGTAATCACTCCATACTCTACACTAAACCGCATATAAATGTGTTATGCCAATAGAATTTCCAAGCACTTCGCTTTAAGAAGTAAACATAAATTATTGCGTCGTAACTACGTTAAAAATTTAAAACCGATATAAGGGGTTAACACTATTAATCTAAACTTAAGATTGCTGTGATAATTAAAGGCGACAAAAGTACGTTGAACACCTGACAAGTAAGCTCACTTACATTGGTTACTATCACGGAAAAATTTTAAAACTGATAAATGTAGACTATTACTGCTTATAGATAATTCCTTAAAGCGTTAAAAATATGTTTAAATTTCACAATTAATGAAGTCTTAATTAGCTCAGCAATCCGTAAACAAGCAAAAAAAGTAGATTTCTATTGTTCTCGTAACATAAGCTTAAATAAAAATTAATCAACTGTAATAAAATACCGTGTATAAATTCTGAAACCATAAATAAACACCTAATTCTCTGAAAAAAAAACGCTCTTAGGTCATGTATAGACTTCATGGGGCGTAACACATATTTTCGTTGATGTTAAATTCAAAAGTTTCTGCGCAGCTACTGGATCAATATCATTAGAAAGGATGTACAACCCCTTGCATTCTTGTATTTTTAATAATTTGATGAAATAAACACTGAAATAACGTTCACCTTTTATTTCTTGTTGAATAAAATACTAGATCAAGTAGATTGTTCGTTTATGTAATTTTGGCAAAACATCAAGAAGAGTGTAATAGAAACAACAGGTGAGCGTCTAAATAAAAAATTTATAGAAACCAGATTATGTGGTTTCTATCCTCTTATATAAAATTACTTCGTCCATATAAGCCTACCTTTTTTTAAAAATACATGCAATAAAAACGCTTGGTACAATTCCTTGTAAATGTAATAATTAAACAGTCAGCGGAAATAATGTACCTTTCAGAGAACAAAGCCGACTAAATTCGAACGTAATCGGTTTACGGTCGTCCTTTCTCTTCTAAAACTCGCTGTTCTTCCAGTGTTTGCATACAGCAGCACAACATTCTTTTGCATTATGGTTAAGAGTAACATAAATAAAACTTAGCAAAACATTATTGAAATAATTAAGAATTCGGATGTCAGAACTAATAACAAACCGCAATTGTTCGATAAGCTGGCGAAGTTAGACGAGAGTAGGATGAAACGTGTATTTAATAAATAAAAGAAGCGTGAGTGGAAACATTCCCCTATGACAAAAGAAGTTTATACACAAGTTCGTAATTTGATCACGTTAAGCAATTATGCCAGTTACTAAAATATAACTATATCTACTACATATCCTCCGACAAAAATTCTGTTTTGGGTTCGAACATCTAAGAATCTAGTGCACTTTATGTTCCAGTGCAGTATATAACCAAATTTGCCTTATTAAATAAGTTAAGTCTGACTTTGACGTCCTTAAGAACCTCCTAAATCTAATTTTCGTAAACTTACGGTAGCTCTCAAGGACATCAAACAAAAGGTCAAAAATCAAACATATTTAATACCAACTTAAATTTAGCCTTTTGTTTAATGTTTTTGAGAGCTACCTGAAGTTTATTCTCTTAAACGTCAGCTAGCTTTCATGGACAACAAACAAAAGGTCAGATCGAACTTAGATGATAAGTTAGATCTAACCTCTTTAGATGTCCACTAAAGCTGCCTAAAGCTTACTCTCGTAAATTAAAACAACTTAGGATATCAAACGAAAGGCTAGATCTAATTTATTTAAAAGTAAGTTAGATTTAACCCTTGTTCAATGTTCTAGAGAGCTACCTAAAGCAAATCCTCTTAAACTTCAGGTAACTATCAAAAGACATCTATCAAAAGGTCAGGTTTAACTTATTAAATAAGCTATATCTTTGGCTTGATGTCCTTAAGAACTACCTGAAGCTAATTTTCGTAAACTTTAGGTACCTGTCAAGGTCATGAAATAGTAGGTCAGATATGACGTATCATGTTAAATGTAACCTATTCGAGCTACCTGAAGCTCAATGTTTTAAACATTAGGCAGCTTTCAAAGACAACAAACAAAAGGTCAGATCTGACTTATAAATAATAAGTCTAAGCTTATGTATCTAACCTTTTGTGAGATGCCTTTTAAAGCTACCTTTTGTTTAATATCCTTCAGAACTACTAATTCTCGTAACCTTCAGATAGCTTTCAAGAACATCAAACAAATGATCAGATGTACCTTATTGAATAATAAGTTAGGTATAACCAGTTGGCAATCCTTTAGAGCTTCCCTAAGAATTATGTTTGACTTTAAAAGCTGCTTGAAGCTTAATTATTTTAAACGTCCGGCAGGCTAAAGGACATTAAACAAAAGTCAGATCTAACTTAATAACTAATAATAAGTTAGATCTAACGTTTTCTTTGATGTCCTTTAGAACTGTCTCTCTCAGAACCAGGTAGACTTCAAAGACATGAAACAAAGGAACGGTCTAATTTATTTATTAAGTTTGATTTAAACAAGTTAAATTTAACCTCCTGTTTAATATCTTCACAAGTTACCTGAAGTTCATTCTTTTAAACTTCAGACAGATCTCAAAAATAACAAATAAAAGGTCAAATCTAACTTAGTAAAAAATAAATTAGACTAGATATTATAAAATAAGTTAGATCTAACCTCTTGTTTGTGGTCCTTTAGAGCTCCCCTTTGGCTGATGCCTTTAAGAACTACTAAATTAATTCTCGTAAACTTCAGGTAGCTTCAAAGTACATTAAACAAAAGGTTAGATCTAACATACTACATAATAATAAGTTAGATCCAACATTTTCCTTAACGTCATTTAGAGCTGTCTGAAGTGCACTCATAAATATCAATCACATCCACTTCTATCAAAAATTATTGCAAAGGGCATCAACCATGAACTACTTTCGTCCCTCTAGTCCAATAAACTCCACAGCGACCACCAGTATGGGATCAGACAAAGTCGTTCAACGAGTGCTCTTCTTTCATGTCACCCAACTTTCGAATAACACATTAGAAAGGCTTGACCAGGTTTGGAAAGCTCACCTCGTTCGGCTTATCCGATACGCCCATCAATTGGAACTCCAACTTTCTTGACAAAAGACGTATACCATTATCTCATTTCCTCAAAAACTAACCCGATTCATTGCTTTGCAAACAACAGCACTCTACATTGTAGTTCTATTCAGTATTCCCTTAACAATAAGGTCTAGACAGGACGTAAAAGTAAAAATGGCAGTCTCAATCACCAGAGGCTTACAACGTATCCTTGAATGGGGAAGGAATAATCTACTCACGTTCAAGGCCGACAAAACTTAGTGTTGCCTTGTCTCCGCCAAGAAATACCGATCATTTCCTTCTGTAAACATGAATGGCTTAGTTTTCAAACTCTATTTCTATGTTAGGGATTACCGTATCGTTGAACCTTTCATGAGTTGACCACCTTTCGTCAGCCAGCTGCCCGTAAATTGAGCTTTCTATACAGATCTAAACAGTACTTCACATCGCACAACCCCTTCTACTATATAAGGCTCAAATTCGACCTCATCTGGAATACAATTCCCACTTCTGGACCAATACTCCCCAATACGCCCCTGATATGGTAAACAGCGTCCAAAAAAGAGACCCGTCTCTAACTTCTGACCTACAGCCTCTTGAGCATAGAAGAATAGGTTCAGTTCTTTCCTTGTTCTATCGCTATTACAATGGCAACACACTAAACGGGAGCAATCTAGATTCTTCCACACGGCTACCAAATTTTTGAATGCACTACCCAGTTCCTGTTTCCTCCAAACCTTGATTTAAGTAAATTTAAGATAACCGCTCATAAAAATTTTTCGGCAGCCTAACGATATCCCTATGCTTTAGCACGTTAGGCTAATATTAGCCTGTTCCGGAGCACTGTTAGTAAAAAATAACCTTCTAGTATTTTTCAAAGAAATGAAACAGAGAAACAGTCTACATTATTTAAGTAATAAATTAGATTTAACCTTTTGTTTGATGTCTCTAAGAAGTACCTAAAGCTTATTTTCTGAAACTTCAGGCAGCTGAAGCTTATTCTTGTAAACTTCAGGCAGATCTCAAGGAAACAAACAAAAGGTCAGATCTAACTTATTAAATAATAAAGTTAAACATAACTTTTCGTGTAAAGTGTTTTAGAGCTACTTTTTGATTGATACAAAAGATCAGATCTAACTTATTGAATAGAAGTTAAATCTAACCTTTTGTTTGTAGACCTTTAAGACTGCGTTTTGTTTGATGTCCTTAAGAACCATGTTTGGCGTCTTTAAAAGAAGCTTAATTATTTTAAACTTCAGTCAACTCTCAAGAACAACAAACAAAAAATCAAATCTAACTTATTAAGTTATGTCTAACCTTTTGTTCCTAGTCCTTTAGAGCTGCAGCTTGTTTGATATCCCTACGAACTACTTTAAATTAATCCTCCTAAACTTCAGGTAACCCTCAAGGACACCAAACAAAGGTTAGATCTATCTTATTAAATAATAAGTTAAATTCAACCTTTTCTTTGACGTCCTTTAGAGCTGCCTGAAGCTCACTCTCATAACCTTCAAGTAGCTTTCAAGGAAACCAGACCAAGGAAGACTAATTTAATTATAACAAATTACATTTAAACTTTTGTTTGTTGTCTGTAAGAAGTACTAAAAGCTCATTTTCTCAAACTTTAGGCAGCTATCAAGAACGTTACCTAACAGATCAAATCTAACGTATTTAAAAATGAGTTAAATTTAGCTTCAATATCTGTGCAAAATACCTACAGCTCATTCTGTTAAACGTCAGGCAGCTCTCAAGGACAACAAACAAAAGATCAGATTTAACTTATTAAATAATAAGTTAGATCTAACGTTTTATGTGATGTCTTTGTCTGATGCCACGTTTGATGTATGCAAGAGCTACTTAGAGCTTACCTGTTTTAAATCTCAAGTAAAGCAAGTACAACAAACAAAGGGTGAAAACTAACTTATTGAATAAGATAGAGCTATCCTTTCTTTGTAGTCCTTTAAAGCTGCCTTTTGTCCGATGTCTTTAAGAACTACTTCCTCGTAAACTTTAAATAGCTCTCAGAGATATCAAACAATTGGTCTAATCTAACGTACTAAAGAACAAATTAAATTTAACCTTTTTTTTATATCGACGAGAAGCACTTCAGGCTTATTCTTTTAAACTTCCCACTTCTCAAGGATATTAAACTTATTAAATAGAACTAAGTTAGGTCTAACCTTTTACTTGATGCCTGAAGCTCCCGAAACCTTCTGGTAACTTTCAAAGCACATCAAACAAAGGAACGGTCTAATTTATTTAATAAGTTAGATTTGACCTTTTGTTTAATATCTCTAAGCACCAAATCTTTTTCTGTCAGGTAGATCTTGAGGACATCAAACAAAGACTCAGATCTGCATATTAAATAATAAGCAGGTAGCTTTCAAGAGCACCAAACAAAACTTTAGACGTAACGTATGAAATAAGTTAGAACTGACCTTTTGATTGATGTCTTTGAAAGCTACCTAATTCTTCTTCTCGTAAACTTCAAACGGCTCTCAACAATATGAAGCAACAAGTCACGTCTATCTTATTTAATACGTCTGAACTAATCTTTTAATTAATGTCATGTAGAGCTTCCTGAAAGTCTTTCTCGTTTACTTAAGGTAGCATGAAAGGACATCGACAAAAGCTCAATTCAACCTTATTAAATGAGTTAGATCTGACCTTTTGTTAATGTAAATAAAAGCTACCAGAGAGTTGAGAGAGTCTTCACCGCGTTATAAATACGTTATATAACAATAACTTGATTTCATTGGTACGCACAAAAATAAAAAAAGCTAACTTGCGTAAATTAATTTCAACGAACACGGTTATTTTACAGCTTATGCCATCTGATTATGAAGAGTATTCAATTGTCACTTACCTGCTGTCAGACGATGTGATTGTATATATTGGGAACATTTCCATTTAAATGTAGTACATAACCATTTGACATTTAGTTACATGTATGTCAATATTAATTATAGTGATTAACTGGGTCATTGCTTTGATTTACTAAGGAGGGTATTGATAGAGCTACACTTCACTTCTCACTGCAATAAATTACGTCATTTGTGTATTGGGGGGCTACACAGAGTAACAGAGTTTAACTTTTTTTCGTTTGGTCCTGATTAACAGCTGACATTATTTCGTTTCACATATTTCCTT
Source organism: Vesta saturnalis (assembly GCA_036346205.1). NCBI lineage: Eukaryota > Metazoa > Arthropoda > Insecta > Coleoptera > Lampyridae > Vesta > Vesta saturnalis. Next base: position 206,921 of record JARFJB010002117.1, read on the forward strand.
TTTTTACTAATTTATAGAATCAATTTATTTATTTCGAGCGTATGAGAAATCGACTATTGCCTTTGGTTCGCTCTATCTGCTTGTAAGGTACTGAGGCAAATCGCTCAGATTACAATAGTTTGTCTAAATCCCAACAATTTCCTACAATTCGGAATAGTCCCTCGAACTCGGTTCCAACGTTAAAAATTAGGGAAGCGACTGAAATATCTAAATTTGGTTTCCATACATTGTCACTTACACTGTAAGATTGTATATATATATATATATATATATATATATATATATATATATATATATATATATATATATATATATAATATATTCTAACCATCGTCGGTAGTCTACTTTAAATTAATTCTCTTAAACTTTAGGTAGCTCTCAAGGACATCTAACAATAGGTTAGATCTATGGTATTTAATAACAAGTTAAATCTAACCTTCCGTTTGAAGTCTTTGAGAGCTCTCTCAAGACACTAAGGAAACGGTTAGATCTAACTAATTAAATAAATTAGATCTAACCTTTTTTGGTGCCTTTTACAGCTGCCTTTAGTTTGATGTCCTTAATAACTACCTCAAGCTAATTCTCATGAAGTTCAGATAACTCTCAAGGACATCAAACAATAGGCAGATCTAATGTATTTCGTAACAAGCTAAATTTAGATTTTTGTTTGATGTCTGAGAGGTACCTAAAACTTATTCTTTTAAACTTCAGACAGCTCTCAAGGACAAAAAAAAGTCTAACTGATTATGAAATCTAACCTTTGTTTGATGTTTTTCACAGCTGTCTTTAGTTTGATGTCCATAAGAACTACTGCATGCTAATTCTCATAAAGTTCAGATAACTCTCAAGGACAAAGAAAAGCTTAGATCTAACTTTTAAATAATAAGTTAGAACGACCCGTTTGTTTGTCTTTTAGAGCTGCTTTTTGTTTGATATCCTTTAGAACTAGTTCAAGCTATTCTCATAACTTTCAGATAGCTTTGAAGAATATAAACAAAAGATCACATGTAACTTATGGAATAATAAGTTAAATCTTACCTTTTGTTTGAAGTCCTTTAGTGCTTATTCTTTTAAAATTCCGACAACTCTCAAGAATATCAAACAAAAGGTCAAATCTAAGTTAGATCTATGGTTTTGTTTTGTAGTCCATAATATCTGCTTTATGTTAATTCTCGTCAACTTCAGGTCATCAAATAATAGGTCAGATCTAACGATTTTAATCTTTAGCATTAAAAACGCTCAACAATTTTCTACAACAAGAGTTCATTCGGAATCGCAAGCTTAGTAACAACTAAAAGTAAAAGTTTGCGAAGCGACTAAATTTCGTTTCCATACATTGCCATTTACCTTGTAACATTCTACGTATATGACGTCAACGACTAACAAAATTGTAAATAAAAGCAGTTATAAAAAGTATGTTAGCGATCACAAAAAGTAAGATTAGTGAATATGTGTGTACAGTATGTCTACAATAACGAATAATGCAACCAAGTTAAGTAAATTAATATATCAAATACGATTATTAGTCTTTCTGACAACCTGTCACCAGCGATGGGCAAGGTATGTAGATCCATCGCTAAATTATGATTAACAAAATGGCTTTCAAAATCCTTAATTTGGTACCATTCCCCACCATAAATAGAAAAAAGCAAAGCGGAGAATGAGAAACAGAAGCCTAACCTTAAAAATTCATCTGCATCAACACTATTCAAATGGTGGTAAAAAATTATAAACGAGTAGGTTCTAACGTCCCATCACGAATAACCCCTTAATGTTAGAACCCAACATCGTTTTCAAAACAATTCATTTGCCTATTTATTCATTCAGCAGGATTGGAAAAAATAACTTTGCAAACAAAATCAGTACGCGAGGGTACGTGAAAATTGGTAAAGTAATGAAAACAAAAGAAATTGAGTGATTTTAAAAGAATGTAATGTATAAAGTTAAAGTGAAAGTTTTTTTTTGGTAATGAAAGCATTCTATTACGTAAGTAAAAAAAAACATGTAAGTATATTTAAAGCTCATAGGCAGATCTGTTATGTTTAAAACTGCAAATAAATTTTTGCATTTTTACCGCATGTTGGTCATTTTTGGTAATCCAAACTTAAATGAAGTTGCGCCTGACATATGCACATTGTATATACCTCTTCGAAATATATTTGTCTTCTCCCACCTCCTTGCAGATAAGAGTCGTTAGGAAAATAGTTAATTACTTTGTATGGTTAGTAATAGTATTGACTTTAACCACAGATTGACATAATGTATATATTATGTACCGTTTTCCAGCTCTGAGAAGCGTATAGAATAGTATTTTTTTGGAAGAAAAATTCCAGTTTTCAAATATAAGTGCATTGATGTTTTTAGTAATCACATTATTTTACTATGTAATGTGTGTTTGAACGCCCTGTATATATGCGTATGTTTTTCGTTTTTTCCATGTTCACAATTCTCGATTTTTCACGCTAACTAAATTTGTTGTTCGTAAGGTTAAAAGTAAGACTAAAATATTGTACTGGTAGATTTCCCTGAACTTTATAGTGGTTTTCATATTGAAACTTACCATGGATTTCTGAAATTGGCATTTAAATTTTTTATGAATTAATGAATTGGAAATAGGAAACTACTTGACGCCGTATTTCTGTCAGGATGCAGTATTTCAGTCCGTTGGTGTTAATTAATCATCTTTGCTGTCAATGTAATATTTTTCTTAGCCACCATTTGTACTCAGTAAACGTTCAGAACTCATGCCCTTAAACTTGATAGCGTGAGTTAGAAACAGGATGTAACGTTAACATTTTTTTTCGTGCGAAAATTTGTTGAGAAGTAAGATGTGATTGAAGGTGGATGTTGTTAGTAAGGTGTGAAAAGTTGGGGGTAGCACAATTTACCAACAGCGTATCCGATCTGAAAAACCTTTTCGTGAGGCAGCGTCCTCTTCGCCATTTGGCGGATTTTTAGTGGACTATTCACCAGGTCTAGAGAGTTTTGTGTGATGTTATCATGGTCTTGGACACCTGTTTATCGTTTCGAGATTAGGAGTGTTTTTTTAAGTGCTTTGTAATCTATGGAGTATTAGATCGCTACGGCAGATTTTAATAATTTCGTGGTAAAGTGCTATTTCTAAACTCTTTGTTGCCGAGTTTTAATAATAAGTTTGAATGAGTAAATTTAGTCAAGTAATGCTTTGTAAATAGTGCATTTACGTTAAATCAAATGACGAATTAGTTAACGTGGTTGTGAATTCATTAACTGTCGTAATGCTGAAGTTATTTCATGTAACTATAAATGGGAGGTTGCCGTCTGTGAAATATTACCTGAAGAGCGTTACCGTAGAAATTCGAGGAACCAGTTTCGATCGAGCCGAACCTGGGATGCAGTTATACGACCTATTTGCTTGTAATCCAGAGGATTGAGTTTAATCTAGTTTTGTAACGTCATGCTAATTAAAGCTAAACTTTTAGACTTTTTTATTCTGCTGCGTTATAAATAAAGTGTTTTTTTTTGTGTTGATGTGGAAGGGTTCACACGCTTGGTTTATATAATCTATCGTATAAAGGCCATCCAGGCAATTTAGAAACAGGCGTATTCATCCTCACAATTTATTGTTTATATCCTGAATTTTTATTTGTGTAAATTTCGTGTATTGAAAGTTTATATTACCGATATTTTGTATTATTTCCAATTTATTTAATGAAAGGTATTTGTTTATAACATATGGTAACTGACCTTAAATGGCCTTACAAGCGCCTCGCCGACCGAATTTGGTTATTATTCTAGATTTCTAATTTTGAAATGCTAACTTCAATGTGTTTTTGTAATTGTACCAAAATTTAATATGTAAACGTCATAATGTACGACCTTTATTAATGTTTATAATTATTTTATTGACCAATATGAATCTATTGCGATACGTCCTATGTGCTACACTTTTGTTGACGTAATAATAAGTTAAAAAAAGGTTAGATCCTTTTGATTCATATTTAAGATTTTGTAGTGATTGAATTCATTTGTTATTTAAGTTTTTTTTAAAGTAATTAACTAAAGGTAAATTTTGGAGATATGAGATTCATTATGGTTGGACGTAATGCATTTAGATAACGTAGTTTGAGTCTGATGACCGACCAACTGATCAACTGTCGTTATATGATCCGGTGTAAAGGTGAGCTGATTGTTCATTGTTGTGTATTATTTTTCGAATTAAAACCCCGGTTATTAAATTTGAGGATTTTATAAATTATAGAATTAATTACCGTTTTGATCAGTTATTTTTTTGGTATTTGATCCAATAATTTTAGCGCTAAATTTATCGAAATATTTAGTGAGTTTTAGCCTTATTATCTAATTATATATATATATATATATATATATATATATATATATATATATATATATATATATATATATATATATATATATATATATATATATATATAAAGTTCAAGGTTTTATTGAAGTTTAGGTGAGCTTGACGTAAAGATTTTTGGAATAGAATTTTAGTAGTAGAGTAGCTTATTTTTGAGTGAATGTTTTGATTTCCTGTTAGACCAATCTAACAGCTGGCGCCTTTTGACATTTTTTCCCGATTTTGACGTTTTGGGAGTTGTGACAGGTGCCCTTTTACAACATTAAGTTGTAAAGATCCAGCTTAACTTTACTAAAATTTTTGTAATTAATTATTTTTTTAATTGCCCTACAGTAATCAAGTTGGATAAAGTTGCATAATATTAAAACCAATTGCAAAAGATTGCGCGATATTAAATCACAAATAATTAATTTTAATCCCCTTCGACGTAGATATCAAAAAGCATCAAATGCTCTTACGCCAGAGGACCCTGCGTAGATGCCGGACCCACCCACCGTGAATTATCTATAAAGACCGCGGCGTTACCGGAAGAAATTCTACTCTCTGCGCGCTCCGCTCTCCTCTCTCTAGTCGCTACTCTAGCATCTAGAACCTATATCCACACCGCGCGCGCCTGTCGTACTTAGTTTCGTTGTATACGTCGCCGACCTGTCGATTGCCGCATCCGTTCATCCTGAACCGTCGTGTATCTTTAGTCGCGTTACTTCGCCGCCGTCACCGGTAAATCAGCGTGTACAATCAAGCTGCTGGTTGAGATACGCTAAGGTTAACAGCACATAAGTTTTATTGCACCACTTTTCTTAAACATTACACCAAACACCCAGCAAAACGACGGGCTGCAGAGCCCGAAAGTTATCTCACCGTTCCAGTACACACACCAGAAGTACACGACAGGCTGTAAAGCCTGAAGTTACCTTCTGGCAGCATACACACACACACACACACCAAGACGTTGTTACTGCGGGCTAACGTCCTGAAGTCAACTTCTATTTACTCCAGCGGCAGGAAGGGTATTGACTCTAATTCTACTGCTCCCCGGGAGATCCCTTTATACAGCAGTCGACGGGCTGGACTCAGAATCTTATAAAGGGCTCTCCATTAAACATATATTACACATACAATACACCTACCAGATCCTGAAAAAAATTAGGAATACAAACAAGCCACGTCAAGACCTGGAGATAATCTCAATACCAGAAGCCGTATTCTTAGAGATCACCCACGTGATCCTCCAGTTAAATAAAGACGGAACCCGTGGTGCGTTTACGTAATAAATTGCATCAATTTATTAGATATTCTTCTAATAATATTTATTAATAAAGGAAATCCGGTAAGATAAACATTCCTGTATCGCGAGTATATTTTCAGGCAACGAAAAACTATCCACTATTTCGTTCCCGAAGGCCTGACTAATTTACCAGCATCCTAATAAATTACGAACATTATACGTGTAAAATTACGTGTACTTAAGACACCTGCATTCCGTCTGAAACAATTCACATATAAGAATAGTCATGCGCACCAAGGTGTACTTTAAATTATTAATTTTTCTCTTTGACGTGCTTACAAACACCAGCGCGATCGTTGTCCCCTGCTTATGTAATACGGAGAATATTACACAACGCCACCTAATAAATACCACGCCACCGTTTACAGGCCCGGCCTAAGCGTTCGTAATAAATCAAAAATAAATCGTCATTATCAGGATTTTTGGTCAATCACACTAGCAATTGAACCACAATAATTTATATTTCCACAGAAACGTCTCAGGAGCCAATAATTACACCACTACCGTCCACGGGGGACCAACCACAACGGGCGCTACCAGGAAGGACACTCCGGTTAACCTGATATAAGATTTTTCTTGTTGGTAATTTAATTCACCTAGTTTAGTATCTGATTATTTAGTTTTATAAAAGAAATAGGTAATATACGTTTAAAACATTTTATTGTAATTATTCAAAGTGTACAGTGTTAAGCACCAAAATACTAACCACCCCCGTCTTGTTAAGACAAGACCCGATTTGAGCTAGACCGAGGCAAATTAAAATAAACCATTTTAATTATTGTAAGCAAAGTGGCTTACAAAGTAAGAACCCCGCCCGCACCATTGAGCTATCTCTGGGTACAAATTGCCTTTACGGGCTGGATGCTCTAGTGAGTATTTGACCTGTAACAAATAGCAGGCCCGAAATAAGACTTGAAAGGGCAAAGACAGTTAAACCAGTTTCCAGAAAATGAGATGTTGAAAAGAAAGCGATGGAAACAATGGGCTCGGAAAACGTAGGGGAACAGTGGGAGCGAATAAAAAAAGGTATTGGATACAAGAAAGGTAACCGGACAAAGAAACCGTGAATAATAGCAGAAATGATACAGAGAATGAAAGAAAGACGAAAAGGTAATCTCTTACAACAGAAGAAGGGGACAGGTTTTATAGAAAACTATGAAATTAAAAATATTACACAAAATGGTAAGAAAACTAGATAATTCTCTATGAGGATAGAAGCAGAAAACCGGGACGGAGTGTTAGTATAAAAAGCCAAGCAAGTTGGAAGTAGAGGGTGAGAAGAAGGTAGAGATATAGTATATTGAGTATCAAGAACAGTAAGGGACGTTTACTGGTCGAGGGTCATGGCAAAGCCTCCTATTTGGCAGGAGACCGGTACAACCCTTAATATTCCTGATGCTCATACTGTTTTTTGCACGATTGTATTAAATTTACTAAATAAACGAAAAGTCAAAAGTGATGTTTTAAATAGAAATGTCTAAATTTTTGTTTCTTATTGTTGTGAAGTATAGCACCTATATATAATTCTACGTTGGTAAGTAAAAGACGTCGGTAAGTAAAATCTTACCGACGAGTTGGGCCTCGCAACCAGTAAACATATCCTACTGTCTTGGAAACAGATATGGTAAATAAACGAAAAAGCTCAATCGTGCAAAATAGTATATTGAAGAGAAAGCAGACTGAAAACAAATATAAGAATTGGAGATTATAAGACGGGCTGATTTGAAATAGGAAAAGGGGCAAGGCAGGGTTGCTGTTTGTCTCCTACTCCTTATATATAGAAGACATGATTGAGAAAAAGCTGAAAAAATGATAAGAGTATTATTAGTACGGGCTAAAACAAACTAAAGCAATGGAAGTAGAACAAGAGCAAATTGCGGTTATAGTGGACGGAGAGAGGCTAGAGCGTGTTGAAAGACAAAGTATTTAGGAACGGAACTAACGCCAGGATAGAAATGTGAAAGAGGAATAAAGACGCGTATAGCAATGGCAAATGAGGTCTTCAATGGGAAGGCCAAGATCTTGTGCAGTAAGTTGGATATATGCTTGAAAAAAACCTGGTGACCTACTTCATTTCTAGTGTCTTTCTGCACGGGCGGGAGATCTGGAAATTACAAAAAAGGGAGCAGGAAAGGATAGAATCGTTTGAAATGAGGGTTATGGAGAAGACTACTGAACATCAAGTAGTCAGGTAGTATAACGAATGAAGAGATTTTAAGCAGAATTGGAGAAGAGCGCAGGTTGTTAAAAAATGTCAGTAAGAAAGGGTAAATGGTTGGAGCATGCTTAAAGGAGACGTGGTAGAGAAGATGGTTAACAGACAGTTAAAAAAGAGAAGAAAAATGATTAACGACTTGAAGTAGGGAAATGTATATGGAGGTGTGAAGAGGACAGCTCTACAGTGGAGCCAGTGGAGAAGATCGACTAACAACTAACCACTGCAATAATGCAGAACAACCATGATGATGAATTAGAAAAATCGATGTGTCGGAAAAATAGCGCCTATGTAATGCACTGAGCGAAAAATGGCATAGATGCTAAGTTATACTGTTGGAGCTGATTATCCTGCTGTGGCAATCACCAAAATAGTTCTGTAACGGAAAATCAAAAAAGAAAACAGTAATCGATGACCACGAAAAGTTCGAGGATAAAATTCCAATGGCTCGGAATGCTAATAAATCAGCAATGAACCGTCTTTACCATGACGTACACCATGCGTACGCCTTCGATTACATACACGCAAATGAGATATACCCAAGGGAATGTTATGCACACAAAAATATTACTTTAATTTACATGTTCTAGAAAGAAAACGATAAAATACTGCAATAAAAGAAATGTTCTCATCCATTAAAGCTTGTATAAGTTAATAGACTTAAAAATAAGTTGCAGGAGGCAGGATTAGTACCTTAATTGAAAGACTGCAAGCCACAAAATGTTAACAATGCTCTCAATAATTATCAAAACGTTACACAACTCTATATAATCACTCCTTACAATACTTATGTTTTAATGAATCATTTTAGATAAGTTGCGGTTTCGGCTAACACTGAATGTGTCACGTGTGAAGAAAGCTTTATACTTTTTGTGTTACACACACATCATAACGCTCAACATACTAGACATATAAATTTGAATTATCAAGTAATGTACATTAAAAATACTTGCGTATTTTATAATAAAGTTCAACTTCATTGTTCCAAATGCTATTGTTAGTTTGAGCCCTTTGAAATTCTGTATCAAGCGAGTACAGAGTAATTCCAATCTACAGAAGGAGAACTAATTTAGTAGTTACCATTACTAGCTTTGTAAGGAGAGATAACCAACATTTAAGCTACCTAATTATTAAAACATAAACACAAAATACTTAAATTCTACGTTAGAATGAGAAATAGTAAAACAGTATTTCTTTCTTGCGAGTAACAGCTTTTTCATTTATAAAAACCAATCCCTTTATTACAAAAAAGGGGGAACGATCGCTGCGCCATAACCTTCGTTGTTCGGGCAACGTTGTAAAAATCCTACGTAGACTGAATGCATAAATTCTGTTTCCGAGATAAATCATTTCCAAAGTTTTGAAACGCATCTACTCTATTGATTTTGTTGAGTTACACGATTTTCTTTCGTCTTCAATTTGATATAATCGTTTTGTTTATGAAACTGTAGTAAACAAGAAATTAATTTGTAGGAGTTAGTAACATCAGTTTTGGTCATGTCCAAGAACGAAATTTCCAATTTCATATTTTTTTCGTAACGTAATACTATCCTTTAATATAGAGTGATATAGACATTGATGGATTATATTCCTTATATTTTGAGATTCTGTTATGCATTCTAAGAGAAAAAAAAGATCTGATCTTTCAATTTTGTCAGAAATATGTACTGAAAGAAGCAATTTCCAGTAAAAATACAAACTTCGTATTGAAAAGTATTTTGGGAAAATAGTAACTTAATCTTTACTTAATTCATTAAAAATAATACGTCAAAAAATCAAATTCCAAAAATAACGGTTTCCATTATGTCTCTTGTAAAAAAGTTGCTGATTAATGATTTAGGGAAGAGGTTACTTAATCAATTGCATCGTATTTAAAATTAATGCAAACTAATTAAACTATGAAGTAAGGAGTTATACATTTTCAAATCAGGTTTGTTTTATATGATAAATTAATTAGTTATTAATATTTATGGTAATATATAAAAAAATCAATATTTAAATCATCAAGAAGGAAGGACAATGCCGTTTGGTAATAGTCTGGTTGCACATCAAATAAATCCTCTATTGAGTACTTTCAAAAATTAAATCCAAAAACTTAATTTGTAGAAACACACTACAATGACGTTACAAAATATAAAATTGAATAATAGCGACCCACGTCATATACAAAGTAACCCACCCGTGAGTCGCATTAGTACACCGGTTCCTTAATAAACTTATTAAGAAATTGTTGCGGCGGTAGTAAGGTAAAAAGTAAAAAGCTTAACCCTTGTACGTGTCTACATACCTTAAGGTAATATTCAGGTAAAGATTACAAAGTTTGTGATAGGGCTTAATTAATATTGTTATGTAAAGAGGAGCGAAACAATTTGTTGCGAATTAACGTAGTTATAAAAAGCATAATAAATATAAGAATTGTTACACAATTCATAGTGCGCAACTGGTAGTTAGGGCTGTGTTTTTACAAAAAGGAAAATATCGATCCCTTGATTGCAGAACTTTCGTCGCATTTAAATATGAAATAACCTACACACGCACTTAACTTACATCTTCTTCGTGAGTTGCACAATTGTATGCATTTAAAATTTAAATTAAGAACCACTAGAGCCAGTCACGTGACCTTGTCACATAACCGAGATACCAAATACATTATCGCTTACCCTTTTATTTGAGTGTAATTATTAACCACAATATTTTAGGTATTGTTACCAATTCTGACACAGTTTAGTATAGATGTTATTTTAATTGGAACGATTGAAAGGAATAAGCAAACTAAATAAAAATTTATACAGCAAATTAATGTATTTCATTGATATCTTTTTAGTAATTGTGGTCCTAAACAGGCTAACTCCAGCCTACCGAGCTAAAGCGCTCAGGAGCACTTAAAAGGATGGATAAGGGAATATTGAATTACCAAGAAATGGCTATCACAAGTGAGAGAAGAGCAAGAACTAGGGAGATCGTTGCAGAGCAGTGTAGAAGGCCCGTTTGGTACGACAAGTGGAGATTTATACTGCATAATGATGATGTGAATGAGCGAAGTAGTCCTAGTAAAGGTGGCCCGAGATGGTATCAAGCAACGTAATTCAGCAGCGCAATAGACATTGTAATACTGATAATACAAAGAAAGAGCTGAAACAATGTGTCTACGCTCAAGGGACTGTATGCCAGAAGTTTGGGATCGGCCATTTAAGGGCCTGATCGCTGATTTTTGAATACGATTAAAGATATCGAGAGCATATTGGGGAACACCAACCCAGAGGTGACTGCTTCTATCTATACAAAAAGGCTATTCGACGAGCGGACAAAAGATGGTCATCCCATGGTAAATTTGAGGATAAAGTCATTCCCAACATAGTAATAGAGTCTAAAAAATTTAAATCTGTGCCATTCATACTCACAATAGAAAATTATCGATTTTTTTGGTGGACACAAAGTAAACAAATGTAACTATACTATTATTTACCCACTCAAGGATACGTGGAATGTTTTCATACATTACAATTGCCATCTCAGCTTTAATGCCTCGATTTGAGATAGAAGGTGGTTACCATTATGAGTAGACTGAGATGAACTACAGTGAAAAGTGCTGTCGTCAGCAAAGCAATAGACCGGGTTAGCTGTTGAAGAAATAAGATAAGATGTATAGCAGAAAAAGTGTAACTGATACCTGTGGCACCCCCGTGTTAATGCCAGCTTCTCTTGATAAGAAACCTTCAACCACCACACGTATTCCACTTTTAGTAAATGAACTAGAAACCCAGCTGACGAGCGTATCATTTAACGCAAACGAGGTGAGTTTGGGAAGTAAACACTTATGCCAAACTTGGTCAAATGCCTTTGAAATAACTAAAGCGACTACAAGTATTCACCGGATTGTTCTAACGTATTGTTGAACTTGAGTCACATATAAGAGAATGACTCCCATATTGGTGGTTATAAAGAAGTTTGTTAGTTTCAAGGAAAGAGAGCAGTTGCTGGTTGAAGTTTTTTTATGGAAGCAATGGCAATTGGTCGGTAGTTGCAGGGATCGGTCTTATCGCCCTTTTTGGGAATTGATTGAGCATTTACACAACTTCCATGATGAGGGAAATGCCACAGAAGATCGATTAGAGATAGATAGGTCTAGTACTAGTTGCGGTGGGCATTTTAAGACAATAGCCAGGATACCGTCTGTGCCAGTCGCCTTATAGAGATCAAGATTACAATGATCTATTCTAGGAGCCTGTACCGAAAATGAATTGATATCATAGCGTGTGAAGAAGAGTTAACTATGGACACATCTTTTTTATAATCAATAATACATGAGTGTGATGCAAAGAAATCCAAAAAAAGACTGACTTTGTCTATAGAATCAGCAACTAGAGCCGTCAAAGGATTTCATGGGGGATGAATACGTATCAAAGTTTTGACTGATGGCTTTAGTTAAAGAGCAAAATTTACTACTGCCTGAAGGAGATGTAGCTAGTTCATTTTATTTTCGTTGATTAAACAACCTTTGAGCTTCAGTGTTAACACTTTTGTAGCTATTTCTAACACAACGTAGTCTGCATGAGTCTGGACCGTTTTACTACATTTCCATTTAATATAAAAATTATTTTTCAAAGATACAACACAAGCTTTATTGAACAAAGGTTGGAAACGAGAATGACCTATACGATTTTGCTTTTTGGGAATGCGACTTAAATCACTCCATAGCTGACTTCAAACAACACAAGATTCTATCAGTGTTGCGAACGGCAGAGGAATTAGGAAAGCAGAAGTTATTTCTATTAGAAAATGGTCAGATAGTCCTAGTGTGGAAAGAACTGAAGTTTTATAAACAAGTGGGTTTGATGTAAGAAAAAGGTCTAGAAGTGGAGTATGGTTAGGGTTATAAAGGATTCTTGTGTGTTCAGAATTTTTTTGTGTAAGATCACATGAAACAGCAAATGTTTCTGCACTATGACCAGCAAGATTAGTAGTGGATGAAAATTGAAGCCACTTAGAGTTATGAACATTGAAATCTCAAGATATAGATATATCGCAAGATATAAACTGAGACAGAATATAGTCACCTTTCAAACTAAGGTAATCGAAGAAGTCTTGAAAGTTACTGGCACTAGGAGAATGTTTAAACTAAATCACGTCAAATTTTTTATTGTCCAAATCCTCTTGCAAGTAACGTTGCCCTTGAGATAGACACACCTTCCTTTTTTGTATCGAAATTCTGTGTTGGGAAAATTGCAAGTCGGCTGAATCGGAGCTTTCAGATAGAAACAAAATGTCAGGTTTTAATTGTTCAAGGTGTTGGTGAACAGCATTAAGATTAGACCTGATACCGCGGATGTTGCAATAATTGATCAGAAAGTCCAAGGAGACCATGACGAAATATTACTCAGACAAGGTGGCGTTGTGCATCGTGTACGGTTACCAGAGGCGTACAGGGCAAACGCGCACGCGGCGAGATACGCTACACCAGTGGCACTGTACAACGATTTCCTGGAGGGGCGATTGGGATTAACCAAAATGCGAGATAGTGAAGGCGTGGTGCTCAAGAGATTGGAGGCGGCCAAGTGCTGTAGTTAGGCGAGGTGTTATTTGCCGCCAAGATTGATGGGATACAATGAACCATCAAGGTGTTGGTGACAGATGTAGATATGGGCCGTATAGACCTGCTTATTGAGCAGGCGGCTCTCCAGACATCAGGAGTCATGCTGGTGGTTACGAATGGCAAGGCGTTGCTGACTGACGGCGACATCAGTGCATTGTTAGGGCGATTTACGGTGGAGGTAGAGGAGCCACAGCGGAATGAAGTTCGTTGGCGGTGGACTTCATATACGCGCTAAGCTCCTCCTCAGTGGCGGTAGTTGTGGTAATTGGCGGTTTCCCAGGCGAGAGACTCAGGTTGAACGAGAGGCGTGTTAGCACCAGGGCGTACAATTACATACTGAGGGCATCCTATATTGCGGCGGATTGGCTGGTGTCTAATTTCAAAGAATCGTTCATCCAATGGGAAAAGGAACAGCAACTGGTGAGGGTGTAACCATTCATTGAAAGGTGGCGATATATAGTTGTGGCATGGCGAGGTGTTGGTATATATGGACGACTTGCTAATATCGTCTGGTAGAGGACGGGTTAACTATACTTGACAAGGTGTTACAACGAGTGGCGAATGGGGGCGTGAAACTGAGGTTGGACAAATGCTCTTTCTTAATGGAAAGGGTGGAGTATTTCGGTTACGAGGTTAGTGCCGATGGCGTTCTGCTAGGGAGGCGATACAATCCTTCCCGACATCCACTGAAGTTCGCGGCGTGTGACAATTCATGGGACTGGCGTTTTATTCCAGGCGATTGTTGAAAGGCGTCTCCCGAATAGTAAACCTCTAACCAACCTAACCAAGAAAGAAGTGGCGTGGTATTGGGGCGATTAACAGCAAGAAACTTTTAACCAGCTCAAGGAGACGTTGGCGTTGAGACCAATTTTGGCGTTGTATGATAGCGAAGCACAAACTGAGCTGCATACTAATGCTAGTAAGTGGGGTTTAGACGTTTTGTTGGTACAGAGATGAAAAGGCGAAGGCGCTGCATGGCGAGCAGAGATTATTTCAGTCGAACCACTACCTTAACCGAACAGGCGTTCCATAGCTATGAACTTGAGATTTTATCTGTGATAGAGGACGTTAGGCGTTTTAGAGAGTGTCTGATTGGCGTGAAATTAAATCAAAACCTCATAGGCGAAAACCACAAACCAGTTGTGTAGGCGTTAATGTGGTGGCGATGGTGGAGTCTGGAATCTAATGTGCAATAGCTAATAACTGCGTTGGGTCCAGGCGTGGCGGAAAAGGCGAAATATAAGGCGAAGGACCACAGACTTTGCAGAATTACCTCAAGTGGCGATAGACTGTACGTACCAACAGTGGCGAATTACAGTCTGGCAAGACATGGTATTGGTCATCCCGGCGGGGGAAGGTGTCTAAAGCTACTCAAGGTGACTCATTAATTTCCTAAAATGACCAATTTCATGGTAAAGTAGGCCAAATCGTGCTTGCGGTGTGCGTTTGAAAAAAAAAGTAACTATGGGTCACTTGCATCTCATTGAAAGACGTCCAATACCCTTCGACACAGTCCATATTGACCATTTAGGTCCTTGTGTCAAGAGCACTGGCGAAACCTACCAGACTTTACGATCCACGGCGGCACTCTCGAGATTAAAAGAGATTTTTGGCGATTGAGGGTACCCATGGCGGATACTTAATGAGCGAGGTCTGGCGTTGCGAGTAGGTTGTTGACGAGTTGTGGCAGAGAAAGGCATAAGGCACGTGCAAACGGTGATACAACTCCTAAAGCAAATGGCCAGGTGGAAATCCAAAGTCAAGGTGTTGACCGCAAGTGTCTAGGTGGAAAATAGGTGAGAGGAACATATCCCCGAAGTAATTTGGAGCATCGGTAATACGATGAACTCGAGTTCTGGGTACTCCCCCATTGCCGAGTTGATGTTCTATCACCACCACGGTGATAACTGGTCTGCCTGACGAGGGCGAAATACTAGCTAGTGGTAAGAGCAAGATTGACACAACCCAGTGGATCAGGTTGGATCTGGCGAAGTAAGAGGTTTTTCAAATAGCCAGGAGGGAAAGCGTCTGGTATAGATCAGTTACAGGCAAACCGTGGTATGGCGGCCCTTAACTTAAGATAAATGCAAGCACGTTATGACACAACTTGAGTTCTGGTGTTGTAGCGAGCTGCAGCTACTGGCATTGCGGACGCCAAGGTAAGTAACCAATTGGTGAATGAAGTTGACGGACCATATAGAGTAGCGAGGGTCTTACCTAATCATAGGTACATAATTGAGACGATAGAGGGCGTTAGAGTTTATAAGCGCTTACAGGCGGATGTCAAGGTTGACTCTTTAAGACGGTACCCATGCGTGGATAAATGTGACAAAATAAATGTGACAAAACGAATGTGACAAAATAAATGTGATAAAATGAATGTGATAAGATGACTGTGACGAAACGAATGTAACAAGATGAATGCGACAATGTGAATGGTGATGAGGCGTACATGGAGGCAGATGGACAAGACCTATCACACCTCCTTGTAAGTTAATTTTAGTAATGTGGGCATTACTGTTTCAGGAAGGCCGACTGTTACGCGAGAAGAGAAGAGCGGGGTAACGAGGGAAGGATGGAGCGGCATTAATAGTGAAGTCGTTGAAGTAGGTGGGCGCACAGAGTTATGTTCCTTTTGAATTATTTTATATAGGCGTGTCATATATGTGTTTATATTTATGTATTAAAATAGTTCTGCATTACGTGATTCATTATCTTTATAACAATATAATACAAAGATATTAATTAATTAATAAAGTGTCTGTCATGTTTCAATATGTATCAACATATTGGCATTGGTAACTTTATTTTTTAGGTTATTTCACTTTGAGGTGTGACTACGTGGCCGCATAGTTTAAACTTTATATACATTGATTTTATAGTTACTGCGGTGTTAAGTTGTACTAATTAGTTGTTTCAATGTTCAGAAGTGTATTACACACGTACATCTTTACAATATGGTGAATTAATTTGTTATGAACGGTTCATATTTATAAACCGATAGTGAAACAAAAATAAATAACATACAATGTAAAAGCACATACAAATGTGTGATGTTTTTAATCAATATCTTAATTACGAAAACGAACGCTTATTGGTGTTTAGAAGCTTCGTTAAAATATCAAAAGCAAAATAAGCAATTAAAAAGGTAATTACAATTAGGTATCTGAAATTGCTCGTGTTAATGTTTGCTCAAAAATCATTTATTTTTGTGTGGGCAATTAACCTTTCAAATTTTAAAAATAAATACCCTTACGCTTATGTACATTGTTTTTCCTACGTGTAAATAGGGTTCGTGTATTTGTTACGTTAAAAATGTTAAGATACGGCAAAAGCTATGCATGATTGTTATCCATAAGGATCCTAAATTTTTGGAAGTAATACTAGAAATTATATTAATAATTGTAAGAAACAAAAAAAATTACTTACTTCATTTGCTTTACTATTGTGCTTTTCCCAGATTCCCCGGCACCTGTAAAAAGAAAATCAAATCAGTAACGTTTTAAACTATTATTATAAAACTAAACTCTTTCATTTTATTACTATCTAAAGCCTCACTTTTGGCTCAAAACTTTGCGTCGTTAGTTTTTAAGAATATGTAACGCAACGTCATAATGTACAATCGATGAAGTAGTCGTTAGAGTCACTATAAAGGGATTCGTACTCAAACTTTAGTGTTTACGGAATAACGCAACATTAGATGAACGTTAAACATCGTTATCACCATCTTACCAGCGTCGATTCTTTAGGATTAACTTTAGATAAAGCCAGCAATACGTTTTCATAAAAAAATGTTAACATTTTTGCATCTTTTTAGTTATAAATTTTAAGTTTTTCAAGACGTTAATATTATTTCAGAATATGAACAAGTTATAAAATTATAACCTAGTATACAAATGTAGGAAAACACCGTATTTAAACTGCCTGTGTCAAATGTGAACATTAGTTTTTTTCTTTTTAGTTCACTAATAACAAACAATAAGCAGGTAATTAATTATGCACCGATTAAATATTGATAAGAGTAGAATTAAGCACTATAAATAATTACACCGTTAATACAAATGCAAGTTTTCTTTTTGTTATTCCGAAATTAAAGTGTAATAAGTAATAATTTAGTTTATATTAAAAATGTATCTTGTAAATGGAAAAGTACGTATAGTAATATCAAGTAGAGATAAGTAAATCAAAGCATTCAAATAGAATTTAAAATCTGATTAATCTAATTAAGAGAGTTTTAAGTTAGTAAAATAAGTAATCACACCGTCATAAAATTGATTAATTTATTTCTTAGGAAAATTGCATTATTGAATAATATTTTTGAAATAAATAATTAAACTGAAAAAATTTCTATCACTACAATGCCAACTACAATGGAATATTGTAATCTTGGTCCCATTGTGCAAATGAAACTATTGTAATAATATTCCAACCGTTTAACACGTGTGCAATAAGCAATTGACTTCTGTAAATTTAAGTTCTAATTGGATAAAAGTGTTAATAATCCTTAATTAAAACATTATATAGAATGAGTTGTTACGTGTTTACAAGGGGAGCTGGAAGAAAAAGGAAGAAGGAAAGGTATGTCTGCGCATTCACAGATAGTGAGCACACCGAACTAGCTCAAAAGTGTCGGATAGGGCGGGGTGAGAGAAGAAAGGATGTTAAATACGCCGGCGCTAAGAGCCGCTCTCCTTAAATAGAGATAAAATTCACCGCTGTCTCGACTCTTGGACAGTGGTGCAGAATGGAATGCGCAAGGAGATTGTAGGAAGAGGGAAGTACACCAGGAAATAGAAATAATAACACTGTAGTGCGAAAGAAACAACTATATAAATATTTTATTTTTAAAATCAAAACTAAATAGTTGAGGGTATGCATCGAATTAATCCACAACAAAAACAATATACGTAAATATCCCAAATGTACAAAAAAAGAAAACTAAATACCGTTCGCAAGCAAAATAATTTTATTCTGGGTTCGTAACCTGTGAACCAGTAATTTGTTTATTTAAACTTTTAAAACAAAACTTAAACATTTCCCCTTTTCAAGGGAAGGCCTTCCTTTGTATACCTAAAAGAGAAGATATATCGACGCCTATACAAAGCGTAAATTATTACCAACTAATAAAAAAATAACAACTTGCGGTGGTTTACACAAAACAGCTAATAAAGCAATAATTTTTATATTTAGCAAAAATTTTATAGCTCAGCAAGCATATTTTTTAAACAATAATGAATCCAATATATAAGGAAATTTAATAATTGCATAAATTTCAGGAAAAAAAAAGGTTAATAATTAATGTCTACACCAAATGCAATAAAAACATATGTTTATATAACCGTTAGTTAGGCTACTTTTACGCATCCCAATTAAAGCGATGCTGCGCACAACACAAAAATGGCAGCCAAAATAGGTACAATTAGATGTTACTATTATAATTACAAAACAAAATGAGGGAAGAAAATAATGGTAAAAGGACAGATAATGAAGGTCACGTGGTTGTGAAGTGAAAGATTAATGATACAGCAATAAGGATATAGTGATAACAGGTATACCAATATAGGTTAAGATATTATTATAACTGACTAATTGGTTTACATTATTTTTAGCATGTGTACTTTATCATTACTTGCCTAAAGGTTTACACAATAGTTATCCAATTAAAGCTCACATGACAATAGAAATAGAACGATCTAACCTTTGTATAAGCAGGTAGTAATTACGTTCAGTCAATGCCCTCGGATCACGAACATATGCAGAAGTTGTCACGATCCTGTTTTATTTTAGTTACGATTCAGAAGTTAAACCAGAATAGTGCTTGAATGTAGATAATATGGAGGTATTAGTTGAAGTTAAATCGTTGAGACTAAAAGGAGAAGGTAATTCATTGAAGCCAAAAAGAGAATGTAATTCGTTGAAGCTAAGAGGACCAGGTAATTCGTTGAAGCTAAAAGGAGAAGGTAATTAACATTATGTAAGTAAATAATCTTTATTCGTTACCCCTTAGATGGAACGGGCCAAATGAGAATCTATCGAAGTGCTTTCCTTGCTTTACGAAAGCATCAATAGTTCATGTCTTGATTAAAACGTCTTCAAACGCTAGGAAAGAAGTCAGGTATTACTAACAAATCAGAGAAATTCACCGGTAACTTACTCGATCTTGCCGAAGAAAATTTTTTTAAAACCGCATGTAAGCGAGCAACAAAACTTGTAGATAATGATTAGAAAAGCACCAATTGTTTTATTGCAAATTATGCTTCTTGAAGATATATCCGATTATTTAAATCGTATAGTAAAATACACTAGTTTGTCAAGAAGACATCAAAGATTTTCAGCTTGGCAAAATGGACGCCACAGGAAAGAAAGAAGACATAATTTTTATGTTAAAGTTGAATTATTCAAAATCTATTATATTGATATTTATCTATATCAATAAAAACAAAAATTCTAAATTGTGATTTCTCTACTAACGCCATCTAGACAGGACTTCCAAAAGCTTGTAATGTAGTTCACCTTAATTACCTATATTTTAGGACACGTCACTAGAGGGAGTAACAATGCAGATTTTAAATTAAATATTATATAAATGTGAATTTATAACGTTTGAATAACCGAAGGTACGAAAATTTATATTAGGCTAGTAGTAAAATTATTTAGAAATATTATGTGGTTCAAGTTATGAACAGAAACAACGTAAGCATTCCTAGAAAGAAGGTTTGAGTAAACATGTACAACTTGTACAGAAATGTACAGTGAAATAACAAAGTAACTTAAATATACAAAACCCAAATTATTTCGTTACAAAGTATTTTTTTTTAATAGAAACTGGCCGGATTTTATATCAATCGCTCCGTTATTCCACAATTAATATTTTTAACACAACAGAAGTCTCAGATTATTCATTGATTGTATATGAATTAAAACAGCTTGATACGCTGCCGGCTCATCGTTGAAAACATGGAATTCCCAGTTGCCCCTCTTTTAATACTTCGTACTCCATATAGGGAAGTGCCATGGTGAAATGATTATCTTTCGTTCTCACTAGTTTTAGTATTCAGATCGAAAACTGCAATTTTGTAAATGAGTATGAGGTAAAACGTAGTTTAGAGATTAATCAATATAATTGAACTTAGTAAATACTTACTCTGTAATCGAGCCTTAAAGTTAGTTAAATTTATTTTGACAAGTAGTAAAAAGTTACTTTGCTACTTATCACCGCCTCCATTTAAAACCGTAACCATTGAAATTTAAATAAATTAACAGAGTTCGCATTTATTAAGAATGATTCATTTTCATCCATCATTGGTGAAGTAATTTTGGGGACATTTGACATTCGTCTACCGCATCCGCCGTCCGTCCGAATTAATTGAGTTTTAGGTACACCTTCTACCGCACGATAATACCCTGAATTTTATCCTCCACTGGGAAACCCGAAGCAGCCTGTTTGAAAAACCGTATACGTTCAGAAGCGGACCCAAAGACAGCCTGAACAGTAGCTTATCTTTGGGTGGCGCCAAAATCCGTTTTCTAGCCCCTGAAGCGAGCTATTAATAAAATACTGTAATTTATAAGTATAAATAATAAAATATTTCCAATCAAGGTTTAATTTTTGTGTTGGGCTTCGTTGAGGGCAAGCTTCACTTGTCAACACCGAAAGTCCGTTACACAAAATCGAGCAAGATATAACCCGTTATAATCAGATGAAAGAAATTTCCCAGCAGCGCAGCGACCCGAAAGTACTCGCGAAGGAAAAAATCTGAGGGTAGTCGCCACATACCGGGTGTCCTACTTAACATCCACAGTATCAACATCACCTTAACGTCAAGATACCGATTCGTGTTTAGTTAAGAATTATAATTATGGGCGAGAGCGATATTTATCTGCACTATAATATGACCTAAGTAAAAATTAAGTACGTGTACCGTAAAGTGAAATAAGCCGATAGTTACATGAGAAGCTGTCAATGCCTGTGAAAGCGCGGGGTTAAAAGAAAATAATTGGCCGTTTCTTCTACCGACGTGTCTTAGTGTTGAGCGTAGTTGATAATTGAATGTAATGAGCAATTTGATTGGTTGTTGGTATGGCAAAACTGAGGGATTTTTTAGTGGGTCTAGTTTCGATTAAACGCAGTTGTGGCAGAAGGCAGTGGCACAGAATTTGCCGACGACGTACTCGGACTTTATGAACGTGGACAGCGCGTCCCTTTCGCCTTTGTGCGGTTTTTGTTGGAGGTTCACCAGGCCAGAGAACTTTATGTGGATTTATCGTGGTCAACAAGACCATCTTATCGTTTCCAAAATTAGGATAGTGTTTTCCACAAGTGCTTCCTGATTGGCGGAGTTTTAGATCGCTTTTACGGATTGAATATATTTTTTTATGGTAAAGTATTGTGCGTGCCGATCCCTATTTCCATGATTATGCTATCAGCCTTTAATATACCAAGACTCACTGTACATAAATTTGTAAATAATGCCGTAAGTAAAAGCTTCTGAATTAAAAACGCAACGTTAATAAACTTGCCATTTGGAAGTTGCTACACTCGGTTGCCGCTGATTGGTAGTAAAATATTTTCAGTATCGCTGAGGAAGCCGTATTCATGTCCAGATTGTTTCCGCTGTAACTAGGAGGAAAAAAGTTCAAAGAATACTAATAGAAAGTAATCTAACTAATGCATATTTATAGTGATTGTGTTTATTTTACAATTCGCAAATTATATGGAAATATGCAGATGAGCGTAGTCGTCTTTGTTGAAGTGTTAGCCCATTGATGTTATTTTAATTAAGCTTGACGAATTACTTTCATCTGCGGTTTTAATATTTTAAGATTGATTATTTGAGTGTACTTCAGATTGATGTGCATAAAAATTTCATCATGCTATAGAATTGGTACCTTTGAGTAAATGTTTTGCATTTTAACGATATTTAGGTGACATTATCTTCAAAATGTAATCTAGGATTAGAGGGCGTAATTTGCAAGTCAGAGAGGTTAAGAAAACGGGGCAGTATATTCTCCCCTAACCCAAATTTGTAAGATAACCGGTCACAAATCGGTACGCCTACGTTATGCACCTGTACTGTCGTGTTTTACTTATGTTTATTGAATCGATGGATACTTAATTGAATTTACTAGCATTATTTGTAATCTCCTCCCGAATTGCGAAAGCAATAACGAAAGTTAGTATTTTAGAGATTTAAAGTTAATAGATTTTAGTAAAGGTTAATTTTATTGATTAAATTTCATTGAGTTGCTATGAAAGTGACCTGTAGGCAAACTCATGATTTGACTTATTTAACTCCATGTAATATTTTCGATTGATATTAAATAGTTTTTTAACGTAGCAAACTAGAGAACTTTGACGTTTGTTTAGTTTATGTTTAATTTTTTTTTTAGTGCAAATGATAGAATTTTGTAGATGACTAGTATTTGAAATTTGACTTATCAGTGATTAAGAGAAGTATTTAGCGTTGTTAGTGTATTTTGTTTACAAGCATTGAGGTGTAACATAACGTAAAACTAGGTTAAAGAAAGACATTGAACCCCAACAACGCACGCTTCGTTACTGTTTGAAGGCGTGTAAATATTTTAAGATTTGTTTTAGAGCTTAAGTTCTCGGAGCACCTGGAGGTAGCCAGCGTAAAGGTAAGTGAGACCCTTGTCTGTTTGGGGCTGGTTTATTTACGCGTGCTCAGGTGTATTTTTATCGATTTTGTTTTGAGATCAGACTGGCGCCCATTACTTTTTCCCGACCGCAACTCACCTTTATTGATGATATTCGACAATACGACAAACCACCTTTAGTATTTAAAATTCAGAAAACGCTCACGGCCCTCTGTCCGCACCGAGCTAGACCGGTGCACTTTAATTATCTGTTACCTTCCGTGCTAATTTCATTTTCGACTGTAATGCCGTCATTTGTACAAAGTATTGAAAAATGTTATTTTTGATATAATTCAGAATAGAGGGTTAGTTAAAATAATACAATTTTTAGAAATTTGTATGTTTTATTTAAGCGTACTTACATCAAAAAATAAAATTTGATAAAAAGAATATGTACCACAAGTGTGGTAGTTAGTAAGATATATCTGTTCAAAATTATTTCAGCAGAGCAATAAAATCTGCGTAATTAGATCAATTTTGTTATTATCTCTTGTGCGTTTTACATATCATATAGATAATCGTTCGTTTGTTAAGTAAGGTGGCCCTGATAAAAGTATAGTAAGGCTTGCAGAATGCAATCAAGTATGATTTCGCATTCTTTTTTAATTAACATAAATTTTTATGTAAATCTATTGGAGTCATTTTTGTACATTTGCGTAGTGATATGTTTCATTTATCGAGTAAAAAAAAATTATTATTAATTTTATTAAATACATAAATAAAAAGTTTACCTCGAGTAGGATTTGAACCTACGACCTGTACTTTGCTAGAGAACCGCGCTAACCAACTGCGCCACCAAGGTTCAAGCCCCAAGCGATGTAAATTTTGTCTTTATGTATGTAGAACGTATAATAAGTTAAGAAATCAATTTCAATCTCATTTTGGCTTATTCCTATATTAGTATTCTAGCAAATATTATGTCTTACGATTTATATGGGTGTTAGTTTAAATTATTTTGCCCTGTTTTATCATAGATCAGTATGAAAGTTTTCTAAATAATTTTTTTAAACCTGTATGAGCACCATTTTAAGAGATCAGTATCTTTAAGTAAGCTGAAGGCAATTATAGTTATTTCAATAACAAATGATTTTCTAAAATTTAGAAATTAATCGAAAATAATTTTTTGATACCTAATAATTTTTTAATACAGTTTAAACATCCACAAAATTATCCGTGAAGTAAGTAAGTCCATTACTAGTATCGTGTTGATTTAATTAATTAATCAGAATCAAGCTTATTTCACAAATTTAAAAATAATTTCGAAACGCTTTTACGTATTCTATACTGTAAAGTATTTAATAAACATTTTTCAGGCACAATTACGAATTTTATTGATAGAATTTGAGTAAATGTTTTAAATGTGTAATGCGATTGACTTCTTACGATTTCTACCATGCTTTGGTGTTTGTCGCAAGTATTTTCAGATATTAATCCACGCTCGCACGCTGATTTCTAGCCAGATTCTAGAAATTATCATCGCTGTAGTGCAAATCTGTGAGGTAATAACGCATACAATGTTCTGCATTTTAATCTTCTACAATAAATATAGCTTTTTATTTTGAACACTTTAAAGTTTATGGCCCTTTTAATTTTGAATTAAAAACTGCTGATATTAAAATAAATAAAAAGGTAATTCGTAAACCAAGTTTAATCATCCCAACTGTGTAACAACCAGCAATAAAAACCATTATTTATAGCTTAAATGTTTTATTCATGAGATTTATTAAAGGTATTTACTCTAAAACGTCTTATCTATGAAACAAAATAAACGCCAAACACATTACAGTTCTACTATTTATTCCATAATTACGTTATAAAGATTCTTTTTTTAGATTCTAATGTCTGATTCATATAGCATGAGGTTGTGTTGCTTTCACAATTTTATATCTTTATTTTTTGTAATAAAAACTTTATATACACTGATAAAAGCGCACACTAGTAAAAAAGCACACATCCTATCCCTATATTTTAACTTTCCGTTGTATATTTTCATCGCTAATTTGTTCTTTTTTTCGGGTATTAATTTTTCTCTAATTCCATACAACGCTTTCACGTTACCATACGAAGCTTTGAATACATAATCTCAACTGAAGGAAGTTGGTAGTAAAATGTCCCTAGAGGAAAAAACTTTTACGTTCTACACTTTGAGGTAATTAATTCCATTTGTTTACATTTCACATTTTTGCTTAAAAAATGTTAGGTGAAGTGAGACTATGATATAAATGTATTGTCGTCACCTTTTAGTATTATTCATTTAAGTAAACTTGGTACCAATTTCGCGGCATTACCATCAAATGTTTCGTCGCGTGGCATTCAGTTGAGAATATTCACCATGTAATGCATTAACACCCACACACACGCAGTACACACACGCAAACTCATACGCATTCGCACATGCTCGCACGCATAAACGCACATACGCCCACGCACACACACGTATAATGACTCACACTTACTCACACACGCGCGCGCGTGAACGCATGCACACACACCCACACCCCTATTCGTACTCGTATTGGTATTCGTATTCGTATTCGTATTCGTATTCGTATTGTATTACGTTGTACACTTTGAGGTAATTAAGTCCATTTATTTACATTTCGCATTTTTGCTAAAAAAATATTAGGTAAACTGAGACTATGATATAAATTTATTGTCATCTTTTAGTATAATTCATTTCATTACGGGTCGTCAAAGTGGTAGGATATGTTTTAAGGTTGCTCCGCTTCTATCTTTCAGTTAGTGAAATAAACACGTGTTGACAACTTCTAAATCAATAAAGTAAGGGTAAGTTTTTGAACAGATTTTATACACAGCGGTTTGAATATTAATAACAAACAAAGATAATAATAATCTAATAAGTAGTTTTTGTAACGTGTAAATGGCCCTTAAACCCATACTAGATGTGATTGTTAAAACTGTAAAGTTGTAAAGTAAGCTTAAAGCGTAAATATCATCCTTTTGTCTAAGGATTGAACCCAAACAGGTAAACATTTCTATAACAAATCCAAACGTAAGCATTGTTATAGGAACCGTTTTATTAGCTTAAATGAAAAAATAAATAACTAGATCGAATCCGTAATCCAAAGTATATGCAAAAAAAAAGCTAAAAATAGATAACTAAACAAATAACTAGCTTTAATTTGTAATCAGAATTATAAATATAAAAGTAATTAAATAATTTTCTTTTCGAGAATAAATAACAGTAAGTCGCGTTATCTAATTCTAAATACAAGTAGCAACTTACTGAACAGATTTTTAACGGTTTGAATATTACTAATAACAAATAATAATAATCTAAACAGTAGAAGTTTGTAACGTGTAAAACACCTCTTTAAAGAAAAAAGGCGAGTAAATAATATTTAGGATTGCTATGGCATCGAACTTGTACCAATAAATTGTTCCTCTAAGATTCCCATGCCGGATGATTGTTGAAACTCATAAAGTCGTACTGACACAAATATAAAAACTACAAAAGATGTGCAGGGCAGACCAGTAGTAAGTGGTAAGCTTCTAAACATTTTCTTTTTGTTTTCAAATTTGAAGGTTGATCCAACTTTTATTTTGGTACTATAAGTGATTTTAAGTTTAATTATAACATTGTGTTGCATATTGTCTTATAGTAGCTAACGTTTACCTCCGTTACTATGTTTGATCCTAATTATAATTAATTAATCCTAAAAGTACCGTAAAACGTGGTGAGTTTAGAACAGCCAGGTGACTTTGTGACACATTGTATTTGCCGCGCAAACTCGAGTATAGTTATTATATTTTTTTTTGTTTTCAAATTTGAAGGTTGATCCAACTTTTATTTTGGTACTATATGTGATTTTAAGTTTAATTATAACATTTTCTGCGATTTAAGTAAAGCATTCGACTGTGTCAATCATTCAAAACTTATAACAATTTTGTATGACTATGGGGTAAGAGGTGTGTCTCTTACTTGGATATCCTCCTTCTTGTCTGATAGGTACCAGTTTCTCCTGTTTAAATTCTAATGCTACTAATCTGTCATATAGCACCTCTGAAAAACTGCCGGTTTCGAACGCCACAGTCTGTGTTGAGCTCTTGAACAGAACACACGTGTTTTGGGAGAGAGTTTGCTCAGATTTTTTCGATACGCCTATTGGCGCTATCACTTAAAAAGAACGTACGACTAGTATCGTAACTAATCTTTTATTTCAGCAATCTTCGCACCGGAATTGTGTGGTTCAAGCCACACAGATCCGGTACTGAAGAAAGCAAGAAGATGTACGGGGACAGCGATTTCGAAGATGAGGCGCCAGCTGAGATCATCATCCAGCAGCGGATACGCATCAATGAGTTAGTGCGGATGGTTGAAGGCCTACAACGGAAGTACGCCAAACTAGAAGCCGAACTCGAGCAAGCGAGAAAAGAAGCTAAGAAAGCTGCGACGAAGCCAACAGGCGGAAATGCAAAGGAAGAGAAGTCCGAGGATATTCAAGAACCGCTGAAGTCGAAAAAACAGAAGCGGAAGGAGAAGGGTAAACCAACAGAAGAGGTTGCCAGCAAGAAGGACGAAGCTGCAGCAGCAACAAAGAAGAATGAAGAACTTACCAAGATGGAAGTAAGCGTCGTAGCAACTACATCTAAGAAGAATGAAGATACCATTCCAGAAGAGGACGGTTTCCAAACCGTCGCAAAGAGGGGCGGAGTCAAGCGTCAACGGGTGGACGCAGAAACCTCCAGCAAGGACATGCCGCGTCAAAACGAGAAAGGATCCCGCCACTAATCCTCCACTGACAGGAGGATTACTCAAGGGCGATGAAGAAGCTAATGACTGTCGGCATTACACCGAAAACTACCAGAACCACAAAGGATGGTATCAACGTGCTGCTCAGCTCCGCGGAGGAGTACAGAACCGCAACAGCTGCACTGGACGACGCCGACGTGCAGTTCAACCTCCTAGAGGAGGCGAAACCTATCAAGGTAGTTGTCAAGGGCATTCCTCAAGATGACCAGATGATAGAGACCGTCAAAGAAGAACTCAAATCCATGGGATTTGAGGTACAGAAGGTCAGTCGCATGTTCGCCGGGCGCGAAGATAGGAAAACCGCGATGGTACTGGCCCACCTCGGAAGGAGTGAAGAGGCCAAGGAGGTCTTCAACATCAAGACCATAGGACACCTCAGAGTACGTGTGGAATCGCTCCACAAAAAGAATGGCATCGGTCAGTGCTTCCAGTGCCAACGTTTCGGACATACCTCCAACGGATGACATGCGCCTCCGAGATGTGTGAAGTGTGCGGGGGCACACAACACGAGGGAATGTAAGAAGACCCGTGAAGAGGGCGAAGCAAAGTGTTGCAACTGCACCGGGTTGCACACTACGAACTACGGTGGATGCCCCGCCCACCCCAGAAATGTCAAGAAGGGTAACGCCCCCAAACCTACAATAGTAAAGAAACCGGCAAGAATTGCCGAGGCCAGCATTAGCTACGCGCAGATGGCTGCAAGAAATGCAAAGCAGACGCCAGAAGAACTGGAAGACGAAGACTTCGCGCTCGTAATGAAGATCGTGAAGGCACTCACAGCAACGAAAGGATAAGCACCCAAAGAGGGTACGCAAAAGCCGCAATCATTTAAGCGGCCGCCCCAACGAAGTAATGGGATTACGACACCGAGAAGACCTGATGCTGAAAACTGAAGATCTTCTCCGAGCAAACAAAACACAGGTATTGGTAATTTTAATGTATTTTTTACAGGTACATCGAAACTACGAATGCCATCAAGAATCACGATAAGACGAAGGTGTAGAGGGCAAAGAGCCCGTAGTACCGAGAATAAATAACGATGACCGAATGCCGGTTTCCATGTGTCCCCCAAGGATCTGTCCTCGGCCCGGTACTATTTATTTTGTATATTAATCAAATAAGTGAGGTAATCCGTGGGGAGCATGTCTCTATTAGTCTCCGATCTAGACAATACTCTACTTGAAACGAAGTGTACCGTGTCACTAACAAATGTTGCCAAGTATTTAAATGATATTGGACTACACTTCAATACGGAAAAGACTCTGCTTACACAGTTTCACAATCCTCAAAAGAAAATCAGTAGCTTAAATATCTTTGTTAATGGCAGTGTCATATCGAATAACTCTTCATGTCCTAAATTATTGGGTATTCATCTTGACAGTACTCTAACATTCCATCTACATTACGACAGGTTGGCCTCTAAATTAAGTACTTTATCATACGCTTTTATGCATCTTCAAACGATCTTGGATACTAAACAACTAATCTCTGTTTACCACGCACAAATTGATAGTCGGTTACGTTACTGCATATGTCTGTGGGGCAATTCCCCTCATGTCAAATCAGTTTTTGTAGCTCAAAAACGGATTATTAAAAAAATGGCTAACGTTCGTAGTATAGAATCCTGTCGAAATATTTTCAGACATTTTCACATATTGACATTAGTCTCCTTATATATATTTGAGATGTGCTTGTATGTTTTTAAGCGTAAGAAAGAGTACACCTGCGGTATAGATATTCATAGCTTCAACACTAGAAATAAACATAAGCATGACGTTCCTTTTGCTAGATGTAATTCCACTCTTAGAGCGCCGAATGTAATGGGACTTAAAATTTTCAACTGTTTGCCTGATAGTATGAAAACCATGCAAAATGAAAATTGTTTTAAACACGCATTAAGATGTTTATTAATTGAAAAATCATTTTATAATTTAGATGAATTCTTCAGGTATACCGACACCACCTAGTAACAGTTCTTGTGATTATATTGTATTTTTGTTTTTATTTCTCTGTCCATTAGTGTGTAGTATTATCATTTTTTGTGACATGTTTTATTTACACCTTATATGTATTTTTTTTATGTTCGACAATGTATATATCAAGTTCATTTGATCCTCGACAATAAACTAAATTATTATTATTATTATTATTATTTGTCGCTCGAGCGCTACCTGCCTGTTGTCATGCATTTTCAAGGTTGCTAACTGGTAATCAGTCGTACAGTTGCTATCGTCCTAGAAGCACAGGTGTCTAGTGAGTGGTTTATATGAATTTATGGAATTATGACGAGACGAATCTGGGCGATGATCCTGGTGCTATGAAAGTGCTTATAAAACGAGGCACAAAATATCCGGAACAAATCCGAAATGCCACCAAGGCATGTACCTCATTAGAGGTATCTGCAAATGCAGCAGGAGAGATTGCACCAGTATATGTCGTTTATAAGTCGGAGAAGCTGTGGCAAACCTGGACAGAAAATGGACCTGAACATGCGAGGTATAACGGGAAAAAATCCGGCTAGTTCGACTATCAATGCTTTGATGATTGGTTTATTAATCTCGTGCTACCTATTCTTAAAAAAACAGGAAGGAAAGAAGGTACTTATAGGCTACAATTTTAGTTCACACTTAAATATTGAGGTCATACGCCAATGTGAGGCAAAAAACATTTCTTTCATAGCCTTACCCTCTAATGCAACTCATTTAGTTCAGCCGTCATTTTTAGGCCCATGAAGGGTAACTGGCGACAAATTTTGCATGAATGGAAGGACACGGTGTTTGGTAGTAGATGCGGAACAATACCAAAAGACCAATTTCCTAGTTTGTTAAAAAAGCTGATGAACATCATGCATAATAGAGCAGTTGAAGTTCTTCCTGCTGGTTTCAGAAAATGTGGCTTACACCCCTTAAACCGTGCAGAAGTGCTGAGTCGTATGCCAGAAGAAATTATGAACAACCAGAGTGCAGGCGTAAAATATACCTGGGGCGAAAGTTTTTTGCAACAATTACAGAAAAAACGAGATACAACAACTGCGTTACGTCAACGTCAAAAGCGCAAGAGAATAAATGTAGCTCCCGGTAAAAGCATAAGTGCAGAGGACCTTGTTGCTACCGACTTGGTAACAGCTAAACCAAAATCACAATCCAAACAGCGCCAACGAAAGGAGCCAGTTAAAAAGGCATCTTCAAACGATGAAGTTCAAAATATGCCATTAACAATGTAGTCGGTATCTGAATAACCCTCAACGTCAGCGCAATCTAATGAAACCTAGACGTCAACACAATCAGAAATGCCAAATGTAGATTCCAACAAAAGGCTTCGGTTAAGACGCCGTCAAAGTGATTCGGAATCAAGTGAAGATTCCGATGTGATATCATATAGGGAAAGTGGCTCATCTCCCATGTCTAAGTTTGACGACATGTCTGAAGGTGAAATACCAAAAAGCAGATCAGTGGTTAATGACGACACAAAACGAAAGATTGGAAATTATGTTAGAAATTTGAGCTAACTCGAATGGATTTGGTTTTATGCTCAAAAAACTAAAAATTTCGATTTTCGTTTTTCGCGTTTGGCCACCTTATTATTAGGAATTTTCAAAATTCGATTAAACATGATATTTCGTGTGTTAGAAATGCGAGGTAGCGTTGAGACGTTAGGATACCTTCGTAAATAATTGGCCCAAGGAGCCTATCCTTCCAGATTCCAACTCACACATTAAAGGACCGGTGGCCTTGTCCTCGCATTTGCCTGTTAATTCGTGGATTTTCAACGTACCAGTAGTGCTCGTTATTACGATTAAACAGTCCATTAGTGGAAAAATTGCACTCATCCGTCCAAATTATTTGATTGAGAAAGTTGCGATTTTCCAGCATTTTGGCATTAAGTTGGTTACAAAAATCCAACCGTCTCATATCGTCCCCAGGCCGAAGAGTTTGACTAACGTGTAACTTAAATGGTTTATAACGGTGTTGCTTTAAACACTCGCCAAACTGTCGTTTTTGGCACTTCAATAGTTTGCTCTATTTCTCTGGTAGATGTTGAAGGATTTTCTTGAACCTAAGATGGATAACATAAAGTCATAACTCTCCAAAAAAATGTCTGTTGAAATTAGCAGTGAAGTGAGTGGAAATTCTTATAATTAGTATAATACTAACAAATAGTACCTGATGTAATATTTCTTCTTCGGCATCTCTGTCTAGTCTGCTACCATATGCATTTCGAGGTTTCTGAAAACATCCAAATTCTCTCAAATTTTGGTTTAATTATAAAAAATATCTCTGGTTTGGTTGCTGCCTCTCCGGATATTCCTCTAAATATCTTTGTTCTGCTCTGACGCTATTTCTATTGCAGCTATAAAATATCCTTATCATGTCTCGTTTTTCTGAATTTGAAAACATTCTAAAGAAACTTGCAAATTTTAAAGCACTAAGACGAAGGATCTTGCAGTTATTACCCTTTTTACAATTAGAAAATGACATGACAAAAGCCAACTCCTGAGTTTTGTTTAATTCATGGGTATGGTGATAATGTAATATTTAGTTTTTAATTTAAGAGTATTTTAGTTCGCAGTCGATCAAACCATGAAGTGTTATATATTGCTAAAATCAGCATAACATTCTCCATCCAACGACATAAAAATATATCTTAACCCCCATAAGAAAAAATAAACCTGATCATGGTTCAGAATAAACGAAACGTCACATCATGTTTTTGATACCGTATTAGTATTGTGCGTAAAAAGTTGCCTTAATAATGTTTAATCGAATTTTGAAAATTCCTAATAATAAGGTAGCCAAACGCGAAAAACAAAAATCGAAATTTTTAGTTTTTTGAGCATAAAACCAAATCCATTC
Source organism: Vesta saturnalis (assembly GCA_036346205.1). Taxonomy (NCBI): domain Eukaryota; kingdom Metazoa; phylum Arthropoda; class Insecta; order Coleoptera; family Lampyridae; genus Vesta; species Vesta saturnalis. The sequence continues at coordinate 239,664 of JARFJB010002117.1, forward strand.
GACTTAGCACAAATTTCTTTTCAGATTATTACTCGGCATCGAATTTAGCAAAAGTGCCGAATTTAAACCTATATCCTATCTCTTATAATAAGCGAGATCACCATGCTTGCCCTCGAATTTGGGACAGCCTGTACATTTAGATATTCCTACAGTAAGTATACGATCTATTATTTATATCTTTCTTGATTCTGTCCATATTTCTACTTCTTCCTTTCTTGCATGTCGAGGCAGTAAACAAATAACTGTCCGGTAGTAGGACGATACCGTTAATAGAGCAGGCTACATCGTCTGGAGCACGATTTGGCCAGTAACCGGTTTGCTCGTTATGGTATTATTCAAGAGAATAATACAATTGCCTCGGATCGACCTGGCAACAAGGGGCGGTCAAGATCGAAACAGACAGGTCCCGTTGCTGACGACTGTGCAAGGAATGAATGGCGAGACGGTACGTGGAATGATATAGGTATGCATGGTAAGGAATTTGAAATTGCGAATGTAATGTACGAAAGACACCTTGATAATCTGTGTGTGTCGGAGACAAAGCGCAAAGGAAAGGATGCTGTTAATATGGAGGATGGTACCCTAGCACTATGGTCAGGAGACCGAAGTTCATGACGCAAAAGGACTTGGGATGATCGTAAGTGAAAGCACGAAAACGTGTTAAATAGTACGAATTGGTATCTTCCCGGGTAATATGGGTTAGAATGAAAGTGGGTTTCGAAGAATTTTTCTTATTGCAAGCTATGCACCGGTGAATGGAGAGAGACCAGGAGCGTGAGTGATGATAGTGGGGGATATGAACGGATGGGTGGGTGTAAACAGAGAACATGCTGAACGCGTTCTAGGATAGTTCGGAGACCAAAGAGTCAATGAGAATGGTGAACACCTGGTGAACATCTGTGTGGAGAGAAGCCTCTTTATATCCAATACGTGGTTTAAACATAAAAGTGTACATATGTATACATGGCAAAAAGGTGAATCTAAAAGTATGATAGACTTGATAGTGTATGATGAACGGCACAGAAACCTGGTGAAAGACACAAAAGTAATACGTGGATCGGAGTGTGGATCGAGCCACTTATTGGTTATCTAGAATGTGTTTAGGGCAAAAGTAAGTCTGGAGAAGGAAAGCAAACGTAGTGCGGACGTCCCGAATTAGGGTAGACAAACTAGTGGATAATGGTGCGAGAATAAAATACGCAGATGCTGTGAGTAAAGAGTTGAATGTGAATGAAAAAGTGTGGAGCGAACAAATAAAAGACACCGACGTTGAAAGTGCATGGATAAGCTTGAAAAACTGTGTCGTCAATTCTGCCGTGTGATAGTGGAAGAGCGACTGTAGGTAGACAGAAAAAATGTGCTTGGTCGAATGAGTCGGTGAAAAAGGCACTATGTAAGAAAAAGATGCGTACAAAACTAAGATTGTGGTGTTCAATCAGGAAGGTGGAAAGAAGAGTAGAGTATTTACTCCGCAAGATGAAATTGTGATAGAATTTTCAGCCCCTTGACGGCATTTTCACACTAATTAAGGCCTGTTTAGACTAGATAAGGCCCTTATGGCTTCATTAAGGCGGAGCTAAGACTAGGCCACGCCCATTCCTTTCACCTGATTGGTTGTACGTGTAGTAAAAACTCTTTTTTATTTATCAGACTAGAGTAGTAGTAGAAAAACAAACATTATACGGTAACTTGATTATCTCAGCATTTATAATTAAACAAGTAAAGAACTTATTTACAAAATCAATCGTTGATGAATTATTTAACATAAAATACAAAAACATTAGCGTATAAAGCCCACACACATCCGAATGGTAATCCTGCAGTGCCGGTTTGTTATAATAAAACCATCTAGAATTCTTCTCTAGGAAACGTAAATGGTATCCTTGCGGGGGCTGTCCAAAGGAATCAAAATATTCACTGCTACCATTCTCGTCAATGTAGATAGCAGTCCAATGTTGCCCTGGTTTGTTAGATGGATTCGTGTTTACAATAATTGCACAAGTTCTAGGCGCTGGCGTAACCTGTATGCGAAGGGCTTAAGCCCAACACGTCAACCTAAATATAAAACCGGTGAGCATGTCAGAATCGCCAGAACTAAGTACACCTTTAGAAGGGATATGAAACGAATTGGAGAAATTTTTACAATTAGTGCAGTGATAAAAAGAAGACCACAAGTTTACCGTATAATCGATCTTAATAAAGATCCAGTTAGGGTACATTTTACGAGGAAGAATTGCAAGTTGTTACGGTTAATAGAGATACCTTATTGAAAGTCGATAAGGTTTTTGTAGAGAAGAGCCGTGGATGACATAAACAATACCTTGGAAAGTGGCGCGGATACAGTGACAAATTTAATAGTTGGGTGTTAGCTTCGCAACTGAAAGGTATATAAAATGGAGTTTTATCTTACCTTATTGAGTAATAGCGCTATGACGTATTTTCCTGATAATATGACCTCAAGTTTTATTACACAGTTGCCAAAGCGAATAATATTAACGGGTTCTTGGGTTGTAGGCATATCGGAAATTCAGTACCCTTGCTGTTTTGCCGCTGTAAGTGCGACAGACAATTTAATTGATTATAGAACCGAATCATCTGCAGGGGTCGAGGAGGTGCAAGAGGCTATATTAAAAAAGGCTGTATCACATTTTAACACGACAGCGAGAAAATCAGTTATATTGAGGACGGTTGGTATGTTATGCCCTACGCTTCGGGGAATTATGCCAACATAGAAGACATTGCCAACAAGGTAAATAACCCCAAGCTAATAAGTAAATTGTTAACAATCGAATACCATAAGTTACCTGAGCGTGTCACTACGAAATTAAAAACCTCACTCTCGTTATTCGGCTTCTCACAACGTTTGGCCTTACTGTTGGGTTATCGCCCGTATCAGAACATAGCTATGGAACCAATACCCTCACACCCCGCTAGGATATATGGATAGGATTACCAACCAAGCAGATGCTTGTTTATTGCGACATCGTTGAACGGCAAAGTGTGGGAGATGTTTTATCTCCGCTTATGCGTATAATAAACATTACTTCAGAAAACTATGCTTACGGAAGCCATAAAGAAGAGATTTTTTCGGATACCGGTGATGACGCGGGAATTCGAAAACATCAAGATTAATATAAAAACAGATACGGGTGCAGCAATTCCATTCGAGTTTGAGACGTCGTGTCTGAAGCTACACTTTAAGAAAGTACAATAATGGTTTGTCCTTACCAACAATATATATATATATATATATATATATATATATATATATATATATGAATCAGGCCGGTAACGGTATCGGTCCATTTACAGAGGTGCGTGGGCATAGTATAGGGAGCTGGTTAGGAGTCATATTTAGAAGTATAATACCGTTATTTAAGTCTGGTGCAAAGGCTATTGGACAAGAAGCTCTAAAGGCGGGAACCAATATCATCGGGGATGTCATAGAGGATCGACCTATTAAGGAGCCGTTTCAAATCAGATTTCATGAAGCGGATAGAAACCTTAAGAATAAAGCCGGCGAGAAAATCGATAAAATGATGGAAGGTTCGGGCTATAAAACAGTACGTCTAACCGATAATATCCAATCTCTGCCGAGAGCTGTTGCTAATGAGAAGAAAACTACTTACACCGGCATATTTACAAGATAATGGCTTTTTTACATGCACAATCGTGTGAATGCGTTAAGTCCGAATTGGATTTGTTCGCTATACCCATGACGCAGAGAAGTATCGAAAGTGGTGAATGGATATTTTACAAGCCCTTATCAGCTCTTAGTGACGACGCTCCAATATAATTTGTAGTGCCAGGAAATGGAAACGATTACATAGATCTAAATCAGACCATGCAAATAATGGTTTTTCAAAGCGTCAAGTACTTGCAACGACCAGCAAACAGATTGAGATGATATGCACTCGGATTTGTTGAATCAATAAATGTTTCTGATAAGTGGTGTTGAATTAAAGGCTAAATTTTTACGATCAAGAGATATCTTTATCCTAAGGGCGGCTCACGCTTCAACTTACAAGACGCGAATTATGGACGCTAGTTTACTGGTGAGAAGTATGCGAATCAACCCCACCATTCTAATTGCCCACGCGAAAGCCTTAGAAACAACTGCAGCAAAATATCCTGTTACAAGGACAGACGTAAAAGTATTAACTCTAGCTACGGGTAAATCATTGGATAATGTCTTCCTGGGGCAGGTAGCTAAACGATGTATCGTAGGTTTTGTAGAAAATAAAGCCTTCAACGGTGATTACCCTCAAACCCGTTCAATTTTCATCACAACAATATTAACTACATGTTGTTATATATTGACGGTCAGCACATTCCTTCGAAAGCCTTACTACCAGATTTTACAGCTAATGGCTTATATGTAAGGGCGTATCACACCCTATTCTCGGGTACGGGTACTCATTTTTTGAATGAGGGCACCGATATATTGAGAAGCGACTACCCAAACGGTTACTGTTTAATGGCCTTTGACCTAACTACTGACTTGTCTGCAAATGCTAGCATCCACTGGAATTTAGTTAGAAACGGATCCCTTCGGCTGGAAGTCGGCCTTGAAGAATCTCTCACTGTTTGCTATACGCCGAATTCTCAAACGTGATCGAGATCAATAAACATCGGAATGTCGTCGTGGATTTCAGCTATTAAAACGAGTAGCTCTACAACACAAGCTTCGGTGTACAGCAGCAGTTGAAAGAAGATGGACGCATACTTGTACATACAAGGGTTTAGAGGTGATGATAATCACATTCATACCGAAAGAAATTGCTGTGGTTACAGATTACGGTTCGGTGTTGTTGATGGTGATAGTCACCTCGAGATTATTTTATATCAAAACCCATGTCAAGACAGATAAGGTATTTAGAGGATAAATATCACGGTTTGAAATGGCGAACGGGATATGTACCCTACATCAATTTCCAAGAGGATCTGATAAGAGCGCTGCTGCAATTAACAAAATTCACGTTAAAGGCAGTGAAAAATAATAGTTTTTAAGATTAGTTAACAAACCAATAATAACCTGGACGAGATTGGTTGTCCGTCGCTTAAAAAATTGAAAAAAGAAGCAAAGGCTTATAGTTGTTTAAACCATAACATCGCTGAGCCTATGTGTGCACTAGAAAACACATTACTATTGCAAGATTGGACACAAACTAACTCCAAATATGTATGCGGTACAAGTGTTGAAACACGGATCCCTCAAACAAACCAGAGCAACATTGGACTGGCTATCTATATTGACGAGACTGGTAACGGTGAATGTTTGAATTCCTTTGGACGGCCCCCGCAAGGATACCATTTACTGCAGGATTACCATTCGGATGTGTGTGGACTTTATACGCAAATGTTTTTGTATTTTAGGTTAAATAATATATCAATGATTGATTTCGTAAATAAGTTTTTTACTATACGTTTCATTATAAATGATGAGATAATCAAGTTACTGTATAATGTTTGTTTTTCTACTACTATTCTAGTCTGATAAATAAAAAAGAGTTTTTACTACTTTAATTGTTTCATTTATGACTCATAATTAAAAGTAATAATGACTGAGGAAGTGTTAGAACCCCTTATTTCAAATTTACCGCCATAACCATTGCAGGGCCCTGTATGTAATTTTAAAGATATACCGCGAGATGGCGCCACAAACAAATCCAAATTTTTGGACAAGGGGCAAAGCCCTGAGAGCAAGTTGCTAAACCCTACACCTATCTTACAAGTTAGCATTAGGTCCCCTTATTAGAATACAAATTCAAATTTCCCAGCCATAACCAATCGGAATGCAGAGATTGAATCCTCCAACCAGAGCACAGCTACTGAGTAGTGGGGCTAAAGACTAATCAGAAGCCAGAGGGGTGGACACTAGCACTACCAATCAGGTGAAAGGATGGGTGTGGCATAGCCTTAGCCACGTCTTAATACACGTACAACCAATCAGGTAAAAGGAATGGGCGTGGCCTAGTATTAGCTCCGCTTTAATAAAGCCATAATGACCTTATCTAGTCTTAGTTAAATCCCCCATCCGGCCCCTGCGCGCACATTTTCCTTCCATTCACGGATAAACTGCCAAAAATACCATCAAGTGGCTGAAAATTCTATCAAGGGGTTGAAAATCACCCACGAAAAGAAGCAGATCCCCACCCAGAGGATCTCTAATTAAGGGTAAAAATGTCTTCAAGGAGGTGAAAATACCATCAAGGGGTTAAAAATTCAGACTAGGGGTTGAAAAACGCCCCCGAAAAGAAACCATAGAGGTGGGAAATCGACACGGCCACGTAGGTGTGACCTCCCCCACTACTGATGACGCCAGGGACTATTCTTCCCTGATTCTACAAATATGAAACTAATTTTATAAAGTAACCATAAGAGGCCCCAATATATCCCAAAAGCGAAACTTTTTAAGGCACACATTTTGGCCACAATATACCGTGCCGTATAGTAGTAGTAGAGGTACTGTTTAATTCTTTTTCGCCAAGGCCCTCTGAAAATGTTTATTACAAAATTGAAGTAAACTATCAGTAAGGTGTGTTACATACCACAGGCGTAAATGTAAATGAAAACTTTTATTCACTAAAGTATAAATCATTGTAAAGTAATCTTTCGCCATCTTTCTGCAAGATCTTCAGTGCCACGACGGTACCATGTAGCATCTTTGGAATTCTCGGCATGCAGCTTCAACTTCCTCAACACAAAGGAAGTCCGCCATCGATCGGTATAAGTGATATTCGGAAGGCGCAAGGTCCGGGCTATAAGCTGGATGAGTAAGAAGCTCCAAATTCAATTCCCTAATTTTTTGTTGAGCTTCAGCTGCAGTATGAGGTCTGGCGTTGTCTTGTTGTAGAATTGCCCGTCCCCTGTTCACCAATCTAGGGTAACGCCGATTTAGAGTATCATGCATCCTATCCAACTGTTGAATGTAAAGGTTAGCATCAATCGTCTGCCCATCAGGAACCAACTCAAAGTGAATAACACCACACACAAAGCATAACCATCCTTTGGAACCGTTCATCCTAAGGATTGGAAAGCAGTTGATCACAAACCTGAACTCGCCTTTCTGCCATTGCTGGCGTTAAATCTATAGCGTCTATTGGCTTTTCCAAGTTGATGCAAATGGCGCCTTATGGTTTACTTTCGAATACCAAAGTTCTGTTGACAACTTACGGGTTGATGGATTTGCTTAAACAACATCTCGAAGTTCAGCGTTACTTAACGAGTTGGGCCGATCAGAACCTTGTTTCCTCTTGCGACTTGAATCTCCGCCAGTAAATTTTCGAAACCAGCGCTGCTCCATACGGATGTTTACTATTGCTTCCCCTTCCACTTCGCATATTTTTTTTACTGCGACGGTTGCAGAAACGTTTTTTTTTCCAGTATCCAAATTTCGTATTTTTCGTCATCCATTTTGACGTTTATTGCTAGTTAGAAACAAAAGAATATTAGAAGAAAATTACACGGGGACATTCGCCTGCTGATTAGCTTTTAATAGTGCATAGCATTAACATATAAAATGTTTTTTAGGTAGGAGCAGAAGGTCTCAATAAGAAACTCTAAAAAAACCGACATTTTTTATGGGCCACCCTAATATTAAAACGAATCTGAAGTTAATTCTTTTATGGAGCGAAACAAACGAACACAAAAAAACCTGAAGGTGACAGATGATACCTAAATCAACTTAAGGATTAACACCTGGAAAACTAACCCAAAATACATGCTAATTACCCTAATCATCCCATTTCTTGCATATTCATCATTTCACAAAATTTTCTACGGATAATAAATATACTAAAAGGCAGCAATAATAATTCCGTTTTTATACATCATAACTTTTTGACTGAGAGCTGTCAGGATACTAACATCGCTAAATATCATAAAGGTAACACAATAAAAGTAAAATGGAACATGACATTTTTAAAGCACTTTACTAAATTAATAAGAAACGAAGGAATCAATAACGTAACAACACAAGAATGAGAAGGAAGGTAAAAATAAAGTTTTCATAAAAATAAACGTTAATGTTATACTATAAAGGGAAACCAGTTGTAATTTTTCTAAAAAAAAAACTTATTAAAAGAACGAATTTTTAGCTTACATTAAAGATTCTTTAATTAATTTTAGTACACTGTAAATAGAGTATACGCCAATCCTTTAGAAGCTTAAGAATTTAAAATCCTGTATGGGAAAAAGAGGAATCTACTAAACATAAATCGCTCAATCGGCTGTAGTATTATCGCTAAAAGCTTATAAATCCGCATTCCTTCGACTGTTTGTTTAATTAACATTGTAAAACGTTGAGCGATGTTTATTGCAATCAGAAATATAGAAATGAGTTAAATACGAAACATATATATATATATATATATATATATATATATATATAGAAACTCTCCTGACAAACGGAAACTACACATACTAGACATGATTTTATGTCGATTTAACCTGGATTACCGTAATCCAAAAATGCCTCTTAAGAGAGCTAGAGCCCTTTGAAGGTGGCACCATCAAGTCACTTTTTGTTAAATATCCCAAAAACACCGCTACGTAAAAAGTTTAAATTTTGTACAACGAATAAGTCGATAATGACAAACCGGCCATTGAAAACACGATTTTATTTTTGCCACCATGTTACGTGCCAATAAGGCAGAGGCAACAAATTAAAACATGCCGAGGCTCAGTTCGCCGGAGGCACTGGATGCGAGGTTGTGTCTATTATTAAAGGATCGAGACAAAGAGAGTTCACTACTCAACCGTAACTATTTAAACGACCGTTTTGCTCAGAACGGATCGTGCATAGAGGGAATAAAAGTTTAAAGTAATTTTGGGCGCCAGGAATCGCCCCCCAAAGGCAGCCCGCTCCGTTATCCCGACTCCTGAATACAGGGTGGTGCAGTGGATGAGTAAGGAACTATAGGAAAAAGGGAGGAAGGAAACACGACCAAACAAAACAACTACAGTAGTGTAGTAAATGTAAATTTAATAGTAATCTTTGATTACTTTTTCAAAACTATGTCGAACTTATTCTCACAAAACAAAAAAAAACAGATTAACATTTCAATTTTATAAATGCTACTAAGAGCCGAAGTAATATTATTACAATTCAAAATAACCCCATATACCAAATAAATAAAAACCAATGTTTATAGTACTTTAGTTGCTGTAACTATACGCAACCCAAAAATCAATTAATCTTAGAGCAAATTTCAAATGATTAACTGGAAACGTTTCTTTGCTTAATGAAAGACCTTTCATTGTGTGCACTGAAAGAAAACATACATTCTCGTTACCACAAGCGTTTTAGATAACCCAAAAAAAAATGAAACACAGAATAGTGACCAACACTTGCTGCAACTTACACAAATAGTATAATTATTCCCTGAAATTATCGTACAGATAAGTAATTCTTATTGATGTTCACAGAAAACACATTATTAGTTAATTAATTAATCAGTGACAATAAAGAAAAGAGGAGCGATTCGGTTGGCCCGAGTTATTTACTTCTGAGAAAACAAATTCATCAACCAAATATTTAGAAAGAAAAATTGCCAGAAATTTTGATTAAAAAAAAATCTTTTATGAGAAAAGAAATATTCAATTTTATACAGTCAAAGTAATAATTTCTACACATGTAATTTAATGTCAAATGCCTAAATTCTCGTGACGCGCATAGTTAAATAATGAAACTCGTCTGTTGCGCAGCTAGTATTTACATTAAAAGTAAATGGTAGCGTAAACTAATTACTAAGTAGGGCTGTAAATATCACCTAAATCAGATAATGAAACTCCCTTAATGGTAGAGTATAGGCTTAAGAAGGTAGTACAGTTAACTAGACGTTATTGATGATATTTGTAGATACCATTTAGTTAAGGTGAGCATTTATACGGTCGTTAACCCTAACAGAATTCTATACCTTAATTCATATACAGTAATGGAAGTAGTAAACAAAATAATACAGATAAACTCTCTGACCTTATTGGATGGCGAGGGTTCTTACTCTAACGATGAGGTCGCAACCAAAGCAGGTGCAGCACTCCTGGTATGATATGTCCAATGGTTTGTTCTAGAGTAGCCAATCTAACTTCCCATTTAAGTTACCGTAATCTTACACATGAAGGATAGTAGGTTCATAAGAGAATAATTTTTCCTCCCCAAATCGATTGATAATCGCTAAAAAAGGAAGGGTAGCTGAGAACTAAGATAAGCTTATTACAAGCTTACCACTAAGTTGTAAGGTGTGCAATAAATGTGAAAACGAGCCTGCTAGGTTCGAATCTAAAGCTTTTTACTTGTAGATTGTATGGGTTCCGTTCCCTAAATAGGAAGATTTTAAATTAGGACCAAATGAGAAAAACTGTAATTCTTGCCCCTTATTGGATACGATTAAATTTTATTTAAAATCCGCAAAGCTTGCGATCAATAGGAATAGAAAATTTGGTAGGAATTCCTATTGTTTTGAAATCTTTTACTAGTATCCGAAACAATTCCGTTTATTAGAGAAAGTGTAAAAGAGATCACAGAATTTTCGTAGCGTCTCCAATATGGCGGAGAAGAAAGTGAAAAAAAGTTTTTATCAAAATCGAATTTGTGATCTATTAGATGTATATTCAATAAACAATTTTACCATTGGCCATTTGATACATTAAACATCGCCCTCTTACGAGAATTTCGTAAACTAACCTAAAGTATTGGTGTTTACAACCATTGCATAGTACAGAGTTTAGCTCGACGCCGACAGATGTCATACCTATTTAATTTTGGTACAAATTATTAACATTAACCGGATTTTTGTTAAATTACACAACTGAAGACATGTAAATTACTGCAATGTTTTTCAACACTGAGTGTACGAATTGTGCGTTTAGTACATATCGACAAGAAGTTAAAATAGATAATTGTATAGCAATTAACAGAGTTATGCACAAATGAATTTTTGGATGTTACAACCAGAAGCGGTCCACTTGGGGAGGGGAGGGGGGTCAGCCTTTTTTTTAACGAAATGTTTTTATTTTTAATATTTTATTGGATTTTTCATCAAATTTGAAAACTACGATATTTAAATTAGAAATAATCGTGGAATTTTTGCAGGAATTAGACAATCTTCACTAAAGAATAGATTTATGTATTGAAACAAATGGTCATCATGTAGAGCATATGCTATAAAAATTCATTCAGTTCTTCTCGTTGTTAGTTGCCCTTAACGTCATTTTTTATGTTAGATACATAAACTGTATTATACTATCTTTAGAAAATGAAACATTTGTTTTATGAATCATGATTTCCACTCTTTGTTGATTTCTTACAGCCAACCATGCATTGAAAACATAATTTAATAATGAAACGGTATTTCCTGCCAGAAACACAATAAGTTTAAATTGTTTTTTCTCGCAAACGGTACGAGATAGCGATTTCAACTAAGAGCACATTTTGTATGGAACATATTTTAAAGTTTTTAAATTTGATGTAAAATCCATTAAAAAATTGAAAATAAAAAATTTTCGTTAAAAAAATAATTTCTCCAGCTTTGAAGGTGATTAATATAGATTTAATCAGAAAATGAGGTTGATACGAATTTTTCTAAAGAAGAGTACATAGACATACATTTTGTTTATGGGTTGGCAGGTGGAAATTGTAGATAAGCTGCTAGATTGTATGCAATTACGTAGGTCAGGTAGGCACTGTCACTGTACAGCTGAACTTCATTATAAAAATGCTTAGCTTTTGGGTTTAAATGGTGTATTTCTTTATTTATACGTATTTTATAAATTAAAATGTTTCAATAATAATTACAGTTATCGTCCTTAGTAAGTATTAAAATCTTTACGAAATTAGTTGAGATCTGAAATAAGAATAATATGAAAACCCGTTTTCATATTTTTCATATTTCATAAATTTGTTATAACATCTCACGTAATTTCTTAAAGATTTTACCACTTACGAAGGAGGATAACTGTAAGTGATATCGACACATTGAAATGGTGAAGGTTTACATTTTCATATGCTAGACTTCATATTTCCCAATTTTGTTTTGCTCGTAGTAGATTTCATTACATTACGCTACTTTATCTTTTTGCTTTATTAGATATCTACAATGAAGGCACCCTTGTAGGAAGGGTTTTCGGCGGAGTCCATCAACGCGTTCTTCGAACTGGGTCGGTGATGCTAGAACAGCGACATGATAGGGCTGGAGGCGCACCCCTAGCTTTCACCGAAGCCGTACTTCACAAGATTGAAGAGAACTCGGATAAGAATATCGGCGCTATTGTCAGAACGATAAACTATAATAGAACAGCTGTTTGGAATGTTTTAAAAGAGCAACAATTCTGGGGACGAAGCTCACCGAGCCACGTTTGGTAACTTCATGAGGGTTCGGAGGCGTGAAGTAACGGATTTTCAACAAAGCATCCTGTGGACGGATGCTGTTCGGTAAACTTATGAGCTGGTTTAGTCGACGAATACCTGCTGGGCCCGTACATACTCCCAGCTAGGCTGAATGGACAGCCATATTTGGAAAACCTGCAGCATCAAATTCCAGAGTATTTAGATGATTTACCTTTTCTTCTGCGGGGCAGCTTGTGATTCCAGCACGATGGAGTGTCGTCACACTTTGTTGGCCCTGTCAAAACCTATTTAGATACGCCTTTACCAAATCAGTGAGCAACATCTCATTGACATTTTAGATTTAACCCGTTTCTTGGAAACGAATTGACATCAGGTGGATTGGGAGAGGTGGACCAGTCCAATGGCCACCACGTTTTCCTGACCTGACTTCTATAAATGGAGCCACATAAAGAGTCTGGTCTATGACGGGACTGACATTACAAGCGAACAAGACCTGGTTGCCAGGATAGTAGCTGGCGGATGAGGTGAGCACTTTGAGAACTTGCGGTGACTTTTGACAAATTTTGTTAGTCAAAGGTATTACACACATAAATATTGCCAATTTTGCTCATTACAACATTACTGGAAATTGCACCGAAAAGACAAAAGCTGTCCAAATAAAATAATGTTCCTTTTTCCACTAGTAACTTTGCTATGGGTCCATAAAGTCATAAAAAAACAAACGACTCGATTAATTTTTTACCGAATTAAATATTAAAATTCTGCCATTTCGACAGTTTTGATTATTTTAAGCTGAATTTCAGCTAAATGCGACCAATTTTTTGGACGCCCTAAGACAGTTTTTCTTAAAGTTTATAAATTTTAATTTCTTTTTTTATTTTTTTGGACGGTGACTGAAACTCCATTTCCCAAAATGTCACTGAAATCGAGAAAAATTTTCTACGCCATCTTGAATTCTCCATAAAAACGGACATCACTAAATTGGCCACCCATGATATTAGTGGTAAAAGTGTCATTAGTTTCCAGCTACATGTAAAAACCTAACAAGCCTTTACCACACTGCAGCACTCAAACGAAGCGCCGCAGAAAAAAACAACAAAACATCACCAATTGTCCTCTACCCCCTGTCTTCGGATGTGCGTCAGTTCCCGGAACACCCTATATATATATATATATATATATATATATATATATATATATATATATATATATATATATATATATATAATTGTGGGAGTTTACAGTAATGGCTGTAGATTTCGGGTGCCAAAAATTAAACCGTGTTTAATCCATACTTAATATATTCCGGTTGAAATAGATTGATATGTTGAATTTTCTAAAAGTACTTTTATTTTGTTATCGTATTATTCCATGTCCATCACCACTGTCGCATTTCCTTTATCTACTGGCAGTATTATAATTTCTTCGTTTTTGTGTAGTTTCTGCAGTTCTTAGAGTTCTTCCCGTATTAGGTTCTAAACCTAAAATTACCATGCCAGCCGGGGAGGTACAGCCACCCTTACCATGGGCTCCTTAATATTGGGTCTCCGATTTTCTGCGCTGGGTAAAGGCTGCCGGTCACCTTTTCTTCATCCTTAATTAATTCTTATCCTTATTCTTCCTTTTCGCCCTCGCTGTCTTCCTATTGGATTCAAAGTCCAAAATTAAAAGTCACAAAAAAGATGGTTGTGGTTTCTATGGTAATAAATACCGCACGTAAAATCCTGCACTATTCGGATGTCCGGGAGGGCAAGGCCCCCGCGACGTCGGTCATCGAAAGTTCCTGATCCACTATTGCAATATCCGCGGTATTCGGTCCAATCTTAATGCTGTTGCAATATCCCCAATACAACCTACTCTCTAACTTTCGATATAAAAGAGACGTATGTGCCTACATCAAGGACAGCGTCGCTTGCAAGAGGATTTCTTCCTTGGAAAATAAAAATTTCGACTTGATTTAGTTTAAACATTCTGGTCCTAAATTTGTGAAATTTTCTTGTTGCATTTATAGGTCTCCTAATGACAGTACCTTTCAAGACTTCTCCGATTACCTTAGTTTGAAAGTTGACTATCTTCTGTCTCAGTTTCCATCTTGCGATATTATCAATTGTAGGAGTTTTCAATGTTCATAACTCTAATTGACTTTAATTTTCATCTACTACTAATCCTGCTGGTTAGAGTGCAAGGACATTTACTATTTCTTATGATGTCACACAAATGATTTCTGAACCCACAAGAATCCCTGATAACCTTAGTCATACTTCACACCTTCTAGATATCTTTCCTACATCAAACCCACTTGTTTATAAAACTTCCGTTCTTTCCCCTCTAGGTATATTTGACCATTGTTTAAAAGAAATAATTTCTACTGTCCCTAATTCCGCTGTTGTTCGCAACACTAATAGAACCTTGTGGTGATTTAAGTCAGCTAGATGGAGTGATTTACGAGACTTCTTTTCAACCTTTCTATGGCGTGAACATTGTTTTAAGTCGTCCTCTTCTTCGAACATTACCCTTTTAGTATCTGAAGTCATCCTTATGGGCATGGAGTTATACATTCCCAAAAAACAGAATCGTATAGGTCATTCACGTTCCCAACCCTGGTTCATTAAGGCTTGTGCTGATGCAGTATCTTTGAAAAATAAATCTTATATTAAATGGAAATTTAATAAAACGGTCAAGAGTCATGCAGAATACGTTGGTGCTAGAAATATCTGCAAAAAATTGTTTGAACAACGAAACTAGGTACATCTTCTTTGGGCAGTCTTTAGCTAAAGCCATTAGTAACCCCCCCCCCCCCCGACATCTTTTGACGGATCTGTAGTTGCTGATTGTGTAGACAAAGCCAATGTTTTTGTGGATTTATTTGCATCAAACTCGTGTATCAATGGAAAAGGTATGTCTTCTTCATCGCTATGAAACCGATTCATTTTCGGTACAAGCACCCAAAATCGATTACCAGTAGGCTTGCTCTCAATAAGGCGACTAGCCCAGACGGCGCCCCAGCTATTGTCTTAAAGAAACTAGTACCAGTCCTATCTAAGCTCTATTAGATCTCTATGTCTTCTGGGGAATTTCCTTCATCATGGAAATTAGCAAATATTCAACCTATTCCCAAAAAGGCGATAAGACCGTTCCCTCGAACTACTGACCAATTGCCATAACTTCCACTTTGTCTGAAATCATGGAAAAAGCCATCAATTAGCAACTACTCTCGTTCCTTGAAACTAACAAACTCCTTAGTGACCCAAGTTTGCAATAATACATTAGAACAATCCGGTGAAGCAGTTGTAGTCACTTTGGATATCTCAAAGGCATTTGACAAAGTTTGACATAAGTGTTTACTTTCCAAACTCACCTCGTTCGCGTTAAATGATGCGCTTATCAATTGACATGAAAGCTGAAATGGCAAATTCAACAAACAGAGACATTCAATGTATTCTCGAATGGGGAAGCAATAATCTAGTTAAATTTAATGCTAACCAAACTCAGAGTTACCTTGTGTCCACCAATCATTTCCTGTTGTAAATATGAATGCCTCAGATCTTAAGTTTTCAGATTCTATTCTGTTGGGAGTGACTGTATCTTCAAATATGTCATGAGTTGACCATCTTCTGTCATCTACCAAATCAGCTGCTCGTAAAATAAGCTTTTTGTACAGATCTAAGCAGTACTTTACCTCCCGACAACTCTTTCTGCTGTATCAGGCCCAAATTCGACCTCATCTAGAATATAATTCTCACCTCTGGATCGGTGCTCCCAATACGCTCTCGATACGTATTCGAAAGAGAGCAATTAGGCTTACAATTAACCTGTTATTAACTTCTGACATAGTCCCTTGAGCATAGAAGAATTGTTTCAGTTCTTTGTTTGTATTATCAGTATTACAATGGCTATTGCGCTGCTGAATTACATTCTTTGATGCCATCTCCGGCTGCCTTTGCTAGGAATACTCGGTTCGCTCATTCAAACCATCAATAAGTAGTACAAATCTTCTAAACTCTGGAATTATACCCCTAGTTCCTGTTTTCCTCTCACTTATGACATGAAAAAATTTAAGATAGCTGTTCAAAGGCATCTCTTGGCAATTCAATGTCCCTCTATCCATCCTCTTAAGTGTTTTAGCACGATAGGCCAAATTTAGTATGTTCAGGTTAACAATTATTAAAAAAATGTTGGTGATATTCTAGAACCATCGTCGCGTTTGTTTAAAGCCGATAGATATTTTTCAATTTCAATTGCCTCTCTTACAACGTATATGCTGATGCAATTAATATGATACTGTTAATATTAATATTGTAACCAGTTTCAAGGTGGTGTCTTGCTAAAGAGTAGGAAACAACATATTGTTGTTTAATGCCAATTGAGCTCTTATGCTCAGTTTCCTATTAGTTTCTCCGATGTAAGGTCTATGACAATCATTACATGGAATGTCATATATTCCTTAATCCTCAGCATGTATTTCATCTTTAGGATTTTTTATCAATTGTTGCACAGTTGTATAAGGTTTAAGAATTACACGAACTTCTGTTTTGGAAAATTTCTTTGCTATAACATCGGTTATCTATGGTAAATTGAGTAGCTTTGATTCTATTGTTTACTCTTATATTACATTTGATCACTTTATTAGTGATTTGTTAAATTACCTTTAAAGGATAGCCATTTTGGCACAGTATGTTAGATAAATTACTAAGCTCTTTGTGTCTAAATGTATCTGTTAAGCGAATTGACTTAATAATGCTACGTAGTTGGGATGGATCGTGATGTGACTGAGCTGGACTTTGGAATAGGTGTAACGAATCAAAAACTTCATCGTACGAAAGAAATCCATGGTTTACCAAGTTAGTGCTTGTTTATCGACTTAATAACGCTGTTACGAGTATAGTATCAAAAAACATAAATGATCCGAAATGCGCTTATTTTATAAACTACAAAAAAAATTTTGTTAAGTAAAGTTAACCTTCTAAATTCAAATTTATATTAACACAAATGATAATTGAAAATTAAAAATAATCCCAGAAACAGTCGTTGCACCATTGTGTTTCAAAAAATTACCTCACATTAAATCGTCCGATTTTGCTGGATAACCAACGGGTGTATTTGTAGCAATTAAGCAAAGGCATACGAGATGCTTACGTTTGGAAATACTACTAACAACACTAGTATGATTAGTAGATAATTGTTCAAATGATCATTTTAACAACGTAATCGCTACAAATACACACATTCCTTGGGCAGAAAAATCTGCAGATTTAATGTGAATTAGATATTAGGAGCACATTAATGCAATGGCAGTTTTTTACAAGCCAACAACATTTTTTGGAGTAATGTTGTTTAGATTAACATAATAAGCTCAGGTTTATAGCAATAGATATAAAAAAATTTATAACTAGTTAGTAAACTACAAAACGGAATTACCACTACATAATAAACTTGTAAGCATTGATGTTACTAGCATATTTTAGGAAATACCTTCTCAAGTATTAATGCGGTTATTAAATAATTTTTTATTTAATAATAATATTGAATTAGTTACAAGAACGGGGTTAATTCAATTACTTTATCTCTGTATTAATCAAAATTATTTCACATTCTGTAATAAGAATTATTTACAAAAAATTGTATTGATGAGTTCTTAATTAATATTAACAATTTACATCTTAACACAAACTTTACACTAGAGAAAGAACAAACATTAATTTTCTAGATCTAAACATAAAAATTCATGTATAGAGCAAGTTTGAGTTTTTCATATTCAGAAAGACATTACAATTCCAAACGATTCAAGTCACCATAAAACACATTAAGTTAGCTGCATATAGTTTGTCAGGTGTGGTTAAATTTGGTTTGGAATATTTTGTCTCTATTAATATTTAGATATTGTAAATTGTAAAAAAGGATGAAGTTTTATCGCGATTCTAATTAATCAGTGGTTTCAGGTTGCACTTGAGTAATGTTTGTGGGAGATGTTGAGTTTGTGTTTTAGTATGGAAAAGTTTAATAGTCGATGGTTAGACATGACATGATGAATCATAGTAAGGTAAGCGGATATTGGTTTTTCTTGCAAGTTTACGGAGTTGCTAGTGAGAGTTCTGAGCTTGAGTTCGGGTTGTGATATAGCAACGTGATGCGCGCAAGAATGTCTACTAATTACCCGGTGGTTTCCTGAAGTTACCTTTTCACTGATTTATAGTTACAGTTCAATCGCCACGGGAAAATTTTTGTGTTGGTGTTCGTCAATTATTAACCATCGAGAAGGGAGTGTTCATCTTTACTCTTCCCTATATCATAGATTAGTTTGCGCTTGAAGAGGATTTATATATGTGAAGTGTTTTTGATATTTTCTTTCTTTTGGAAAATCTCGCGCCGAACTGTTGTTAATCATAATAGTTTATTCACAGCTGTTTAAAACAAGCATTGCTTGTGTATAAAATTTGCTAAAGTACTTTATATAAAGAAGATTTAAGTATGAAACCTGGTGATACAGTAAATAGACAATAATTTCGCTTTTAATTTGCCAACCGGAGAAAAAGAACTTCTGTTCATTTCACCTGTCGTGATTGAACGTTTACTTCATTGCTCGAGGTCGTTTATACAGAAACATTGCAGATTCCGACTGATTAATGTTTCCGATTGTAATAAAAAATTAATAATCGGGTCTAGCGGTTATTAGTAATTTCACCCCTAATATTACTTATACTCCTAATAATAAATAGAATATTTTGTGCCTTCAGCTCAGTCAGTTATTAAATGGGCCATGTTCTTAAACTTTGATTTGCTGTAATTAGAAAATGTGTGTGTGGTTAGATATGTTCGCTTTATAAAAAAGATGTAACTTCAACCTATAAATAAATGTTAAAATACCTCGGACGTCAACTTATTTTATGGGAAACAAGTAAAACGTAAATTTTTTTTTATGATTGTGGACCTGAACAGGCGAAATTTGGCCTATCGTGCTAAAGCACTCAGGAACACTTAGGAGGATGGATAGAGGGATAATGAATTGCCAATAGATGCCTATGAACAGCTACCTTAAATTTTCTCATATCATCAGTGAGAGGAAAACAGGAACTAGGGAGATCATTCCCGAGTTTAGAAGCCGTGCAGAAAAATGTGGATTGCGCACGTTTGGTACGACAAGTGGCGATTTGTACTGCATACTGATGATGTGAATGAGCGAACCGAGTGTTTCTCGCAAAGATAGCTCGAGATAGTATCAAAGAATATAATTCAGCAGCATAATAGCCGTTGTAATAACGATAATACAAAGAAAGAACTGAAACCATCCTTCTATACTCAAGGGACTGTATGTGAGAAGTTAAGGACGGGTCATTTATAAGCCTAATCGCTCTATTTTGAATACGATCAACCATATCGCGAGCGTATTGGGGAGCACTAACCCAGAGGTGAGAATTATATTCCAGATGAGGCCGAATTTGGGCCTTATACAACAGAAGGAGTTGTCGAGAGGTAAAGTACTGCTTAGATCAAAAAGCCTATTTCACGAGCAGCTGTTTTGGTAGCTGACAGAAGATGGTCAACCCATGAGAGATTTGAAGATACAGTCATACCCAACACACTAATGGAGTCTGAAAACTTAAGAAGTGAGCCATTCATACTTACGACAGGAAATGATTGATCTTTTTTGGCGGACACAAGGCAACACTGAGTTTTGTTAGCATTAAATTTAACTAGATTATTGCTTCCCCATCCGAGAATACGTTGAATGAAATGTAAATGTAAGAAATGTAAAATAGAAAACAATAACAAGGTTTATTATAAAATCTTTAAGTCAAGTTATAAAGTAGAAAATCTTAATACTAATAATAGTAACTTAAAAATACCTTATACTAATGGTTAGAAATTAAATACCTGTTGTACTTTAAAATTTTGGTTGTCACTGGTATGCTGTTACTGATAAAACGTGCTGACAAAGCCACGCTTTCAATTTTGGTTTTGCAATTAATCTTGAAATGGAAATATAACAGAGTTTTGTTGTTCGTTGATCCCAAATAAGTAAATTCCTTTACAAACAGCCAAACTTGGTTGATTTAAATAGGTTAATGTACCATTTATTTATAATTCTGTATAGAAACAAACTTCTATTGCGTCATCCTCGTTAAATTGAAACGTAATAATACAATGAAATTACGTAAAAGGAAAATTTAACGTACCACAAAAGTAAAAATAAAGGTAAAACAAAAGTAAAATAAAAGTGCCGTAAAATTTACGGCACTTTTTAATAAAAATATTCAAGAGCAAAAATGGAAGCTTTTTGCTTTCATTATCGTAACAACAACGACTTCAAAATAGATGTCTGCGCAGGAACTCAATGTGCCAAACGAAATGCGAGTACTACCCCACTTTAAAATATCTAAACGCATACTTTTCCAAGAATAAAGTATGCAATTCACATGACACAAAAATGAACGAAGTTGCCTAAATTATTGTAAATTTCGATACAACTTAAAAAGGTTTGTTACACGATCAATCATAAGTATCATTTGAACAAGGGTAGTACCATTCCCGTGCTCTGTAGCTGGGGTATGGAGAGAAAAGGTCGTTCGAAAATTTGTTATAACTGCAAACTTGAGGTAATTAAAAAGTTTTTTTCTATATATTGTGTATGTATTGAAACAGGTAAACAGCGCTTGTGTTTAATAATAATTAGAGCGAACGTACTTCAGACGCATTAATGCAATTTCATTGATAAGAGAGGTCTTATTTTGATTTATTTTGTACTTTCGTATTTATATTTGTTGAATAAGTACGCGATTTTAAAATTTAATGCATATTAAAATAAAATTTAAAAAAATTGTCCCAGATGGAGGTTAGAACTCTCATTGCTTACATTACCAGCCCGATAATTTGACGGCCAGACCAACAGTTCTACTTATGTTTAACGTTTATTGTTAGCATATTATTAAATTGTTACAGATTTTTAATTTTTACCATTTTTGTCCATTTTTAGTTTTATATTTAAGCTCAAACTATGTATACATGCGTTTTTCACAATTTGTATTGATTCTGCAGCATCCCAGTTGAAAATCTTGGTTTAAAGTCTTAATTTACACAAAAATAATTTTTTACTTAAATACCACTTGTAGTGCCTCGATCAGCCTAAAATTTCATACCTAATAGTTTTTTAGTGCCTTGCATGCTCTATTTAAACGACTAGTTTACTTGAACAAATTTTAAAACTGTGTGTTGGTTAACAGGTACTTTAGGTAGTCCTACATGTCCCAAAAGTTGGCACGATAAAAATGAGGATTTTTACCTACAAAATTCATGAATGAACTTCATATTCAAAATAAGAATATTTTAATTGTAATATAGGTGTATTAATAAATCTTTAAACGTATTAATTCCATTATAATTTTGTTTTTCCACCCAACTCACAGTTATGAAATTATATAACGAGCCCGGCAATTTATTTATATTTTTATTCTGTTTGCAATTTTTTAATTGCACACGGTTTTTTGTGTTTACGATTTAGAGAAAGAATTAAGTGTTGTTTTTTTATATTTTACGATATTATTGATATCGTGCATATATTGAAAACTACTAGTTATGTTAAGATTTGTGAATATAGAGAGTTTTTGATAAATTTAACGTTAAATTAAGTTACTTCTACGTAATGGAGACAATTGATTTCACCGTACGCTTACGTTATTTTATTATCGCGCGCCAATCTTTTGAAGCTCTTTATATAGTACCAGTCCAGGAGCAGTTTTGCTGATCCACCTGGTTGAATGCTGCGATGGGTAGTTTTAAACTTTGCTGTGAAGTAGTAGCGTTTATTTGAGTGTTTAGTTTTATCAGTATTTCTGATTCAAGCAAACTGGCGTCCTTTGATTAAACTTTTCCAATATTAATTTCATTCTTAGTCACCTCTTACACAGGTCAACATCCATCATAGCCCCTTCTAGTCAGATATCAGTAATTACCCTTATCTGTTAGAAAACCTTACTGCAATCTTTACCCGTAACAAGATCATTAGTACATAAAGCAGAAATATGTAAAAAACAAATAGCACAAGCAAATGATTACGTTTCGATTATAATCGACACTTAAAAATCAAGAGTAAAAATTTACAGTTAACACAGGTCCGACAGAAAATAAATACATATCAATTTCATATTGTTGAAAAATGTAGCTCACATATTACAAAAACTAATACCTATGTTCTTAAATATTTATTTAATGTTATTTAGATTCAACTAACGACATTTTGAAGTCGGGTATTCATAAATTGAACTGTAAATTCTGTAAATGTGTTTATATTAGAGAAACATTACACAAGTAACTTTGATATTAGATGCAAAGAACACATTAGATGTTACAAATATAAACACACACCTATCACTTCAAATTTATTTTAAATTTTTACACTTTTGTAATAAAAAATATAAGTTAGTTGTTTTGTAAGGATCCGGAATTTATAAACATAAACAAAAAGTACCTTTAATGAAAGAACAGGTAGATCTTATAGGCTCATCTCTAACAGACATTTTGCTGTTTTACCTTTATGATTTGTACCACAACTCCTTTTTTTTTTATTTTACTTACATATTTCCTCTTGATAATGAAACATGTATTGAAACGAATTGAAAAATAAATATTTATATAAAACATTGCGGAATTATATTTGAAACGTTCGTGCTATTAATTATAGATTTAACCTTGATTTCAGAAGTTATTGTTTTAAATTCAGTATCAGAAATCTTAAATTAACCAGAACCAAAAATACATTTTTTTTCCATTAGAAACCTCACAATATGTTGTAAAATAATATACCTATATTAAAATAGAAATCTACAAATAAGACGGATGGTACCGAACACAATTAAAAGAAATTAATCAGCAAGCAAAATACAGAATCCATCCAAGTTTTGATTGCCCACGTTCATCTATATTTTTCAATCTTATTTCCTCCTACACGCAGTATATTGCCTTTAAGCACTTTCTATAATAAACACGAGTGATGTGGAAGAAACTTAATTCTGTATTTTCTATATCATATTTCTTTCAATTAATCCATTAACACTTATACCCGTTCATATAGAAGTCTCGCCCACTGTTAAATCATTTTTAGCATCATATTTAGTATGTATTTAGTAGCTTAACACTTAATGTAAACACTTAATTTGTATGATTACTCACTTTCATGTATTTTCGATTCAACACTGCATAAGCAGGCGTCAAATATGCATTTACTTGCTATTTTACTCACATTGTTGACCAATCACGTTTTCTTTTAATAAATCAATGTGCAAGACAGTATACAGGGTGGGTGTCTACTGCGTGGATGGAGGATTTCTCCTTAACTACTAGAGATATCAAAACCAATTTTGGTGTGGTAATACACGATCATTGGACCTACATTTTCAAAATATTTGTGTATATACAGAGTGATTGATAAAAGTATGCCAACCCAAACCTTTGTTTTTAATGGAACACCCTGTATATTTAAGCATTTTTGGATTCACTGTTACATTTAGAATAGAAGTATAGATATTTGAATCTGTATCACTAACCGTTCTGCAGGTATCGTCACTTTAGTACCAAAATAGAGTTAACTTTGGAACCACGATGCGAGCGTTGTCACCACGATTTTGTAAATCTATTTATACCACCGACTATTAATAACAGTCTACGAACAAACAAACTGGGAAATTTTTCGAAAACATGTAAAAACTATACAAAATGATTAACTTACGCGAAATGTACTTTTTCTCAATTTTTTTAAGTGCAACGCCCTGAATATTGTTTCACGTTTCGATTCCCCGTGAAAAGTAGATACTAATTGATAACAGGTTTCATAGCCATAAGACGGATCGGATCCCTCTTGAGATATTGACGATTTATTTGAAAATATTGACATACAGAAGAACGAATAAAATAAAATCCAGAGTAAATAAGAAAATACGAATGGCAAGTAAATTCTTTAACTGATAGGAAAACTTAATTAAGAACTAATCAATAAAATAATTCTCTACACTCAAAAATAAGTTGAACAAGTAAATATAAACGAATAAAACCATAAATTCGAATTAAATGTTCAAAATGCTGACCACGCCTAGCTAAACACTTTGCAATTCGCTCGGTAAAAGAAAGATTCACTCGCAACAACATTAGAGCCGAAATGGATTGAAACGCAGCTCTAATTCTATTTTTCATATCTTCGCTTATGGCGGGAGGATGTTGGTCAACTTTTTCTTTAACGAAAGGAAGAAATCAAGGGGCGTAAGATCCGGTGATCTGGATGTCCAGTTTTGCCTCGTCCTATCCACCTCATCGGATAATTTCTAACGAGATATTGCCTAACGTTGATTGCATAGTGTGGAGGGGCGCCACCCAGTTGAAACCACATCGTACGAATATTATCTACCTTGATATTTTGCAAAGGCTCCGGTAAATCCTTTTTAAAAAACTGTAAATATCTTTCTCCAGTAAGACTCCCATCAACCACATTAAAATTGATTATACCCCACACATTCATTGACCATCGATGCTGGTGATCAACAACTCTTAGGAAGCGTGGATTAGTAACTGAATAGTAATGATAGTTATATGTAATAATATTGTCATTATTGTGAAAAATAAACAGAATGTTATTAACAAAATTGGGTTCTTCATTGACTTTAGTAGTTACCCATTGGAAGAAAGATTCACGATTTTGAAAATCTATTCCACTTAAAGCTTGATGTTGCTCGATATGATAAGGATGCAATTTGTTTTTTTTAAATAAAGCTGCGAACTGTATTTCTGTTTAAGTCTAGGTGTAGCCAGCAAAGCAATTCTTAGAGCTTCGCCGTAAATAAAGCTCATATCGACCACTTCTTTGGAAAAATTCGTTTTATACAAAAATTGACAAAACGACAATCCAAAAACACACAAACTAATGGAGCAATATTTTAATGATTATACAAACGTCAAAACAATAGATGCAATTGTTCCTATTTATTACGAGCAGCTAGCCTACCTGATTTGTTTTGTTGAATTCTATCGTCATAGTAAATTTGTATTTTGGAATATTTTTACGTACAAGCGTCAATATCTCAAGAAGGGTCCGTCTTATAGCTATGAAACCTATTATTAATCAGTATCAAATTTTCACGGGGAATAAAAATGTGAAAAAATATACAGGGTGTTGCGTTTGAAAAAAATACATTTCGCCTAAGTTAATCATTCTGTATAGTTTTATGTTTCCAAAAAAATTCCCAGTTTGTTTGTTAGATGACTATTATTAATAGTCGGTGGTATAAACAGATTTACAAAATCGTGGTTCCAAAGTTAACACTATTTTGGTGCTAAAGTGACGGTATCTGCAGAACGGTTAGTGACACAGATACAAATCTCTATGCTGTTATTTTAAATGTAACAGTGAATCCAAAAATGCAAAAATATGCAGGGTTTTCCATTTAAAAAAACAGGTTTGGGTTGGCATATTTTTGTCAATCACCCTGTATGTACCTAAATATTTTTAGAATGTAGGTCCAATGATCGTGTATTACCACACCAAAATTGGTTTTGATATTTCTAATAGTTAAGGAGCAATCCTCCGTTCACGCAGTAGACACCCACCCTGTATACCAAACAAACATACAAGAAAAGATATGCTAGATACGACTAGAAACCGTTTAAATATGTAAATATAACAACGGAATAGAACTTGGTCCCACCAATGGAGACACATTCTTCCACACCCGCCTAGTTCTATTAAGAGGTACTTCTACAAGAGGCACGCGAGCCAGTCTCTTCCCTAATGTTCACCACATACATAAGGATCACCCTTTTTACTTACCCTTATAAAAGGCAGACGAACCAGTCTCTCCCCTAACGTTCATCATGCAGCTATATTACCAGTGACAGCAATTGAGGATTTACATTAGTTGGCTGAAAGTATTATTCGACGCTTGAGGCGGTGCAGGGCTATCACCTATATACTCAGATTCGTTCGATAAGGTGGCGCTTACCTACAATAGTGCCTAAATACAAATAGTTATGAATTCAATCCAACCAACTATAATATTTTTACGACTAACGGATCTTCCAATTTTAAAACAAAAGAGGAAGGTGTAATGGTAGCCAGAAAATAGGATAAAACCACACGTGGTGATCTCTTGAACTATTTTGAGTCCAGCCGATATCCAGCAGCCGCCACCGTACTGTTTGCTGTGTAAGCACCGACCTGCTATTCACCGTCGAAGAGTCCATCGCGACCGTGTGATAACGCGCACCACCTCGCACCGGGCAACCTAAAGTTTAATCCTGTACTGCCATTGATACACACGTAAGTTGTAAAGTTATAAAATCTGACAAGTTACAATCAAACACTACACATCGTAAATAATTCCGGGCTGAGCCTCCAGGAGTTATACAAAGTACACTAACACCTAGAGTCACGCAGGGTAGATCCCGACGTAACTCGCAAATACCAAGCACACTGACACCTAGAGTCACGCAGGGGTAACCCCCGACGTAACTTGCAACTAATTGAGGGTGAAGGGTTGTTACAGGGCTGTAAAGACCTACGACCTTTCTCTTAGTCCATCCGGTTAAGACACGCCATCGCCTGAGTCTTCTGGGCATTACTAAGAACCCGCTCGAAACTCATACATACAAGACATACAGACAAACACAATAACCGTACACGGTGTCTTTGATCGCAGGAGAGTACCCCCGAAATCGGTTGTATAAATTGGTAGTCAATATAACTCTCGCAAACACCTAGGGCGAAATCGATTGTAAATAAATTAGATAGTACGTAGATTATTCTATATTTACGTAAACCTATTAAAGTCATTTTAGAGTATTTGTAATACCAAGTATTTTGTTTCAGTGATTGAATGTAGATAATTAGACTTAGTATAGAAATCCGTAATTAATTCCGTTAGATAAATAATCTAATTGTCTAATCAACCGGTTATAATTAAAGAAAGACAGTACCGAGATCTCGCATTTGCATACGCGCATATCGCGTGTATTATTCGGAGTCCGACATACTCGATTCAGCGCTCCAGCGTTACTGAAAGTAATAGTTATGCCATGCGTATAGACCGAGAACGATATCGATTTTCTCCGTCTGAGGTCGTTACACTGGTGCCGATGAACAAAACTACTTAAAGAAACGGTACCAGCTTCTGTAAATACAGGACCGTAACCTAAATTTTACCTCTTAGGTAAGGAATAGATTAAAATAATACCTCTGTTCATAGAAACGACGACGCACTCAATAACCAGCCGCCAACCAGGGGAACAAGTGTGAGGAGCCGCCGGGACCAAGAAATAAAACTACATTTAAAGTTGTTATTAATAACAATTTGTTTTATTGTAAAATTTATTTAATATACGTTTTAAAAAAAAACGCTTTAAGGTATTTATTTAAGGTGACAGCCTATCCAGTAAGACGAACCACACCCCGTTTATAAATTAAAATATAAACACGATTGAGCAAAACCGAGGCAAAATAAAACCGCGTTGGGTTACCAAACCAGAAAGGCGCGTCAATAATAATTTACTTAATAGGGCACACTACCTATAGCATCTAAAAGTTAGTGTTGCATAGTGCACATGTTACAAAGTTAACACTATTTTGGTACTAAACTGACGGTATCTGCAGAACGGTTAGTGATACAGATATGCTGTTATTCTAAATGTAACAGTGAATCCAAAATGCAAAAATATACAGGGTTTTCCATTTAAAAAAACACAGGTTTGGGTTGGCATATTTTTGTCAATCACCCTGTATATACCTAAATATTTTTAGAATGTAGGTCCAATGATCGTGTATTACCACACCAAAATTGGTTTTGATATTTCTAATAGTTAAGGAGCAATCCTCCGTTCACGCAATAGACACCCACCCTGTCTACCAAACAAAGATACAAGAAAAGATATGCTAGATACGACCAGAAACCGTTTAAATATGTAAATATAACAACGGAATAGAACTTGGTCGCATCAATGGAGACACATTCTTCCACACCCGACTAGTTCTATTAAGAGGTACTTCTACAAGAGGCACGCGAGCCAGTCTCTTCCCTAATGTTCACCACATACATAAGGATCACCCTTTTTACTTACCCTTATAAAAGGCAGACGAACCAGTCTCTCCCCTAACGTTCATCATGCAGCTATATTACCAGTGACAGCAATTGAGGATTTACATTAGTTGGCTGAAAGTATTATTCGACGCTTGAGGCGGTGCAGGGCTATCACCTATATACTCAGATTCGTTCGATAAGGTGGCGCTTACCTACAATAGTACCTAAATACAAATAGTAACGAATTCAATCCATCCAACTATAATATTTTTAGGACTGACAGATCTTCCAATTTTAAAACAAAAGGGAAAGGTGTAATGGTAGCCAGAAAATGGTGGAAAAACCACACGTGGTGATCTCCCTTGGACCATTTTGAGTAAAAAATCCTAATACAAAAATGCCGTACATGGCTTCAGAGTCCATAAAGGTAAAATATTGAAGGTCGACTGCTAAATTATATGCTGAATGTTTAAGTGGAAAATAAAATTGCATTAATACGTTAGTTAATACACATGCATTATAGACTGTTCTACGTTTCACTGCGTGCTCCTTTTAATAGTGTCATTAATTGAAAGTAAATATTGAAGGTTGACTGTTAAAATTATGTGTACAAGGTCTAAGCAGAAAATAAATGCATTAAATGGTTACACATATGCATTACAGTTGTTTGTTTTACGCTTCATTGTGTTTTAGTCTGGGGATGACTTTTTTAAAATCAATTGAATTTTAACACCTAGATTAAATTACGTAAAATTGATTATTGATATGAGATGAGGTGCTACGTCTAACAGTAAATTATCGAAAACATCCTCAAATCTAGGTAATCCATAATCTCCTATGTTAAATATTAGTGTGAAAACATCTTTGGCAGTCAAGGCTTTTGGGATGGGTGCACTTCCCCTTATGTTCAGAATTAAGGGCAGCGTAATTTAACTTATCTAGATCTTCATAGAGAACATCACTACCAGCACCAATTTCATCGTTATCATCTTGAGCGATTTCATTGTAATAGTTTATTAACAAGTAAAAACAGCTAATACCCCTGATACTACTTCATAATAATACTCATTCGAATGTAATTATGCTTTAAAAAATACATGCAGGGGGTAATATACAATCTTTGTTTGCCGCAATTATTATTATTATTACACAGATAAGGGATTATTGTTAAAATGAGAAAATTTCTACACACTACTTTGGAATACTACATAGACTTTCAATTCTTCTTCACCTCTGAAGCATCTTGAGATTATCCAATTCAGGATCAGTAGCATTTTTCTAATACACAACACAGCATCTTCAATATATCAGTGTATACGCCGAAAAAATGTCTTGTGTCTTCTTCTTTAAGCTAGATTTTGCCTCGATACAGCATACAAACTCTATCTTAACTAAATTACCTCTGTCAAAAAGGGGTTATAATCGGTCTCTTATTAAAACACTATCTTTTTAATCTTCGAATTTTTACCGATAAGGGCCTGTCTATCACATAAGACGGCTTTACATAGAGGTTCTGTCTCGGCTGAAATACATCAGGTGGAAAAAAGTATTTTAGATTTATAAAATGTACGCCCAGGAGAGATATTAGAGTGTTGCTACAGAAAACAAAAAAGTGTACACCACGCATAAATCTACAGCGAGCATTTTACTCGAGGCTGGTATATTGCGAGTAACATTTTTTTCGAGTTGTGGTGGACTGATCTTTGTTATATGTGATCTTTAAGTAATCACAGTAATGGGTACAGCTACATACTAGCGGTTATAGATGTGTTTAGCAAGAGGGGTATGGGATGAGTTCTTAAAATGAAGACAGTCGCATCTGAAAGCATTCACCGTTGTTTTCAAGAAAAGCGATAAACTTCTTCATATAGGTAAAATTTTGCGACGCGAGGCTTTCGGCTAAGGCTGTTTCGGTGACCCCCACTCCAACCCTCCCCGAACATAACCGAGATTGTAAGAGAGGTGTAGGCGTCGCAACTTACTCTCAGGACTTCGCCCCTTGACCAAAAATGTGAATTTAATCTAGGTGTTAAAAGTAATGCAATTGATTTTAAAAAGTCATCTCTAAACTAAAACACTAAATGAAGCGTAAAACAAACAACTGTAATGCATATGTGTAACCATTTAATGCATTTATTTTCTGGTTAGACCTTCTACACATAATTTTAATAGTCAACCTTCAATATTTACTTTCAATTAATGACACTATTAAAAGGAGCACGCAGTGAAACGTAGAACAGCATATAATGCATATGTGTATTAACTAACGTATTAATGCAATTTTGTTTTTCACTTAAACCTTGAGCACATAATTTAGCAGTCCACCTACAATATTTTACTTTTAATTGATAATTGGTGCCACTATTAAAGGGAGTACACAATGAAGCGTAAAACAGTCTATAATGTATATGTGTAACCGTTTATCGTATTAATGCATTTTATTTCTGCTTAAACCTTGTACATATAATTTAACGTTCTTAAGGTGGAAAATCGTTTAAAGCACGGCAACTTAGCTACTCATTTTTAATTATGGATAATGTTGAAGGTAACTTTCTCATGGCAAAATAATTAAATTGCAAAATAAAATAGGTCTTAAAGAAATGTAATAATAATTTTAATAACAATTATGCAGTCTCCTTTATAATCAACCCTATTACGAGAACATATTGTTAAACAGTTATCTATATCAGAATAATATTTAAACCTGCGATGGAAGTTAATGAATAGTCATAAAACTCATAAATACAATATGCTAACCCCAGATATTGAAAAAATTTGAGCTAGCGCTTAAATGCAGTCTTAAAGATTGCATAGAACATATCCTTGATAAAAATCAAAATAACCTTAATAAATAATAATAATAAACACAGATTAAATAACATCTTTTTTATGATGAAAACACTTGTCATCTTTACATGTCTTATCTATTAATTCTTCCCCATTATTAGAATATAATTTTTTGACAGGGGCAAAGCCCGCGAACAGATTCCTGTATTACAAGACAAGGACCCCTTATTAGAATACAACCGCCAATGTATAAATAAATTTTTCGTATAGGTAAAAGGTCACAATCTGAAGAAGGAAATTGAAAGAAATGTAATAACAATTATTCAATCTCCTGTAATAAAAATCAAAACAACACTAATAAATATTAATAAACACAGATGAAATAAAACCTGTTTATTCTCAGGTGAAAAAATACGATCCCCACGTGGGCATATTTATAAAAAAGTGGTGGGAAAGGTGCCCCAGAGGCGGATGGTGCCCCGGTACTACTGTTGACAAACGTCCTAATTTGCAAAAAATGTACTTTCATAAATGTTTAAAAAGTTAATTACTGTAGCGCAATGAGAATTAAATGAAATAGGACTTTGCAAGTCTTAAAATGTTAAACGTAATTGCCAAAAGAAATAGATTTGAAATAAAATATTTGTGACTCAAAATTTCCAACTTTGATGACCTTGTGTGGCTGCAAGAAGTGGTTTGGAGCATTTTTGTATTAGGATTTTTTACTCAAAATAGTCCAAAGAAGATCGCCACGTGTGGTTTTTTCACTATTTTCTGGACACCGTGTATAAGTAGATTGATTACATAGTTTGTGGATTAAGGATTTGTTTTTAGTTTTTAGATGAGCGTTAAATCGCTCCCTTTGATAACGGATCAGATACATTTTTCATCGCATAAAGATCAACTACGCCGTTTACACGAAGGTCTGCTTATTTGTTTGCTCGTTCTAATTTTAACACTAATCTCAACTGTGTAGGTAGCGGACCGCGAAAATTTTATTATAGTAATAATCGTTTGTCAAATCGCCATTGTTACCACGATAGAAAATATAATTAGTGGATTTTTATTATCTTAATAATACGTCGTAATTTGCTAATGTTTTCAAAATATTTTTATTTATATATTTTTATCTAAAGAATGTAGGATTGTTTGTAACTAATATGTATGTTAGAGGGTGAGTGGCAGGTGCACGCTTAAAAATGCTTTACTGAAGAGGCGTAACGAATCATTGGAATTTCTTATGCGCGCTCTTGATGCAAAAATGTCATTGCTCTAATGATTAATTACCGCTGAACGGGCCGCAATCAAAAGATATCTTTGTTTGTTACTTGAAACTTCGAGAGAGCAATGTAGTGGTGTTACGGACGAATGCGTATTTTTAAAATTAAGGTTTCGTGCAATAATTAATATGAAACTGTTCCAACGGAAAGTAATGTTTCATATTCTTTAATGCTTTTGAAAAACGGGGGTAGTTTTTCGGGAGTAGATATAATTAGTTTTGAAATCAAGGGGGGGGGCAGTTACAGTTAGAGTGTCACTAGAGCAGATCGGTTTTGTGTTAATTAAATATCTTCATTGCAAACAGTTTGACTTTAAAATAATTCTTGTGTGTACTTTTTCTTTTGAATTCGCCAACGCTTTCGGGGTTAAACCGCGTATGTTAATAATTTGTGTCTGTGATCCATTAAACGAATATTTATTCAGTGTGAGTAGGTATTTTTATATAAATTAAGGCTGGCTGCAAATGATTCTACAAGTCTATATAACTTGTTAAGCATCCTACGCGGACTCATTAAGCTGAAATCTACTAAAATAAAAAGACAGTACAGGGCCTCTCATTATGGTATTTGTACGGATTAGCATTGTTAGTCGTTGTTTTACTTATATTTGTGGAGAGGTGGGCTGATGAACGGTTATTTGATACCCTTTGGTTACTAATTGTAAAACGCAATTACCAAGTAGGTACACGCTCCGAGATCAGAAAACCATTAAACACCTCGAATTTTTATTTCTATTGTTTTTATTTGTTGTATAGGTGAATGTGTAACCAGAGAGAGGAGCACGGTATTTTTCTAACGCACTCAAACTTATATATAATATATATATATATATATATATATATATATATATATATATATATATATATATATCGGTCACGATATTAGTGATCTATTTATAACTTACCCTTTGTTTTAATGAGTTTTTTTTTTCAGTTTGTTGAAGTAGAATTATTTGCATGCGAGCTGATTTCTTTTTGTGTGTACTTTATTACAGTGTGACTTATGTATTTTGTGCTTTCGGGGTCACTAAACAATTGGGTACTTGTAAATCCCTTGTGTCTTCTTGTGTCCTCGTCTTTACCTTATTATCACTTGTACAATTTTACTGTTGTATTTTATATGTACCCTAATTTGCTTCATTGTTTTGTGTGTTTATGTACTTAAAGACCGTCATGATTGGTTTTAAAAGGGCCACACGTTTGGTGTTACGATTTTTATTATAATTTTTATTTTGATTATTTATGACCCAATTGTGCGTGTGACTACGTATGTTTTTTTATTATTGTGTTTCCGTGTAACTAAATTGCTTTTTATTCATTTTCTCTTAATGTTATAACTTTGTACGCACTTTAACCTGATTTAATGGCGTTTTGTTATATATTTAACCCTTTCATTGTTTTTTGTGTTATTTGATTTATTAATGTACTTGTGCAATCCCTTATTTATGAATAAAGTGGGTTTTATTGGTGGTTCTTTCCCACATTAGTAGATTAACGGGCTGAACCACCGCTGCGCAAAGTTCATTGATTTTAATTTGAGTAGTTTTATTTTTTTTATCTGCCCCTCATAATGCAACACATACCTCATCCAGCCTATCTAAATTAGATAGCAGAACGTACCTACCACTAGATGGCCACTTCGTTGGATCAGATTTGAGGTTTGCGAGTAATTGTCACCAGGAAAGTCAAAGTAGGACAGGCAATTAATTTGAGTAATAGTAACATTATTGTTTGTCAAGTCAAGATAAATCACTTAGCGATTGTTTTGTTCTTGAATTTGCACGATGGGCACCTGGGGGACGTTACAACTGTGTTCCTTAAAGCAATCATTCTGCAATATTTAAAGCTGTCAATCGTTTTGGTGCATATTAACACAAACTAATTAATCCTTTTTTCTGTTTAAATAATTACATTATGGTAAGGTAGAGGAATAGATCGCTGTCATCATGTTATGTCTCCTATTGCAGGGAGTTTTGCAGTATATAACATAAAAGAAATATTAATGCAACATTTAGTGTGTATCTCAAACTTGGAACGGTATAATCTGAATTACATGGAATTAAATGGAAACCTACCATCCTGTTGAGAATGTAACGTTAATTTACACTGGTTACGTGTCAATTCAATTTGACAAACCCATATAATTTATTTTGACATTTACTAAATAAACACACCTATTATTTTTGATTAATATTTATTTTATTTGAATGAACGATTTTTTTTGTAAGTTTTACTTTGTGCACGGGTAAGTAAATGTTCTTTAAACTCTCACTGTCCCTATTACCTAAT
Source organism: Vesta saturnalis (assembly GCA_036346205.1). NCBI lineage: Eukaryota > Metazoa > Arthropoda > Insecta > Coleoptera > Lampyridae > Vesta > Vesta saturnalis. The sequence goes on from JARFJB010002117.1 coordinate 274,417, forward strand.
CGAATTTTATTAGACCCCTTGCATAATTCGTGGCGGAGAATGGAATTAATTTGAAGAATTTGATAGAAACGAAAGAAATGTTGCAGTGAACTCTCACGCAACCGAGTATTCTCCGTTCCATTTTCTCTGACCTGTTGTCGTATACACAATATCGCGAGTTTCAAACTACAGCCACCATACACGTGTCGAATGTAGGATCAAGGAATGTATTAAATACTTCAAAACTGTCCAACTTTCATTCTGAAACGATTATTATTAAAACTGTGTGATACTCCAAACTTTGAAAACGGTCAGTTGAGAAAGTGTGGCCATGATCATATTTGGTAACCACAAATTTTGCTTGGTACCCCGAGATTTGAAAAGCCCAGAAAAATACCAGTGGGTCCATTGGAGAGATCTACTCCGGTTTCGCCCGTTCTGGTTTCGTCCGATAGACAAATTTTACCTGTTTGAACCTTATTTATTCTGGTTTCGTCCGCATTAGAAAAATAATGTATTAAGAATTCTGGTTTCGTCTGATAAGGATATTATAATGCAGCTTATCTTCATGATCATTTAATATTTTCAAGAAATCTCCATTAACGTAATACTATAGGTATAGTTGTTTATTATTAGCGATAGGGATTAAAGGTTTTTCCTTAATGGCCGGTCACCGTATACCTACAGTATACGGTAAAAATATCGCACATTGAGCTATTTGTGAAATGGAAGTCATACAGTCAAAACGAGGCCAGCCTGTAATTTTATACGAGGGCTTTAAATATAATGAAAAAAAAGTGAACAAATCTGTAATATTATGGTCATGTGTTAATAGAAGTTGCAACGGGAACATTAAAACGAATTGTGCCATATCAGAAGTTTTACATCACAAAGAACACTCAATATGTGCACCAGATATTGCAAGAAACGAAGTTCTGGTTTGTATATCGAATGCTAAGAAAAGAATACGTGAAGAGTGTCCCCCGATCACACAAATTTATGAAGAAGTAATAAAAAGTGCAGCCGATAAAGGACTTGATTTCGTTACGTCAATTCCCAGATTTCATAGTGTAAAACATCAACTTTATTCGGTGAGACATGCAAGTTTAGAAGTGCAGAGGAGATCGTGGTTCCAGAAATTTACAAAAACTTTGTTATCTTTGATACTGAAACGGAGGATAGAATTATGGAATTTGGAAATATATTAGACTTATTAAGAGGTAAAATTGTTTTTGGTGATGTTACTTTTAAAAGCTGTCCGAAGCTTTTCGATCAACTGTACAACCTTCACGTGGATTTGAATAGTACGGAAGAAAAAACTTGTATTGTGCCAGTTATTTACGCTCTACTGCCAGACAGAAAAGAAGACACTTATTACAAAAGATTTTTTCAAATTTTAAAAGAAAAAGTTCCTATTTTACACCTCAACAATTTCACGTTGATTTTGAAACAGCTGCCATAAATGGTTTTTTGGAAGTTTTTCCTGATACACAAATAAAAGGATGCAATTTTCACGTTAACCAGGCACTATGGAGAAAAATTCAACAGCTTAGGCTTGTTGTAGGTTATAAAGAAGGTGAAGATATAAAAAGACATTTAAGAATGTGCAGCCTTGACACATTTGCCCCCTCAATTTATTGACGATGGTTGACTAACCATAGCTGCAATTTCTCCAGATACAGAGAAAATTGTAAAATTCAATGATTATTTCGTTGAACAGTAGTTGGACCCCCCCCCAAGATACTGGGTTTGTTTTAAAAGTCGTCATCGGTAGTACGATGACGACTTTTAAAACTTCTGTCGAAGGATGGCATTCGAGACTAAATAAAAAATGTGGAAAAAGTCATCCAAATATTTACGAAGTCATGAAATTAATTTACGAGGATTCATTACATTATAAAGTAATCACTCAACAAGATGAAATAATGATGACTACGCCGAAACGGCCAAAAAAATATTTAGGTAAAAGAATTAAAAATACCATAAATGCATTAATGCAACAAGAAATAAACTCGGAACAAACTTTAAATAGATTGACGTACATTGTAAAATATGATTAAAAATAATAAAATACATAAAAAAAAATAAAAAAAACAATACAAAAAAAAATTAAAAACAGCAAAAAAAAATTAAAATAACCAAAACAAAAAAAATAAAAAACCAATTCAAAAAATTTAAAACAAAAACCAAAAAATAATAAAAACATCTTTTAAACACACCAAAGTTTATATTATATTTATAAACCTTGCCAGTCCTAAGTCTGGATAAAGTGTGAAGGAAGATGGTTTCATTATTTTGTTGCGATACGTGTTTTTCTTAATAAAGATAAATATTTCATCAGTGTGATAAAAGGAAATCGGACGAAACCAGAAGTAAATTTCTATTTTGCCAGATAAACAATAAAATAGCGGACGAAACAGGAATCTGACGAAACCAAAATGGACGAAACCAGAAAACACCATTGGAGAAGTGCAATGACGATCGAATTGGGAAACCACAGATTTTGTTTGATACTCCAAAATTTGAAAAAAATCCGTTAAAACTGTGGCCATGACAAAATTTGGGAATCGCAAATTTTGTTTGATACTCCAAATTTAAATGAGTCGGTTGGAGAAGTGTGACAATTATAAAATTTAGAAACTGCGAATATTGTTTGATAACCCAAAATTTGAAAACTGTCACTTGGAGAAATGCGGCGAGGATCAACATTAGTAATCACACGTTTTGTTTAATAGTGTAAAAGGGTCCGGTGGAGAAGTGTCACGACGATCGTTTTTGGTAACCGTTAGTATGGTAATAAAATACGAGAACCGCAGGATAATCAAATTTGGGAGCCGCAAATTTTGTTTGATACAGCACAAATTAAAAAGGCCAGTTGGAGAATTGCGGAACGATCAAATTTAAGAATCAAACGTTTTCTTTAATAATCAAAAATTTAAAAGGGCCCGTTAGAAGTGTGGCGATGATCAAATTTCAGAATCGCAAGTTTTTTTGATACCGCAAAATTTAAAAAAAGTCAGTTGAGGAAGTGCGAAACGATCAAATCTTGTAATCACAAATATTGTTTGATACCCAAAAATTTTTAAGGATGTGTTGTAACAACCCATTTTGAGTTGTATAAAAATATACCGTAATTTATGTCTTCATTCATTCAGTTGTAAATATAAGAAAAATTTTATTTATTAATGAGGTAGGCAACAATTTGCATTTTGGGGTAACTTAAGTGCATATCTTCTTAAAGGTTTATACCCCCACTATAAATTTTTTTTTCTGCTCAATCTCTTCGCGTACGGCTACATCATCTGACATCCTAAAGCATCCATTTTTTTTCTTACTTCTTGTGGTACGCCGTTAGATGCAGGAAGCTTTTTTTGGGTTTCCCCCTAAATTTTGTGAAAAGTGCCATTGATTTAATGGTAAGATATATTTTAACGCATTATATTAAAAATTAAAACATTTGCTTTTTTCAGGCACTTTCTTTTTTTACTTTTACACTTTTAATTTTACCGCTTTAGATTGCACAATTAATTTTACTTTTGCGTACGCTTTCATTTTATGATTGCAATTTTGCTTTTGATGTTGATCTGAATGTGGATCCCAATGTTTATCTGAATTTCAAGAAAATGCAATACACGGATTATTCGATTTCATGAAGATAAATTTATAAGAAGAAAAATTCCATTTTTGGGTATGGTTTACAACGTAAAGTATTATTTCGAGATATTGGTGCAAACGGTCAGTTGAAAAAGTGTAGCCATGACCAAATTTGGAAATCTCAAATTTTGTTTGACACTCCATAACTTAAAAGAGACCAGTTGGGGAAGTATGGCAACGATTAAATTAAGAAATCACAATTTTGTTTCATAATACAACATTTGAAAAGATCCGTACCGCAAATTTTGTTTGATGCTGCAAAAATTAGAAAAGGCCATCTGAGAAAGTGCGGAAACGATCAAATCTAGGAATAAAATTTTGTTTGACATTCCAAAATTTGAAAGGGCCCGTTGGAGAATTGTAGCAACGATCAAATTTGGAAACTGCGAATTTTGATTGATACTCCAAAATTTGAAAGGGTCCGTAAGAAGTGTGGCATGATCAAATTTGGGAACCGCAAATTTTGGTTGATACCCCAAAATTTAAAAAAGGCTAGTTGGGGAAGTGTGGCAACGATCAGGTCTAGGAATCACTAATACTCTAAAATTTGAAAGGGCCCGTTAGAAGTGTGGGAACCGCAACATTTACAAAAGACCAGTTGGGGAAGTGTAGCAAGAATCAAATTTGAGAGTCATGAATTTTGTTTGACATCCCAAAAAAGGAGTACATGATACGACAAACACACACCAAACTTATGTCACACTAAATTAAAGGAAAGTAACAAGGTAAAGGTCTTCTTAGTGCAATGAGTTGATATGAACCTTAGTTTTGTATTTTATAGCAGATTGCGATCTCAGTAATTTTGTATATTTCTTCTCGATAGGATATTATTATGCGTTGTTAATTATTTCATTTACAATTTAGTAATTTTCACTGTTCGCCTCCGAATTTATTAGTCTTAGTGCCTAAAGTTTGGTGCAGATGGAAGTTGCGACGGATGTGCAGATATCTGTGAGCATGTCTTCCGGTATGTTTATATTCAATTGTAGCAACCTGTGGAGAATCTAAAAATGTTTCTTTGACATGCAACTCTTTCTTAAATTGTAATATTCATAAATAATAATTTCACAAAATCGACTTTGTTGTACTCCTTGACTAGTTCTATCGAAAAGAACCAGAAAAAATTGAATCCTAAAGTTTTAAAGGGGATACAAAGGACCCCTTTCCAAAAACGTTATTTAAAAAAGTTTCGATCGAGGTTTCCACAGCGATAGATTTTGGTTCATAAAATCAATTCTACCATTTTTCAATTTCTACCATCAAAACGAACCATAAAAAATGAATCGTTGAGATCAATCAGTTTTAAAAATAATCCAAAATAAAGTCGTAATAGCCGATCAGAATTAAAAATAATCGAAAAGGGACCCTCTGTAACGTGCTCAAACGTTGATGTATCAATTTTGGTAGAACACCCGTAGTACGCGAGCTCCTATACAGAAAAAAAGAGATACAGAAAAGAGAGGGCACTACGACTAGCAAACCGTGCAATTAGAGAGCATTTGGATGCGTGGGGCATATTGAAGTCAATTTAGGGGTTTGAGCTAGTTGTCTAAATTGATAGATCTTAGTGCTCTTTGATTACTTCCATCGAAAAGAACTAAAAAAATTAAATCATAAAAGTCCATAAGTTTTAAAAGTAATACAAAAATTGTAGATTTTACGGTCGAAAATGAAACTAAAACGTCAGGTAACAGATAATTAGAGTGCACCGAACTAGCTTGGTGGGCCAGAGGGCGTGGGCGTGTTTTTGAATTTAAAAATACTGAAGGTGGTTAGTCGTATTGTCGAAAGTCGTAGATAAGGGTGCGTCGTAATTAGAATCAAGTCAAGTAAAAGGGCGCCAGACTGTTATTAAGACGAAATCGGTAAGAATACACCTGAGCACACGCAGATAAATCAACCTTCAACAGTCAAAAGATCTCACTTACCTTACGTTGGCTACCTCCAGGTGCGCGTCGGAGATGTTTCGAAACTTTAGCTCTAGAATAAATCTTAAAAATATCCACACGCTCAAATATCAAAATAGCGTGGGCGCAAATCTGTTGGGTTTCAATGACTTCTTTAACTTTATATTTCGTTACGTTACCCCCAACGTTTGAATAATAAAATTACTATTCTTCGTAAATTATTGCTTTCGCTGGTCGCGAGGAGATCACAAATTAACACCATAAAATTCAATTGGTTTTTCGTCTATTATATCCAAATATATCTCAAAAAGCACACCGATACATAGATTTATTTACAATGGTTTTGGTTTGATTTAAAATCTTAAATACTAGAAAACGGGAACATAAAATGGTCAACCTTGTAAGCTTATCAAGTGGCCTTTGATTTTAAACTACGGAAATAGAATTATCCAAATATGAATAAATTCAAAACAATACATAACCAATTGGTCACTAAATCAATTTTACCATGCGAAATGTTCATATACATAAATTTGCAGTACATTTAATTAAGTAATAAAAAAAACAAAATACCAAAGATATCGCAAATAAAAGCAGTTCGTCAACAAATAATTTGACCAAGTTTATAAACAAAGATATGGTAAAGCATTCACAATAACGTACAATATTGCGTTACCTTCTCCACCGGACAGCAACAAAAGCAACGAAAACGGCTTTAGGATACCAGCTGATGTTCTCGCTCAGCAAGGCAAACCCATACGGCAATTTCCCAGTTTTAAATTTCGATAGCGATACGCTTACGTTAATTAGCCAGGACGGTATACAGTTTATGTACACAAAACGAGTAGCTTTTACACACGAGATATTTACACGCTTTAATGTTCAATTAAATCGGTAGCTCTATTTAAGTCTGTTTAATTATTAAAATGAAAAAAAGGTCTATTTACAAGTTTATAAACAAAGATATGGCCAAGCATTCACAATAACGTACAATATTGCCTTACCTTCTCCACCGGACAGCAACGACAGCAACAGGAACGACTTCAGGATACCAGCTGATGTTCTTGCTCAGCAAGGCAAACCCACACGGCAATTTCCCAGTTTTAAATTTCGATAGCGATACGCTTACGTTAGTTAGCCAGGACGGTATACAGTTTATGTACACAAAACGAGTAGCTATTACACACGAGATATTTACCTCGAACCACCACTAAGATGCACTCACATAAACACATAACTTAGTGAAATGTTGGTTAATTGACCCACGGTCCGTAACTTCAAAATAAATAACCAGGAGGGATGAACGTCTACACAAATATCCACCAAACGGGTGCGTTTAGTCTCAAACAACTTCTACAAAAGTTCGATCCTTCAGGTATTCGAAAAAGGCACGCCCCCACGTTCACAGATAACATCTCTTACTCACGAAAGTTAGATCGAGAATCCCCGCGCAATTAATCGCGCAAAAAACAGCTTCTTCCCCTCTCCCTCATATTGCTCCATATTTATCAACATCATAAAACTGCTGACACTGCGACGTGCATGACTCAAGGGAAAATTGTCGTCCACAGATTTATTTCTTAAACGATAATGATAGTTACTTAACACTGAAGGGTTGAGATGCTTATACTATGGCAGAAAAACGGCGTCAATTACTTAAACACAATAAATAGAACAACAAGTTTCGTTATCGTAAATTATGGCATTAGCAAAAAAGGAATAAAAAGAAAAAAAAATACGTACATATATACAGGGCGTTCAAATACACATGACAAGATAGATAGGTGCCAGGCTTCATAAAATCAACCCTAGAGTAGTTTTCGATACCTGCCATCAAAGCCAGCCATAAAATATGGATCGCTTAGGTTAATCAGTGTTAAAAATAATCCAAAAGAAAGTTGTCACAGTCGATCAGAATTAAAAATAATTCAAAAAATGTTTGAACTAGTTGTCCAAATTGATGGATTTTGGCGCAGGGCCTGACAAAATAGTAAAAGTCGATAAGTTATAAAAGTAATCCAATATATGATATGATATAGTTTCATCAAAGTTTCTGTTTTGAGCAAAAAATAAGCAATACTTTTCATGTACGTGGATTAGTGATTTAATATTATCAATACAAACTTATAAAATGGGGTGTAGTAGTCGGCTACAAAATATTTCCTTCTAAAGGCGAATACACACGTTACTTTTACACTACTTTTAAAATTTTAAGATGATGAGCCACATTGTGCTGCAATTACGGATGCATAATTAGCAGAGGAATGTGCCGAAAATAAACACTTTACAAAATTGTAATAATGCATATATAATACTTTCCTCTTTAAAATAAGCTTGACAATCACGTAATATAAAATACAGCAAAAAAAGGCTTCACAGACATTTAACAAGCCTGGTACTTTACAATGGTAAATGCATGAATGCACAGAACTAAGTAGAAGCATAAATACTCACTCTTAAAGGATTCAACAAGAAACGTGCTCGCCAGCAGTAAAGTGTTTGACAAAGCCAACATTTCAGATATCATTTCATATTACATAAATAGTATGACTCAGAACTACAAATTACCGATTAATGAAGAGTCTATAGCACGATTGGCGTAGCATTACAATATAAAAGGGATAGTCATTTTTTTGTAATATCCGATGAAGGTAATAAAAGGAATTAGGTTTTTGAATATGCTATAAAATAGCAATTTAAATCTAACACCCACGTGGTAATAAATTCAAATTTATATTTTAGATTACATTTTCTTAAATTACGGTAAACGAGATATTAAAATATCTACATCAATCGGAAAACAGGAAGAAGGGATTATGAATGAATGAATTGCCAATTTGCTAAATACGTTTACCTACCTTTATTACAGATACTGTAGTATTGATTGAACTTATTGCGTCGTAATATAAATTTATTAAAGTTGGCAAAAAGCACAAGTACATGTGAATGCAAAAAAGAAAATACGAAAGAGGAGAGGCCTAACCCAAAAGTGAATACTGGCAACGTATGGATAGAATGAAAATAAGAGCTAGCAGAAAAAATATTTTAATACTGAAGGGTGTAAACTTCTTTTTGCTAATTTTGAATTAACAAAAGGAAACTACAAAAGAAAAGCATAATTTATTAGATCACGGATTATTGGCGCCCAACGCGGGACAAATAAGGTGGCATAAAGTTTCTAAAATAAAACCTTAAAAGTTCAAAAAGACAGCTAAAAGAGATGTAACCGAAACTGTTGTTGTATTCAGTAACAAACAAATAAATTTAAACTGTAGATTTTATATATAAACTGAAATAAACGAATTTTTTTAGAAAACCAGTTATTAAAAGTACTGAAATTTTTAACTGTGCAGAAAGCAGTAACACATCAGTCATTCGTTAATCGTAAACTTTACTGTTTACCCAATGCAATAATTGTAAGTAAAACTAAAATCGTAAACCGTTGAACTCAAGGGTATAAGTAACTAAGGAATTAGTAATTGGAAATAGAATTTACATTCAAGTCCTTTGTACAGAAACCTAAACACGATAGTAAAATTTAGATACCGATAATAGTTTGCAAATTGAACGATACAGGAGCCACAGTTATGTTACGTATTTATGCACAGTGACAGTTAAAACAAACAAGTAAATAATCAAATACAAGTTATACAAATGATTATATGAATATAGAATACATAAGTATGCATATGTAGACTTGGTTCATTTAACCAAATTTCAATATTTTAGATAACGTACAACTGGCTCGAGTAACTAAATAGTTCAACGGAAAGAACTATATATGTTCAATACGTGAGCTACACAATTTCGACTGGTGAAAACAGAAAGATTTCTTGATTGATGAAATAGAATGAACGTAATAGTACACTAATCTTTATGACCTGCACAGAGAGACCGGCGACAGCGAGATGCGCATCAGTAGTGTGTAGGTGATTGAACTAAAGTTTGCATTAAGTAATTGTAAGCGTAGCTAGAAGGTAAACATGCAATTTCAGTCACATCTATTCTACAAAGGTACCACACTGAGATAGGCGGAGGGTTATTATATTGATATTATCTGTGGCACGGAGAAGTACAGAAAATACTCGACATGTGTGACAGATGCTACGAAGAAAGAATTTACCGCCGAGACAAGCTCATCGAAAAAGGAAAGCATAATAATCCTTTATTCAATAAATAGTGCGTTTGATTATATCCCAATGTAATTTGGGCTTGTTAATTAATATTAAACGTAGAGTCCAAACGTGTGTCTTTCATTTAACTAGAATTGTTGGTTCTATCACTTTTTAGGTTCTACTTATAACCGCTAGATTACGTAAATTTAAGGTAACATTTATAAAATTATAAGTCATTAGTTAAATAATTATTTATGCCCATAAAATAGAAAGTTATAAATTAATTAGAAAATACCTAATACGAATGTTAGATAAGTCAATGGCTCACCAAATGTGAAATTATAATGTATATTTACACAGATATTACAAGAAACTCATCAATGTGGAGTAAAATACGGTAAATCAAATTACGCAAGTCACAAGATTCTGAAATTACAAACAAACAAATTTAGTTATAATTAATAATTGGTTGAGGACGGAATTCTCAGAGCTCTTGATTTTCTGCAAAATGTCATTAGTACATCAACAAGCGCGTTGATGGTTAGTTGTAAAACTTTGTTAATTATACAGGAGATTTTAATAATTAATTGCAATCCTTTTTGATGAAAGTATAAAATTGCGAAAGTGAGATAAAAAATAAACCAATGTATTCGAGGTGCAAGTAGTCACGCAATTAAAAAAAGTGTATTCCGTAAAAAAAAACGTAAGTAATTTTTACAATTGTTCGTTTGCTTTAATAAATAATTTCATGTAATTTGCTAAATTTTATAGATTTTAATGCATAGAATGGGCACGAGGAGAGTTTGATAAGTCAGTGATTTTTCGAATTTCCCTCGCAGTAATTATAAATGCAACGTTGCTCCCGTCAGCTGTCAGTTTGACAGCCATTGAAAGCAGACAACCTCGTGAATTTTAACGAAAATGGAAAAAAGTGAATTTCGTGTGATAATTAAGCATTATTTTTGCATAAAAAACGATCACAGAAACCAAGGAAAGGCTTGATAGATACGATGCGGGCTCCACTGGGGTCCGTACCATAAATTTCAATGATTAAGAAGTGGTTTACCAAGTTCCTTTGTGGTCGTACCAGAACAAGTTCAGGTTGCCCAAAAGAGGCCGCCTCGCCTGAAATCGCTGATAAAATCCATGAAATGGTAATGGACGATCATAGAATGAGAGTTCGTGAGGTGACTGGGGCTGTAGGCATCTCAACAGAGCGGGCACGTTACATTTTACATGAATAAAGCTATCCGCGCGATAGGTGCCGCGATTTCTCACACTTGGAGATGTTCAGATGCAATTCGAACGAGTTCGTGACCGTGGACGAAGCATGGATGCATCAGAACGTACTAGAGAACAAGGAAAGACAGTGGGTTTCTCCGGGTTAACGTGCATCAAAGAAGACCAAAGTGGAACTGTCGGTCAACAAGGTCATGGCCACAGTTTTTTTTGGATGCACACAGTGTCATTCGTATCGATTACCTTGAAAAGGGCAAAACGAGCACGGGTGAACATTATTATGAGATTTTGGACGGAATCGATATTGATTTGAAGCAGAAACGACCGAAATTGATCAAGAAAAAAGTACTGTTCCATCAAGACAATGCACGTGTGCATACGTGTGTAGTTACCATGGCAAAAATCCATAAATTAGGCTCCGAACTACTACCTCATCCAGCATTTTCTGTTTCCAAACCTGAAGAAATGGCTGGGCGGTAAGAGATTTGGGTCCAATGGAGAGGTCGTCGCCGAAACAAACGTCTATTTTGACGGTCTCGAGAAAACCTATTATTTGGAAGGAATAAAAAAAAATTAGAAAAACCCTAGGCTAAATGTACAGAGAAAAAAGGAGACCATGTTGAGAAATAAAATGCTTATTTGCAACAAACTTCGAACGTGTTGTTAATAATTCACCTCTCTGTAGGCAACTAACGTGCGTTTGTGCCATGTGTGCTGCATATACATCCTCCTAAGTGTTCCTGAGTGCTTTAGCACGATAGGCCAAATTTAGCCCGTTCAGGTCCACAATCATAAAAAAAGCTGTAATTTATTAACTACAGCACGAACTCTTTATCCACTGGCCACCTGCAATCATCCACAATGAAAATATACTTATTGGCACGTGAAAAACGTAATAATCTATCTAAATTATAATAACCCAAAGTATAAGAATATTGATACTTTTTTAATAATCGTGGATCTGAACAGACTAACTTTACCCTGCCGCTCATGAACACTTATGAGAATGGATATTGAATTGCCAATATATGCCCATGAACGGTAGACAACGCTTTGACAACAATTTACTCGCAGGCTCAGACGATGTGGGGACAGAACTTTGCTTAAACTCAACATGTTGGGGAAGAAAACTATTCAGTGGGTACAAACCCAATGGAGCAGCAGACTGATTAAGGGAGAGATCCAATATTCTTTCGCAGTGAGTCCACTAGACGAATGCTATGTTTAAACACCGATCCGAGTACATACCATAAAGTAGCTTGTTAACAATATGAGTAAAAAAACGGTTACTGTAAGATAGTATTCGCCCAAAAGGTTGATATGAGTAGGTACACATGTAACAGTTTCACAGACAAAAAAAATAAACCACTTGACAACGTTAAGAGAGGTAGTGTAGGTTACGAGAGGTAACGCGGTCCACTTCAAATTTCGATGAGGCGTATCTCTTTACCAATCTATCCGGTAGAAAATTAAAATTTGACCTTTGGCCCCTCCACACTTCAAACGTCACTTCGGCTAATCTCTTCTGATCTTCCGTTTCGAGGATATAGCTTACCGGCGGCGCTGCCGGAGTCGTGTTCCGCATACGTCATCTTTAAAAGTTCTGATTTCCTCTCAGACGCACTCCAAATTTGATCCAAATCGTCTCGGAAATTAACCTTCACAGGTCTTGCGACGCCTGCGTCGCTATGCAGCACCTCATTCTTAGGTGTCCCTGCTTTTCCTCCGCGTGAGTGCAAATCTGTCTGGGTCATCGTTACATGTCGCCAACCACTTTTCCTATCTGCAGGGACCCCCCCTCCCACTTGCACAATTTGCTCAAGAGTACTAAAATTACTAAATATCTAGTAATCTTTTATTAAATAAATTAGGATTGTATATAACTTTAATTTGGATTGTTTAATTAATATTAAACGTAGAAAAGTCCCCCATCTCTCCAATCTCAGTCGGGGCGTCAAAGCGATAGGACAAGTTTAAGGTTGCTCCGCTTCTATCTTTCTGTCAGTGAAACAAATACGTGTTAAAATGACAACTTTTAAATCAATAAAATAAGTGTAAGCTTTTGAACAGATTTTTATACCCAGCGGTTTGAATATTAATAATCAGCAAAGATAATAATAATCTAAGCAGTAGAAGTTTTGTACCGTGCAAAGGGCTCTTTAGTTGAAAAAGGCGCGGAAATAACAGTTAGGATTGCTATAGCATTCAGTTTCTACGAAAAAATACGGCTCTTTCAACCCATACCAGATGTGATTGTTAAAAACGGTAAAATTGTAAAGTAAACTTAAAGCGTAAATACCACCCTTTTGTGTAAGGATTGAACTCAAACAGGTAAACATTCTTGCAATAACAATGATAAAATACGTATGATTCATCCTTCTAATGAACCCATTTCTATAACAAATCCAAACGTAAGCACTGTCATAGGAACTGTTCTATTAGCTTAAATGATAAAAATACATAACTAGATCGAATCCGTAATCCAAAGTCTAAAAAAGCGAATAAATAGATAAAGTAAACAAAAACTGGCTCTAATTTGTAATCTAAATTCTAAATACAAGTAGGAAGTTACTGAATAGATTTTTATCGGTTTAAATATTACTAATAAACAAATATAATAATAATCTAAACAGTAGAATTTAGTACCGCGTAAAATGCCTCTTTAAATAAAAAAGGTGAGTAAATAAAATTTAGGATTTCTATGGCATTGAACTTCTACGAAAATTACGGTTCCTTTAAAACTCATGCCAGGTGGTTGTTGAAGTGTATAAAATCGTATGACAAATAAAAAATACAAAAAATGTGACTATGCATGGCAGATCCGTATAAGTGGAAAGTTTTTTCTTTGTTTTCAAATTTGAAGGTTGGTCCAAGTATTATTTTTGGTACTGTATGTGATTTTACGTTTAATTATAACATTGTGTTGCATATTGTCTTATACTATATGTGTCCTTGACTGCAAATTCAAAATTTAAGCTAATTTTTACCTATGTTACCTAAGTAGGCAATTAATTCCGGGAGAGCTAACAGGACCATTATCGTTATATACTGTTACCCTTCAATTGAATAAAAGTGAAACTTAGAGGATGGAAACGTTTAAGTTGTCACAGTTCACGACAATAATAAAACAGACTAACACAACAGAACTAACTATAACTCGGAAATATAAATTAAAAATAATTAAAACATTTGGTCGTAAATAAATAACAGCAAGTCCGGCGAGTGGCGTGAGAGCCAGGAATCGGATAGGGAGCAATCTGGTTGAAAAGTGATGTGATTGAAGGGTCTTGAAAAATGTATATGTATATATGTACATTTAGATATTCATACAGTAAGTCTACGATCTATTATTTATATCTTTCTGGACTGTCGATATACTACTTACTTCCTTACGTGTCGAGGCAGTAGACAAATAACTGTCCGGTAGTAGGATGATACCGTTAGTAGGGAATGCTACATTGTCCGGGACACGATTTGACCAGTAGCCGGTCTGCTCGCTATGGCATTACTCAAGGGAACAATACTATTCCCTCGGATCGACGTGGCTACTAGGGACGGTCAGGGTCGAAACAGATAGGCCCCGTTGCTGACGACTGTCTTTGGTAAAGAATTTGAAATTGCGAATGTAATGTACGAAAGGCACCTTGATATTTTGTGTGTATGGGAAACAAAGCGCACAGGAACAATGCTGTGGAGATGCAGGATGGCAGCCTAGCACTATGGTCAGGAGTTAAGACTGAAGTGTATGGTGCAAAATAAGTTGGGGCGATCGTAATTGAAAGAGCGAAAAGATGTGTTAAACACTACGAATTGGTATATCCCCGGGTAATGTGGGTTAGAATGAAAGTGGAGTTTCGAAGAATTTTTCTTATTACATGCTATGCACCTGTGAATGGAGGAGACCAGGAGCGTGAGAACTTCTGGAATGAAGCAGAGAACGTGTTGAACGTATGTAAGCCACACGAAAGAGTGATGATAGTGGGGAATATAAACGGATGGGTGGGTGTACAGAGAGAACATAATGAACGCGTTCTAGGAAAGTTCGGAGACCAAAGAGTCAATGAGAATGGTGAACGCCTGGTGAACATCTGTGTGGAGAGAAGCTTGTTTGTATCCAATACGTGGTTTAAACATAAAAATGTGCATATGTATACATAGCAAAGATGATAGTGTATAATGAACGGCTTAGAAACCTGGTGAAAGACACAAAAGTAATGCGCGGATCGGAGTGTGGATCGGACCACTTTTTGGTTATATCGAGAGTGTATTTAGGGCAAAAGTGGGTGTGGAGAAGGAAACCAAAGTGCCGAGGGATTGGAAGAGCGCAATCATTGTATCAGTGTGTAAGGTAAGGGGAACAAGAGTGATTGCAAGAACTACATAGGAGTAAGTTTGCTCAGCGTGTCTGGTAAAGTGTTTGGAAGAATACTGATTGATAGAGTACGAGAAGCTACACAAACTAAAATTTGGGATGTACATGGTGGCTTCATGCCAGAGAGAGGATATGTCTCCAGCAGGTGATCGAAAAGTGTGTAAGTGTAAAAAGGAAGCTGTACTGTGCATTTGTAATCTGCAGAAAGCATAGCACAGAGTGAGTAGGGAGAAGATGTGGGAAATATTAAATGAATATGGCGTAAATAAGGGTCTAATACATGCAATAAGGGCAGTATTCAACGGTAGTCGGGCATGTGTTAGAGTGAGAGGAGGTGTGAGTGAATATTTTAATATTGAGCAAGGAGTGCGATAAGGCTGTGTCATGTCTCCGTGGTTATTCAATGTATACATGGATAAATATGTTAGACAAGCATATACCGATACAAATGGTGCAATGGTTGGTGACGTAAATGTACGACTTCTTTTGTATGCAGATGACACAGTCTTATTAAGTGACAGTGCGGATGAAGTCACAAATGCTCTGAGGAAGTTTGATACAGTCTGTGAGAGCATGGACCTAAAGGTAAACGTGAACAAAACTAAGTATGTGGTGTTCAATCGGGAAGGTGGAAAGGAGAGTAGAGTATTTACTCTGCAAGACAAATTGTGGAACAAGTGGACGAGCTGGTATATCTGGGTAGAATGTTTACTGAAGATGGTACAATGGAGGGCGAGATTGGACGATGAGTCAATGCTGGAAGAAAAGTGATTGTGTTTGTCCCATCGGTACTGTATGGAAGTGAGACATGGGTATGTCAAAAAAAGCTCAAAAGAAAATTAAATGCCCTGGGTATGAGATTACTGAGAAGCGCATGTGGTAAAACAAGAACGGACAAGATAAAGAATGATTGCATATGAAGGAGTGTGGCGAGGAAAAGACCATGATGAATGGATATATAAGTAGTACATTAAGTTGGTTTGGTCACATTGAGAGAATGAACAACGTAAGATTAACGAAGCAAATATATGTGGGTGAGGTTACAGGAAAGGCCTTGTCTGGTAAGCCGCGTAAAACTTGGCTGAATGTAGTAGAATGCATGATAAAGGAAAGATAAGGAGCTTTAAAAATAAAAGGGCATGTCAAAGACAATGTATGAATCTTGCAGAAGCTAGGAAGGGATGCGGAAATAAGAAAGCATGGAGAAAGATTTGAATGAAAAATAAATAAGAGGCACGGATTGTTTTGCCTACCACGCAAGGGAATGGCGTGAAGGTTAAGTTAAGTTAAGGCCCCCATAAAACAAAAAAATTATAAATTAATTAGACTATACCTCATATGAACAGTATAGGAGTCAATGGCGTAACATATGGGTATTATTTAGGATGAAATTATGTATACTTGCACTTTACTCTAAAACTATGTACGTGGAGTAAATAACGGTAATCAAATTACGCCAGTCATAAGGTTTACCGTTCAAGGTTCAATGTATTTGGTTTACGGTTTACTATTTACGGTTTACCGTTTTTATTTGTAAAAATACATGCACAATAGGTGTATTGATAATCCACATTATTAAGTTAAATTCAGGAAATTTGAGAAACCGATCTGAAGCTTATGATTTTATGGTTTTTTAACTAAGAACGTTAATTTTTGGGAATAGGGTTAAGGGAGTGTAGTTTTGTCATGATTAAACCAACTTTACAGGATTAACGTGAGAATAAAGTTACAAATCAGGGTAAGAGTTCATACCCTTTAAAGTTTATTTTATTTGTTCGTGATCTTGTAGTGTTGTAATTTCAGATTCCTCTTGAAAGGGTGAAAAGACGCGCTATCATAGGGAGTAAGGTATTGTATATTTAGGTACATTGTACGGAATTTAAAGATAATGCGCGCCTACAAATCATTTCTTTCCTTAATGCTCTTTCGACACGTGTTACAAGCAAATAACCAAAGAAGAAATTTATGCAACATTTTTTACTTGCGAAACGTTTAAACTGATTTGTCATAAAATTGGCACGTGTAGAAATTTAATGTAATTAGCCTTTGTACCAGATTTTAAACAATAATAGGATTAAAAGCTTAATCTATTTGTAGAATACGACGGGTAATTTAATTTTTTATTCACGTAGATTTTAACAAAAAGCTTATGTACACACATAAATCTTATGAGAATATTACAAATTGTAGTTTATACTATGAAAACGGTCACTAACCCTTTGAGTGTACATGTTACATCCATTTTTATTTTTACTTCTATTTTCATAGCATATTTATGATTCACTATTGCATGGTTCATTTAAAATCTTATATTTATTATATATATATATATATATATATATATATATAATAATAATAATAACATGAAACAGACTTATTATATAAAACTTGAATAGCGTGCATTGTTGGAAAAATCTAAAAGTCAATATTGACATTTAAAACAGATTTGTATCAAATCTATGTGTGCGTTTAATACCATTATAAAATTAAATATTTAGCTCATGGACTTTTCAGATTTGCACTTAATATCAAAGCGATGGTAATTAGTGGGTACTTAATCAAAATTGGGGAAGCGTACAAGTTGTAAATTGGGCTCGTGACGTTTGTAACTAAACATATTAGTTAAGTTGAACTTTACTAATTGATACTCCAATTAGTTCAATATATTAATTATAATTCCTTCATTCCCGCGTTTGCAACTATTATTTAGTTTTTTGGTAAGTACGAGAAAACAGCCATTAAACTTCCAAGCATGAGTAAAATAAACCGCAGATATGTAATTTTGGATAGAAAAACTTAATCGAAAATGAAATATTTGACTTTTAAATTATTTCGTCTAGACTTACCTCACATTTCGTCGCATTTACGTTAAATAGATTCCGTACACCGTATTGTATATAAATTACTGTTTTTTTCTAAAAACTATAATTAACATTTTCCACTTAAAATAAAAAATGTTGAATTTCCACTCGCATGTAAGACTGGCCGTATCTCCAAAATTTCCTTAAAAAATGATATTGCAAATAAATTATACAAGTAGATTAGTGACTCTTAGTGCTTTATAGCGTGTATGCGTGTGCGTGCGCGCCTGCGCGCGCGAGCGCGTGTGTGTGTGTGTGAATAGTGTGATGTGAGTGGTGTGGTGTGAGTGATGTGGTGTGAGTGGTGTGGTGTAGTGTGTGGTGCGTGCGTGCGTGTGTGTGCGTGTGTGTGTGTGCGAGTGTGTGTGTGCGTGGGTGTGGTGAGCATGTGCGTGTATCAGTGCCCGTGTTTGTGTCTGTGCCTCTGAATACACCGTCTACCCGTCTGCCTGTCCGCTTTCCTGTCCGTCTGCCTGTCTGCGTATTTGCCTGTATGCCTACCAGCCTGTCTGCCTGTGTGTCTCTGTGCCTCTATGTCTGCCTGCCTGCCTATCTGCCTGTCCTAGTATCTGCCCATCTGTGTGTGTGTGTGTGTGTGTGTGTGCGTGCAGGCGAGGGCGCATGCGTGCGTGTGTGTACGTATATATATATATATATATATATATATATATATATATATATATATATATATATATATATGTTGTGTGTGTCGTGGTGTGGTGTGTGTGTGTGTGTGTGTGTGTGTGTGTGTGTGTGTGTGTGTGTGTGTGTGTGTGTCGTGTGCATGTGTGTGCATACTTTCGAATTTGTAACAATTGTGAAGGTTACCTTTGTTAGCGTAATGTACCTTTTTCTACATCACCCTATATTAAATATATTGGTCAAGTCTTCAGCTTAAATCATAAAAATGATTAATAAGTGGTGTTTTATAATATTGATTTACATTTTAATTGCCACCACTATTTACTAGTACAAATAAGTTATTTGAAAAGCACTTGGCATCGTTCCCAAAGCATTTTGCAATACGATAAAAGCGTACTAATTAATGGAGGTCATTAAACGTAATTGATCACTTATAAAATACAAAGAGTAGGACAAAAATAGAACAAGCTATGGAAAAAGTAAGATTTAGTTAATTACCCTAAAAGTGATCACCTGAAGTATAAATTTATGAATTTCTTAAAGAGACTGTAGGTATCATTCAATTTTAGTTTAAAATTTGGATTAAAACGAAATGATTTTAAAAAGCACAAAAAAAACTAAAAATTTTAATATGTAATCCATATTTACATTCTCACGATGTCAGTTATGATATATATTAACATAAATTGTGTTTACAGTATAGCTTTACTGTTTCCGTTATTATTAGTTTATGTAGACCTCAATTTACCTGAAATTTCTTACAACCATTATTTTAAAGTGACAATTAAGAAAAATTATTTTACATACAGCGGAGGCTAGCTATGTATTTTGGTTAATGATGTTCGCTGAGATTTTAAATTATTTCCCCAAAACAAATTAAAGTTTATATATTAAGCCGGGCGGTCTAGGTTAGTCAATTACCTGAGAATACCTTGATGCGGAGTTCATATCCGAATAAAGTAAAGATAATTCTGTTTTGCCTTTATGTAAATATTTTTACCACTAATACAAGAGATGTACAATATTTAATGTCCCCAGCATAGAATACAACATTATTTTTCAACAGAATCCCTTTGAACGTAAAGACACTTATTCCACCTATGTTCAAGCATAGCAACACCTTTCTTGAAAAACTCGGAGTATTGATCAGAGAAGAAGTCCTGCACTGCTGCCATAATTGCGTCATCGCTCTCAAATTTTGTTCCCCGAAGACTCTCTTTTAGCTTTGGAAATAAATAAAAATCACTGGGAGCTAAGTCAGGGGAGTAGGGTGGATGCTCCGTAACTTCAAACCCAGCGTCATGAATTGCATTCACAGAAGTAAGGCTCTTATGAACTGGGGCGTTGTCTTGATGAAAGAGAATTCCGCGTGACAGTTTTCCTCTTATTTTTGTTTTGTAACGAATGTTGCATAATATTAACCAGTAATTGTGTGGCCACGTTCCAAAAATCTACCAGTAAAATTCATTAAATATTTCGATAAACATAGCGCTAAAATGATTGGCTCAAATACCTAAAAATAACTGCTCAAAACGGTAATTAATTGTTCAATTTCAAAAATACGTCACCACAAAACTAAACGCGATCGAAAATGTATAAAGTCCTAAAATTTAGTAAACGTCGATACGGGGTGTAGTACCTAAATTCGGCAAAATACACAGCTTCGCCATAACAAATAATCAAATTCGCTTACCTGTTTAGCAAAATCAGGCAAATAAATGATGTATACAATCGGCATGTTGGTTCCTACAAAAAGAACTTCAAAAAAACATTGCGGCTACTCGCAAAATATCGCTTTAGTACGGTCAACGACGGTCACTTTACAATTATATCAACCACTTGAGATAAAATCAATCAATCGGCTATAAAATATGCTCAAATTCAAGAAAATAATATAATGAATTAACTCATCGCCCTTTAAAAGTTACGTTATAATTCAATAATCAACGATATCTCTCAAACGTAATTACTTTACTTCAAATCAACACAAGAATAATTACGTTAATTCAAAGACTCAATCTCATAAAAAATCAAACACAATGTGCGTAATGTTGTGCTGTGTAATAAATGGATTCACATTTAAAAGAAAACACAAAAAGTACTTTAACCTATCGATATGTATTATAAATAATTAAAAAAATACCATCGACATGTCAATACAATTGATACATTAATCAAATCATTCCATTCAATTAAATCACCTAGTTTACTTAATAGGCGGTGATACTAGCTAGTTTCAACGTCGGCCTTTACTAAAATTACACGTATTCCAAAATAACCGATGATTGTAACAAGTAAATTGCATTCTCCTTGTAACGCATTCCACACATATAATTTCGATACAAATTAGTCAATATAACAAATAAAACAGGCACTCAAATAAATTTGGATTATAGCACGGATGAACACGCTTATATTAAAATTTAAACGATAAAATACTAAGAAGTTAACCTCAAAAGACAGCGTACTCAACCGTTAAAACGTACACAAAAATAATAAAATACACAAAAATGTATTAAACTTTGTTAATCACAGCAGAAAAAAAATGCACAGAAATGTTTTCCTTCACTCGGTTCGGCCCCTTTGTTATACAGACACCTGGTGGGAACTCCAGAGCAAGAATTCTGCGGCGGCCTCAGAAATAGGATCGAAATTGTAACCGCGCTCCAAACTCAAAGTATACCCAACTCGTGAATGCTTCTCTTCCCAATGCGTTTTGATTGATATTACAATTGGTCGTACGTCACACTAATATTTGTACTTCCACGGTACTTGTTAACTTTGTTCTAATTATATACAAGTTCTGAATGATTATGTTAAAAGAACAAAAAGCCTATTTATTTATAGCGAGTTATTTGTTATGGGTTCAGCTGTACAAACGAAGCAGTAAGAAAACTAAAACCTGAACTATACTACTATTAATATGCACACAAGATGCGATGAAACTCCAAAAGGAATTAAGGACCGGCACTTATTCAACACTAAATCCAATTCCCTGAACGATAACAGTAAACTAATTCGGGAGGAATGAATTCACTAAAATATCCCCCAACTTAAGGGTAACGGAAAGACTTCCAACTATATACTTCACTAAGCCTCCCGATATGCGCGTAAATAGTTCACTACCTCCAAACATACAAATCTTCGTGTGGCCGGCGGAGCCACAAACAAGAGTCCTAATCAATCACACAATACATTTATTCAAGCTATAAACGCGGTAAAAGCGATAAGCCCTTTCCGTAAACGTTCGAGAAAAATTACGCCATAAGATAACATTCCCCTGCTTACTATCCCACACCATATTATCAAGTAATCCATTATTTACGCCAAAGAAAATCTCGTCGAAAATCAACCTTAAATTAACGTATATAAAATCCAAACTCTTTGTGTAATTCCAAAATCTGAACCCTGACAGTTTGTCGCATATAAATTAAATTTGCAAACGATCTCCATACAGAGTAATAATTTCATACTCAATTTAATTTTATAAAACGTAATTTCCCTTTTAACAAACGAAAATTTCTAATACCTAAAATAAGGAAAATAACTATTATTTGTACACAACTATTCTTTTGTCAAACAAATTAGTAAAAAGGGTGTCACTACCTATCTTAATTTAAACTTCCATCTTAATTTGATAAACAACAAAACTTATATTTCGTTTTTAGAAAAGAACTCTAAATGACATCCTATTTGTAAAAATTTCGAAATTTCCAAATACGTAAAGAAAAAAAAACATAAAACATTACAACCGAAAGCTTTCCAAAAACTTATGCGTTATCCAGTTTAATTGCATGAATATATATTACATTTCAGATGTACTGTACTAACAAATAACTTATAATTTCGGAATTAACGGCAAATATGTGATAAAATAACGGCCACGTGACAATATAATGAACAAAAGAGGACTAAAAACAGAGCCTTGTGGAACTCCAGAAGTTACCAGCAAATGATGTGATTACATATTATCTAAAGACACTACCTGATATCTTGAAGACAGAAACATAGAAACCAAAGTAATAGCACTTTTACTAAACCCTACATACTTTAATACTAACAGTAAGATGCCATGATTTAATGTGTCGAATGCTTTGCCATAATCCAGTAGTATTAATAGGTGATCTTGGTTACTGCCTACTGCTAAGCACATTTGATTATTAATGTAGTGCAACTATATCCAGAATGAAATCCAGATTGTGTACTGGGTATTGTATTGTTTAATGGCAAATACTGTTTTATATGTAACTCCATAATTTTTTCTAAAATTTTACATAAAGAAGGTAAAATACTAATAGGCCTCAAATGTCCGTGTTCGGTAGTATCCGAGGTCTTCGACAGTGGATGTATCAAGGCTATTTTCCAGAGCTTCGGATACACGCCATTGTCTATACAGTAGTTAAAAATATGGGTAATATATGGTAATATAGTTGGGCAACATAAACGTAATAGAGGTATATTAAACATTATCTACACAGCAGCATTTGAACGAATTGACTGTAAGTAGAACCAGGACACCTTGGCCGCCATTTTGTTTTTTGTGACGTCGCCATCTTTTTTTATGCCCACGTGGGGATCGTATTTTTTTCACCTGAGAATAAAAAGATTTAATCTGTTATTAATTAGGAATCCGTTTTGTATCAAAGGAGATTGCATAATTATTATTACATTTTTTTAACCCCATCTACAGATTGTGACCTAATTTATTTATGCATTGGGGGGTTGCATTATAAGGTGCTGTAGTCTTGTAAGACGGGAATCTGTTCAAGGGCTTCTTAATATGTGTTTATTATTATTAAACAGTTATACAACTTCATTTATATTAATTGGAAGGTAGAAATCAGTGGTCGACATCGAATTAATTAAATATTTATTTAAAAAATTTGCTGCTTCTGCAAAAAAACATTTAGGTCTAAATTAAGTATTAGATGAAATAATAATAATCATTTCTACCCTGATGCAATAGCGCTTTTTTTATACAGGCAGATTCTCTATCTAAGCGGTCAGCACCTACACATTCAAAAAAATTATGTCTGATTTATTTGTATGTTCAATTACTCGCACACACATACATACACAAATTACTTTAAAATGAATAAATGAGCGGCAACTAAGTAAGCAGATAATTAGACATTATAGTTAGATATACATCAAACTATTATTGATAATGCAAGATGCGCGTGTTGGTTTTACTAAATATTTAAAAGACAACAACAAAATAGGGTTATCTTGATTAAAAGATAAGCACGACAAAACAGAGTAGAATATACCCGTGATTGCAGATTTTTTCACCGAAAATTTTTCTGCAATAGAAGTTGATCATGCACGCTTCTCTCTTGTTACGGAACTCTTAATTAAAACTACTAAACTACTAAAAACACTTTTATTTTTCAGAGTAGAATGGTTGAAAAACTATAACTAAACATGTAGTGAAAAACTTATTTACAAAAACAAGCATTGGCAAAGTATCTCTCATTCTAAAATACAAGAACATTATCGTATGAAGTCCACACACATCCGAATGGTAATCCTGCAGCGTCGTTTTGTTGTAGCGGAACCATCTAGAATTCTTCTCAAGGAAACGTAAATGGTAACCTAGCGGGGCTCGTCCAATGGAATCAAAATATTCCCCATTACCATTCCCGTCAATGTAAATAGCAGTCCAATGGTGACCTGGTTTGTTTGCTGGATCCGTGTTCACAATAATTACACAAAGTCTAGGTGCGTGTCGCGGTAACTGATTAGAAGCACATACAAGTCGAAACACATTTTTGTGGCCGGCGATTGATTTCAAACATTTCAACACTTGTACCGCATACGTCTTTGGCGTTGGTATGCGCCCAGTCTTGCGGTAGTAATGCGTTTTCGAGAGCGCACATAGGCTCCTCGATCTTAGGGTTTAAACAACTATACGCCTTTGCTTCCTTTTTCAATTTTTTAATCGACGGACAGCCAGTCTCGTCCAAGTTTAGTATTAGTCTGTTAAGGAATCTTAATAACTGCTGTTTTTCACTACCCTTAACGTGAATTTTGAGTTCTAATCAGTTCCTCTTGGAAATCGTTGTAGGGCACATACCCTGACAGCCATTTCAAGCCGTGATATTTATCCTTTAAATACCTTATCTGTCTTGACAAGGGCTTTGTTATAAAATAATCTCGAGGTAGCTATATCAACATCAGCAGTAACGAACCATGATCTGTAATCACTGCAATTTATTTCGGTATGAATTCGTTATCATATAGGTAAAATTTTGCGACGCGAGGCTTTCGGCGAAGGCTGTTTCGGCGACCCCATTCCAATCCTCCCCGAACATAACCGATATTGTAAGACAGGTGTAGGGCGTCGCAACTTGTTCTCGGGTCTTCGCCCCTTGTCGTGGTCGGGCTTCGTGGTACCCTTGGCGGAAAATTTGAATTTGTATTATAATAAGGGGCCTAATGCTAACTTTTAAGACAGGTGTAGGATTGCGCAACTTGCTCTAGGGGCTCTGCCCCCTAGTCCCTTGACGAGAAATTTGAATTTGTATTTGTCTCTGCAGGTTATGGCTGGAAATATGAATCTGTATTGTAATAAGGGGTATAATGCTAACTTGAAAGGCAGATGTAGGGCTTAGCAACTTACTTTCAGGTCCTCGCTCCTCGACCAAAAATTTGAATTTGTTTGTGGCGCCATCTATGAGGGGAAATTTGAATTTGTATTATAATAAGGAGGCCTAAAGCTAACTTATAAGACAGGCAAACATAGGGCTTTGAATTTGAATTTGTATTCAAGTGTTTACATTATTTACTTATTGCGAGAAATCTGTGTCCCAAGGGTTACGTCACAAAAAACAAAATGGCGGCCAAGGTGTCCTGGCTCTACTACTGTATTATACGTTCTACAGTTTCTTCAGGAACACGTTGAATTTTAAATTGGGTAGAAATGTTAGAAAGAGAGTGGCTTAGATAGTACTGCATTGTAGAGTTGGCCCTTTGTTGCCCTATTTTACAAGTATTTATAAAATATTGGTTAATTTTGTTAACGTCTCTTAGTTGTGTTGGAAGATTTGGCGACTTCACTTTACAATGTTTAGTTGCCTTAATATTCACAGATTGATTTCTGATCAAACTCGACTTTAGAATCCACACCATCTAAACTATACACTATGCCCCAGGGAGTAAGATTTAAATGTTCTTGGAATAAGTGAATATCTAAATTAGAGAAATCACGAACTGTATGTACGATAGATTGGTGTAATCTTAAAATCGAATTCAAACGTGCACGATGTTAAAACATGGTCTAACATATTAGGAAAGCGCACTACGTCTAGCAAGGTAGCCGAACTTTTTGTTATTCTTGTTGTATCACGAATAATTTGAGTTATACTTACGGTACTTAGTAACGCATTAAATCTTGCAGTGCAACACGCAGAACTGCAGAAGGTTTGAGCATATCAATGATTAAGTCGTCTGTGCAGATGACATCCGAGTATGTTTGACTTAACAATAACAAGAGCATTCACCATACCTTCAATGAAGTCGGAAAAATTCCATTTAGGAGCCCTGTAAACAACTCCAATAACAACGTTTTCTTTGTGATTTGAAATTTTAACCCATAATTGCTTAAATACATTAAGACGATTAAATATTTCAAATTTTAAAAATTCTTTATGTAAAACGCAACTCCACCGCTGCTTAATCCCCTATCTGCATACAATAAAGTATAACCATTAATTTGTAAACTATCAGAAATCCAAGTTTCTGTAAAAGAGATAACGTCATAAGACGATATCAGTAGATGTTGTTTTAAATCGGAGATATGTATTGTTAAAGTGCGCACATTTAAGTGACAAATTTCCAAATTTAACATAGTACAATAATCACTTGCATTTTGAAAATAAATATTAACTACATATTATCTAAATTTACAGATAGTAACAGTTTATTTACTAACAATTCTGTGTAATCTGTCGATGCAATACCTACTTTTGCAAATGTACTGATGGTAACTTCCATCACATTTTCATTAGGAGATACAGGAATTCCAAAAATCCGTATATTATTGCGCCTAGAATACTGATCTAGGGCATCTATTTTTTCATGAAGAACTTCGTTTTCACGTTTTACTGCTTCTAATGACGTACTGACTTTTTCATGTATCGAAGTCTTAAGGTTCTCCACCACACGGGTCACTATTATATAATAGAAGAATCATTTTTGAAAAAGTCGATTATGGCAGATGCAACACAGCTATTAATTTCTGAAATTTGTTCTCTGGTTACCGGTATGGTTATAATTGGAGATAATTAACAAATATATCAACAAATGCAAAACCATTCAAATTAAATCGACATCCCTGAAAGCAGTTTGAGAAATGACAGTAGCTCGAACAGGATGTGGCTAAGCAACGCGCTTGTTTTAGATAAATAAAAATTTGGTTTATCTAATCACAAAATAACTTACTATTACTTTTAATACTTTATCAGTTGGGAGATTTCAATAATGTACTGGTGATATATTTTATAGACAAACGGCATAAAAATTAAGTGATTTTAGTTTATTTTATAAACGACGTCAATTTATTTTTAATCTACAACTAAACTCATTTTGGTCAAAATAAGAAGTGCACATCTCGAGTTGTGCGCTATCAATGAGCGAAAATATGTATAGTTTTTCGGTAATCATAGACACGGACAGACGGACGTTCCACACTTCGAAATAATCTCCTTTATAAAGATAAGTTGTAAAATTAAAGGTTACTTACACAATCATATATTTATACAAATGTCTATACGTTTCAATAACAACTGCAGTTGTCGGCGTCAGCAACAAATAAAACGTTATTAATAATTGTTAATGTCAAAAGAATTGGATAATGTAATGAATAAACTTGCTGTCATAATTCCATCCAAGTAAAAGTCCAGTGATACAAATACTTATAACAAATACTTACGGATTTAAGGCACTCAAATGGTATAGAGGCATGTATTAGTTAGAGAGCGGAGACTCACCTAAAACAAAAAAACAAATTATTATACAGAACATAATTACAAAAATTGCTACTTTGTACAATATATATATATATATATATATATATATATATATATATATTCAAATAACTCAAATCTGATAAAAACCGAAAATTCGTAATAGTGCACTACTACGCTAGCAGAACAAGTGCGCCATTCTCTTCATAGTGATGGATACACGTCTAAAACAAATTTATATTTCGAAAAAGTTTGACCTTGAAAATTATATTCTTATATTTATGATTAGCGCTTGACCTTGAAAGAGCTCGGTTCCGATTTCACCAACAGGAGTGACCTTGAGTTAGCATAACACGTGGCCTTGACTTACAGGGTTCATCAACCTTCACATTACAACGTCTACTTAATTGAAATAGGCAATGTTACCAACCTAGAAATCTAGTGACTTTTCTGATAACTTTTCTAGATCTGGTGACAAATCATACAAGTGGATCAGAAGTCGTGTATATCTTAGGCAATGTTACCAACCTAGAAATCTAGTGACTTTTCTGGACTTTTCTAGATCTGGTGACAAATCTAGTGACAAAGTGGATCAGAAGGGAGTATATCTACTAAGGTAAAAGTATGGATTTGGTTATGGTGAAGAAACATATTGATGATATTCTAGATGTAATCAAAGAAGATGTACAAATGTCAAAATGTTTTATGAATTATTTAATATATCACTTGATATCACAGAGAAAGTATTGAGTTGTCATACCACGAGTCATCAAAAGCAAGTACAGAAGTAATCCACCATCTGAGTCTACAGTTGAATACTAAGCGGTCAATAATCATCTATCTTGATTCTTTAACTTGTCTTGGATGCTAGATTCTAACGAAAATACACTTGAAACTATCGTTCTATAAAAATTACGCACTTCATCATAGCTTGAAAGATGGCATATCTGAAACTCAATCCGGGACATACTTTTATATATATATATATATATATATATATATATATATATATATATATATATATTATATACAATATGTCCCGGATTGAATTTACAAGAGGACAAAATAACAAAAAATATTATTATTCCAAAAAACAAAAAACACTATACAAGGTTTTGGTCTGCTTGTATAGAAATTAGTTTATACCCAATTAAAAACGTATTCATGTTTAGGACGCGTCTATGGTAACTAGATATGTAAAATATTATTAGGTAAACTGCCCGTTATGTAAGAGATATCAAAAAATTTTGTTAAGAAAAAATATAAAGAATTCAAAATAATGGACATGTGCTCTGTCCTTCGTTAGTAATATAAAAGTGACAGATGTTGACTAGGTAACATCAAAATGACAAATGTTAACAAAGTAATTAGAGAATTAAAATTAAATCACTGTTGTAAAAGTTTCGGTCCTTGAAAATAGACATCCAGCATTGTCTCTGTTCAAGTTGTTGGACTGTTTCAGAATTTCAATAGCTTCTCGAATCTTTCTTGTATACCAATTCCTATCGTTAGCCAGAATTCTTAGTAGGATTAAGTAAACGTAAGTGTCTTTTGTGTTCTGTTAGCCTAGTGTTAATGCAGTTTTACCAATGTAGACTTTACCACAAAAATATGATACTTCGTAAACACCACATGTATATAATGGTATTTGATATTTAGTAGAATACAGAAGATTTAGAATTTCAATACTGCTTTTGTAAGCTACTTTTATATTATGCATTTGTAATGTTTTACCAATTTTATTCGTTACGTTTGCAAGGAAAGGTAAAATGGCAAACTTATTTGAAGTTGTAGATTTAACAGGCGTAGGTGTCGTTTGTCTCGGTTAAAATGACTTTAATTTTTGTTGTTTGTTGAAGCCATTATTTATGAAGACCTTTTCAAGATGGTAATATATTAAATTAGATATATAATTTTCGATTATTATGCACGGATTTAGTTATACAGGGTGGTTTCCAAAAATTAGCATCAAGCAGGGATTTTAAACCTATGGTCCTTAAAATGTTAATTGCTCTCCAGTTTTCGAAAGTATAACGTGGAGTATATAACAGGATAGTAGAGAACGTTTTTCAGAATTATTTTCTAAAAAGCGGTTTGTATTTATGTTTGGGAAATAAATTCAAATGTGCTTCGATTCTCAGGCGTGATATTTACCTCAGTGACTAGAAATAAACGAACGCGTAACGTTTTCAAGCTCGCTGAGAGTGTAATCCGATGAATTTTATTTCCCTTCTATGTTAGGTTAATAAAATAACAGGTTTGAATAGAAATTTCAACTGAAACGGCATGAAAAGACGTTCATACTTTAATTATTGGAATGGTTGTTAATAAAAGTAAATTATTAAATGTACAAGTAAATGACTTGAGAGCACTACGTAATCAGAAGCGTTCTAGTCGTAGCATGAAGAGCAAGTGTAAAAATGTAGTCAAAGATCTCATCAAAACGCGAAGAAAAAGTGTCAGCAACTCTTAAAAATTCTGGTTTTATAGAAGTACTCGCGGTTGAGTTTTGACTATGGAAATTGGAATCTGCGCGTAACAAGCCACACTTTCGTTACTAACCCTGCATGCTACAGTAAAATAAATTTTGTGTAACTTCATGTACATGACCAAATAAATAAATTTTAACAGGTTTTAACATATTTAACTTAAAAATTAGATAACGCTCATAAGCAAACATCTAATTATAGCTGATGCAAGTTTATGACCTTTCCTGGTTTTTAGTGTCAAGGGGCGATAGATGGTCGCTGTGTGTAAAAAACGAATACCTAGTATCTCTTATACGTGTAATGGTATGGAAAATTAATTATGATTTTTGGAATCAGGATCTGAACATCCTTATTCCAAAAATCATAATTAATTTTCAATACCTATTTACTATGAACTCCTCGTAATTGTATTCCTACATGTACACATTCCGTCAATTTGCGCATCAATCCATCCATTTCCAACTCCTACTAATCCAATTTGCAAAAAATTCTCCCCGTCCATGTAACAACTGCCGCAAAAGACCTAAAAACTCTCTTCCAACCCTCTCTTCCGATTCAACAGTCCTGATCGTTAACCTGATATAATACCAACAACACCCGTCCGCTATTCCATCACACCACCAATACACATTCACCCGTCTCCAGGTGTCAAAACCGTGTAGTTTTTTCTTCAAGCGCTAGCCAACTAACGTAGAGTAGACCCTTTCCTTGTATAAAAACCACACGACTCAAAACATTCTCCTTTTCCGAGGTATAGATGAAAACCGCACGGTTCCATCATCTTGCTAACATATGCGACAAGCCTTATATTTTCAAGTTTCCCAAATAATCACACGTATTTACACAAAACACCAAAAAATACTTTTTGAGACTCATCCTGTATATACCGAACACGAATTTTATTTCCTACGTATTTCTTTAGTCATAAAAATCAACTTTAGTTTCCAGTTATTTCAAGAAAAGTTTCCTTTAATATAAAATTGATTCCCCAAAAAATTTAATTCTTTGAAATATACTGTGTGTTTCAAAAAACATTCTGATAATTTCTAGAGTACATAAAATATTAAAAAATAACGTTAGTTTAGTTAATAAACACGTGTCCTAAAAATGCCCTGTAAAAGTGGCCCCAAAATACTTTTTTTTATTATCTCTGAAACGGTTTAAGATACCAAAATGAAATTTAGATCACCTTTGATTAGGTCATAAAAGATAATGTTGACAAATTTTTAATATTTTGTATAGGAGCGTCGCTAAAGGGGGGGAGGCACTTATTTTACCCCAAACTTTTTTTATGGGGATATTTTTCAAAAAAATTACTGGTTTTGGAATCATTTGAGGTTTTAACATGTTTTAGCTAAAATAAGAAAATAAAAGAAATATTGAGTTAATTTGATTTACTTGAATTAAGTAGGCTTAGACTGCAGATTCGCGATTTGTTTTGTTTGACAGATTCGTTTGACGTATTGTTGCTGAGTTTTGCTTTGTTTAAAAAGTAATTAACGCTTTTAAAAACTTTGAAAATGAATATGTACACTAATAGTGACTATACCGATATGTTGTTAACATTAGGGAAATGTGATAGAAATGGTAAAGCAGCGAAAAGAAGATATGCGGAAACATTTCCAAGAAGTGTTTCGGATTCAAAAACATTTTTGAATTTAGCGAGACGGTGCCGTGAAACTAGAACCCTTAAACCAAAAAAGGTAAATTCTGGTAGACTATGAGTGGCAAGAATTTCTCAAACAGAAGAAAATATTTAATTCTAGTAGTTGCGGATCGTACTGTAAGTGTAAGAAATGTGGCAAGGGCAAGTAACGCTAGTGTTTCTAGTGGACACCGTGTATTAAAAGAACAATTATTGCTCCCGTTTCACTACAGGCAAGTACAAGAATTATTGCCTGAAGATCTCTTTTTGAGAAGAGACTTTTGCGAATTATTACAAGAAAGAATGAAACAGAACCCTGATTTTTTACAAAATATTCTTTTCACCGATGAATCAACTTTTACACTCACTTCTGGGAAGAGGATTAAACGTGTAACGCATTATCAACATAATTTTAAGTTGAATGTATGGAGTGTTTCAATAGGCAACCGCCTCGTTGCATACCATATTTTTGATAGAAATTTAAATGGTGATGTAAACTATGAATTTTTGGATAATCGTTAATTTCCGCTATTAGAAGATTTGCCTCTTGATCTACGAAGAAATATGGTTTTTATGCATGATGGTGCTCCATCTCATTTCAGTAGACAAGCTAGAAGATGACTCAACGAACATTTTCCAAATCGTTGGATTGGTCGAGGTGCTGATGCTCCCATCCACTGGCCAACAAGGTCCCCTGACCTAAATCCCTTGGATTTTGATGTGTGGAGTTTAGCTAAAGAAAAAGTATATTCTAGTGAAATAAATTCCATTGAAGAACTTCAAGCGAGAGTTGAAAATAATTTAAGAATGTTAATTCAAGAATCACAGCTACTCCAAAGGATTATGTTTTCACTAGAAAAACGTTTACGATTTCGTGAAAATGGTGGTGGTAGTTTGTTGCGTCTCCCGGGTACCGTATCTTGAAAAGTGTAATTTGAACTTATTTGCAATAACGCAAATTTAAGAACAAAATAATCGCTAATCTTGACTTTACTGTCAATAATGTTACTATTACCCAAATTAATTGCTTGCCTTACATTGACTTTCCTGGCAATAATTAAAATATTAGAATATATTTACCAGTCTGATATTTAATTACTCGCAAACCTCAAATCTGATTAAACGAATTGGCCGTCTAGTGGTACGTACGTTGTCCTGTGAATTAAATAGGTTGGATGAGGTTAAGTGTTGCATCATGTGGGGCAGGTAAACAAATGAAACTACTCAAAGCTTATTCGTTCATAACAAAACTTTACGAGTTTTGCACAATGATGCTTCAACCCGTTAATGTACTATTGTGGGAAAGAACCACTAATAAAACCCACTTTATTCATAAATAAATAATTGCACAAGTACATTAATAAATCAAATAACACAAAAAAACAATGGAAGGGTTAAATATATAACAAAACACCACTAAATCAGGTTAAAGTGCGTACAAAATTATACATTAAGAATTAAAAATAAATAAAAAGTAGTTTAGGTACACATAAACACAATAAAAAAAACCACGTAGTCACACCCGCAATTGTGTGATAAATAAATCAGAATAAAAATTGTAATACCAAAAAGGTGGCCCTTTAAAACCAATCATGCCAGTCTTTAGGTAAATAAGTACATAAAACAATAAGGCAAATTACAGTACATATAAAATACAACAGTAAACTTGCACAGGCTATAATAAGGTAAAGGCGAGGACAAAAGAAAATAGACAAGGAATATACACGTACACAATTGTTTAGTGACTACTAAAGTACAAAATATATACGTGCAGTTACAATAAATTACATATAAAGCGAAATTAGTTCACAGGCAAACAATTCTACTTAAACAAACTGACACAAAAAACTCATTAAAACAAAGCCTTACAAAGGTAAGTTGTAAGTAAATCATAACATCGTGACCGATGTACAAGGTTGAGTGCGTTAGAAAAATACAGCGCCCCTTTCTCAGGTTACACGTTCATCTATACAATAAAAAAAATTAAATTCGAGGTGTTTAATGGTCATCTGGACCCGGGAGTATGTACACACTCGGCAATTGCCTATTTACAATTATAACCAAGCGGTATCCTGTACCCGCTCGTCCAGGCCCACCTCTACACAAATATAAATATAAACAACAAACAACAGTGGTAATTCACCCAAATACCAGAATAAGGGAGCCATGTACTGTCTTTTATTTTAGCAGATTTCAGCTTAATGAGCCCGTGTGCAAATGAGATACCTTTGCAAGGCAATGTTTGATTTTTAATATGTTTGAAAACTTATTTGCTGCGAGCTTTCATTTATATAAAAATACCTACTTACACTTGAATATATTCCCTTTAGTTAAACACTTTACCACCAAACGACGAGTCAAGATACGCGGTTTAAAACTCTGCTCCGCGACGATTAATTATAGATTAATTTTCGGAAAGACTTACATTAAAACCTACACAAAGAAAAGAACGAATTATCGTTTTAGTTTTACTAAAAGGTACAGGACAAAATATTTATAGACCGAACGGTTTACAACGGGAGTTTCTGATTAAAAGAAGAAAAGCAATCCGGCTCGATCAAAATTTCAACAGCAACTGCCTTTTCCTCCAATTTCAAACTAGCCATATCTACTCCCGAAAAACTACCCCCATTTTTCAAAAGTAATAAAAAAAAAATTATTACGTTGAAACAGTTTCATATTAAACGATATCTTCATTTTAAAAATATGCATTCGTCCGTAACAAACGCTACATTTAGGTCTCAAGTTTCAACGTACCAAACAAAGACGTCTTTGATTGCAGTGTGTGTACCGACGTAATTAATTATGAAACTAGTGACATTTTTACAACAAGAATGTGCGCATAAGAATTTCCAATGATTCGTTACGCCCCTTCAATAAAGCAGTTTTTAAGCTTACACCTGCTAGTTAAACTCCAACATGTGTTTTTCAACCCTTAGCCAAATATCAGTTACATTCCCACATTTCTTACATAAAATACATACAATAAAATATTCCGAAAACATTAGCAAATTACGACGTATTATCAAGATCCACGAATAAATTATCTTTTCTATCGCGGTAACAATGGCGATTAAACAAACGTTTATTACAATAATAAAATTTATGCGGTCCGCGCATGAAAATTATTGTTTCATTTTAAAATAATTTATTAATTCGGTCAGCATTACTTGCTAAAACCAGTAATTTTTTTGACTTTCAACAAGAGTATATTTTTTGTGGCAAATTGTTTAAAAAATACTATTTTTGCTGAAAAAATTGAAAATATCCCCATAAAAAGTGTTTTTTGAAACACCCTGTATAATTTAAATTTATATATATAATTAATATAATTCCCAGAAATTACGTTTCTTTGAACGGGACAACGATAAAGATTATTTTGCTTTAAAATCTGTTCATCTCATAAGATCAATATATGTATCTAACCAGCCGACTTGCTATAATAAAATATGTTCCAGGAGTTGAAATCCTTTTATAAAAATAAACAAACTTAATTAACTAAATATTAATCCCTGCTGTTACCTTCGGGTTTATATGACTCGAAATCAAATTGTTGTTTAGATAACTTTTTTGTTTATTAATATCTAAACTTCGTAGTTAATGACTTTGTTTCTAATCCATTGAAGAATGGGGTGGCTTGTTTGTTTTAATAATTTTTTTTTCCTTATTTTTTTAAACATTACATTGATGTTCCTCGGATCATTATGACCCAAGGCTGTAATGCATTAGTAGGACGTATAAATTTGTATTTCCAATTATTTTATATTGAGAGGATAGATAATATGCATATCATCACATGCTTGTTCAAATGTACCTACCTATGCGAGTTACTACAGCATTTTCGGCAGATCTGTAGACGCGTGTGAAAGTCGAAACAGGAACAGACTTGCAACTTGCAGCACGTATAAATATCATATCGCAGTATACAACCGGCAGTTTTGTTTGTTACGTTGCAGAGTAAAGTGCGGTTTGTTGTACGTACTACTAGTTCTTCTAAAGTGCTGAAATAACAATAATGGCAAAAAAATATCTTAGTGGTGAAGACTCAGAAAAACTTATTGATAATTTGAGTGACATTAGTGACGATGAAGCTTCTGAAAAAGAAGATCATATCAGTGAAGATAGTGATTATGAACAGTCAGACGATGATTTTTTCGACGATGCTGGACGGACAAATCCTACGCAAATGATGCCACCTGCTCAATCGGTTCAATCTAAAGATAATGCCATAACTTGGATGTTAGATCCATTTCCTCAATCAGGGCGTGCAACTAGCGCAAATATCATAAAAGTCGCTCCAGGTCCAACTAGATACAGCACTGCACGAGTCCAGGATGTAAAATCTACATTTCAGCTATTTTTTAATAGTTCTCTGGAAAATATAACTTTGAAAATGACTAACATCGAAGGTCGTTAGATGACATTACGTTGCAGGCGTACATATGTTTGTTACTGTTAGGAGGAGTTTACACATCGCATGATGAATCTACCAGAAGTTTGTGGAATGCAGAAACAGGCAGACTTCTTTTTCGCGCAACAATGTCGTTAAAACGATTTTATTATATATCACGCGTGTTACGGTTTGATAATAAAGAAGATCGTCAATATTAGAGAATTTTGGGACAAGTGGGCTAAAATACTACCAAAATTGTACAATCCTGGGCAAAACGTAACTGTGGACGAGCAGCTGGTTGCATTTAGATGTCGTTGTCCATTCAAGCAGTATATACTAAGCAAGCCAGCAAAATATGGACGCTTTGTGATAGTTCTTATGCTTTAGAAGTTCAAGTATATACAGGAATACCACCTAGGGGAAAACCTGAGAAGGATCAGGGGCTGAGAGTAGTTTTAGACCTTACTTATGGACTAAGAGGTCAGAATGTAACTTGTGAAAATTTCTTTACATCGTATAAATTGGCTCAAATGCTTCTCAAAAGAAATCTTATTATGTTAGGGACTGTCAGGAAAAACAAGCCTGAGCTACCTATCATGAAGGTAAATAACGTTGTGCATAGTTCCAAATTTTATTTTACTAAAGATACTGCAGTTGTGTCGTATATTCCAAAAAAATGCAAGGTCATTCTAATGAGTATGTTTCATAACCAGAAACAAATAAGCGACAAAGAAGACAAAAAACCAAAAATTATACTTGATTATAACTCTAAAAAAGGAGCAGTTGATACATGATCAGCTAATCGTGTAACAACCTTTTTTTGTGGTTGTATTAAAAAATACGTTAATCTAAAATCATTAATTTATTTGGCACAATATTAGAAAAGTTTTAATTATTAATATGTAGAATTGAAAACTGGCAATTTAATTGGCATTTCCTAGAACAAATCTTTTGGGTGTAATATTACATAAATAGTTTTAGTTCCCTTTCTTAAAAAATTGGATTTATATTATGTAACAGCGCAACGCAAGAAAAACTTTTACACTTGAGTTATTCTGAAAGCTTTTTGTAATTCAGTTAATGCTGAATGTTAACAGCAATAAGAATGATTTTTAATTAATTTTTTATATTCGTGCCATCAAGAAAATTTTGGTGGTAAGTTATTTTTTTAATTCAGTATAGTTTAAACTAAGCATTTGTTTGTTTTTTTAGGCACGTTAATTTACACGATAATTTATACGTTAATTTACACGATAATTTATACGTTAATTTGAACGTTAATTTACACATTAATTTACACGTTAATTTGAACGTTAATTTGAACGTTAATTTGAACGTAAATTTACACTTTTCAAGTATGCAATTTTTTAAGTACTTACTTTTTAAGTACGCCCTTTTTTAATTAATTACCTTGTATACTTAATAATTTTTAATGGCAAGTTTTACTTACTTATTTTCGCAAGTTTCTCTTCATTCAAATAACAAGAATACAATAAGTTTATTGGATTGAAAATTTCTACAAAGACAGAGTTGATCGCGTTATTACAAGACTCGCAAGGACGTTGTGAAACGCTATCATTCTAGCTGACCGTTCCTTATCCATATTAAACACTGGAAGCTGTCGTTTGGAAAATTGTTATACAGAGGTATTTATATAGTGGTGAATTTTTTAGTTTTTAAGCTTAGCTTTAAAAAACCTTTTTTTCTTTCCTCTCCTTATTATCCATAAATTTGGTAAATAAATTTAATTGCATATTGTTATTTTTTGTTATTACTAGAAAGCTTTTAAAGTTCATTAAATAGGTTTTGTTATTCCTGTCAAAGATAACATGGTGCCCGAGAATTCATTTAATTATATTTTAAACTTAATACATAATTTTTTATTAATTAGGCATAAGTAAAATAATGAAGCTATTGAAACGCAGGCAGTATTTCAGGTGCGTAAATTGAACCCCCCCTATCTCAATCTACTGATGAGTCAACGGTACTTTATTTTA
Organism: Vesta saturnalis; assembly: GCA_036346205.1. Taxonomy (NCBI): domain Eukaryota; kingdom Metazoa; phylum Arthropoda; class Insecta; order Coleoptera; family Lampyridae; genus Vesta; species Vesta saturnalis. The sequence continues at coordinate 312,676 of JARFJB010002117.1, forward strand.
TACTTTAACTTCATTATTGTTATTATCATTTATTTGGCGATAATATAATCAAGTTAGGGTTATAATCGGTGCATACACATGCAAACGAAAAACAAATCGATGGCCCATAATCTTATTTTACAACATTTTAGATACCAGTGCCTATAATGCTTTCGTCTTACGGCGCGAAATAAATCCAGATTGGAGTAAAAATGTTTTGTTCAAAAGAAGACTGTTTTGGGAACAACTGGGCAAACAATTGGGAAATCCTTACATTTTGTCCAGAAAACATCTTCCCCATAATGAACAAGCAGTTGCAATTGTAACAGCTATTCAACAACCATTGGTGGAAAATTCTACCGCACCTCTTCCTGGAACTAGCAACAAAAACAAACTAGCACGCTGCAAATTTTGCCCTTCTAAATGTGATAACAAAACTAATATGACCTGCATTTAATGTAAAAATATTTGTGACGTGACCTATTATTGTCCCGACTGTAAGAAGTAGTGGATCATATCAATTATTAGACATTTTTTATTCCGTTTTCTTTTTTTTATTTAACTTTGGTTCAATTTATTCGTTTCACGTTTCATATAAAAAACAATGCATTAGAGAAATAAAGTTAATAAATGTATAAAAATTGTTGTTCTTTTGGTTTTAATTCATATTTCAGGAGTTCGGATCATTATGACCCGAAGGAGCACAAGTGTATAGTCTTGTCGAGGAGAACAGCAGGGTTAAAACCGATAGGTACTTTCTTCCTTTAATTATTTCATAAAATCAATTAAAAATTGTAATTAATCACCTGATTCCAATACACTTCAAGTTACACAGAAAACCAATTATTTATTCTTTTGTCATTTAAACAAAATCACCCGTATATTCAGAAAATGTTCAACCCCAAGTATTTCATCAGGCGTGCTTCCTATAGCGCACCCAAAAATTCCCCCAGATTCAAAATAACAAAAGTTTATCAACACCTATTAGCAATAAATTAATAATCAAACGTAATAAGGACCAGATTTCGTAGACAGACTATTAAGGAGCATTACAGATCACGAACCAGATCCTGAAAAGGCGAACGCTCCTGCGGCCACAAGAATACAGTGGTGCCAACAGGATTGCCTACCCAGTATTTATTTAATTTAAAATGTAATACTGTATAGGAGTTCTCACGCCCATTATACCTCAGTAAAGCAGCTAATAAAAATAAAAATTATTTTCATAACATCCCTTAACAGTAGAAGGGTATTATATACGTATATTAAATTTTTTTTAATTCCCACGTTTTTAAAAATCAACGTCCCTAATTTTTGAAAAGTATTTTGCTAGTTATGCTTTTAATATTAACGTAGATAACACAACACCCATAAAACGTTAATTCACGAATTTATTACTACTGATACCCTACTTCCTACGTACTAAATTATCAATTAATAATAAAAATACAATAAAAATGTTGCATCAATAAACGTATAAAAATCCCATACAAAATTTAATAAGTGATAAGTTAACATGTGGGAGGATTAAATGATTGCGTGAAAGTTAAATTATTTTTATACTGTTAAATCCTTTTAGACTACACTTATAAATAGCATCGCCTTGTATTTAATAGTTTCATTATCATTAATTTTAATTGCCAATTAATACTACAATTACGCTTTTCAGCAATTGTTAATTTTGTTTGAATGGTTTTCAGATTCGTGAGAAAGTGTACCTTGAAATGCCGTATTATAATAGTTTGATTAAATTTTATTTACTTAATAATTGACGTTCTTTAGCGTTTTTGTATTTTTGTGCTATTTAAATGTTGGTCGTACGTCTAAAATGGGGAGTACATACTATGTACCTTAACGATTTGGAAATATAATACTAAAAAGTGTGTCGTGATTGTCACATTAAAGACATACGATAGAATACATACAAGAATTTTCGCGTATGCGGAAAAACAGTAAAATTTTGTTTATAAATTGAATAAGGTGCTACGTTATCAATTAGATCTCGCGCTAGGTCACTTAAAAATAACTGTTAAATAAAATGCATTACGCCCAAAAAATTTATGAGTGAATGATGGCATAGTTAAGCTAATCATTTTGTGACGTTTAAGTGGACTGTAATCTCGGGCCTTACATTCAAATACTAATCTAACGGCAACACCTTACGCAAGCAAAAGTAAACGTGGAGTGCGAATTGTATGTAAAGGTTTAATTCGATCTTAAAGTTACCTTAATATTTCTAGGATCTGATCCGTAGCATTACTAAAGTTTTCGTTCGATTCCAAAATTCATATAAATGTCTAATGTTTACCATATAAGTATGGCCTATTGTTACATTGTTGCAAAATATGAGCTTGCATCCGTTTTTTAAACAAACGTTTATAGGGCTAATTAGTTGAGCCCACCCCGCTCGCTGCTGATTGGCCCTTACCCCCATTACTTACCAGCTGTGCTCTGCTTGGAGGTCTAAGTCTGTGCATTCTGATTGGTTACCGTGGGAAAATTTGAATTTGTATTCTAATAAGGGATAGTAATGCTAACTTAGACAGGTATAGGGCTTCGCAACTTGCTCTCGGGTCTTCGTCCCCGTGTTGTGACTCCCTTGGCGGGAAATTTGAATTTGTATTTAAGTCTGCATTATACTTGGTTGTGACGGGGAATTTGGATTTATATTCTAATAAGGGAGCCTAATGCTAACCTGTAATACAGGTGTAGGACTTAGCAATTTGTTGTCGGACCTTCGACCCGTGAGCAATCTACTACTATATTTCAGCTGCTCATTAAATTGGTTTATGCGCTGGTCCTCGGCCTTAAAAAACTTGTATAAACGCTCAGGTAGTATGTATTTAAACTCGGCCAGTTCCACAGTAACTCTTTCACCATATCTTGTCGATGGCCAAGATTGAGTATTTTATATTCAGCAGTTCCTTAATATTTTTAAAAGGCTTAAAACATGTTGTGGCATTTAGCATAGTTAAATCCATATCTGTAATTATAACACAGCATTAAAAACTGCACGAATGAATAAAATAGATACAGTAAAAGTTAAAGCAAAAAAGAAAATAATAACTCACCAGTGTTGTATTGAAGAAACGGAATGTTGACACACTAAGTAAAAAACTGCAAGTGAAGTTAGAGAATACTTCAGTCGTTTTATACACCCAACCTAATTAACCCAAGGTCGTTACGCATCAGGAAAAAATAAATAGGGCAAACAAGATTTTCCTAATTAGCTAACTTTCTAAAAATAAAATATTGAATTTATGGATAACAACGTATTGTAAAGTTGGCCAAGTTATCCCAATACCAAAATTCCACTATTCAACTACGTCTCGAGCAAAACCAGTAATTATCTAATTAGTTAAAGACGCCCAAAGTCGATATTCATTCCACTTTTATTAAACTATAGCCAAACTTTCACTAAGCGATTAAACATATGTTAATTAGCTGGTCACGTAATGGCTAACAAACGGTGTTCTTTCACAATTTTTATGTTTACGTTTTAGATTTTAAGTCAGATTCTGTCTAAAAAATATTCATGGTACATGATTAAATTGTCAATATCTTACAGGCTACAAAATGAACAGTATCTTGCATATAGAAATAAGGTTCTGAGTAGTTCTAAAAGGTTACATTAATTTATTTCTTTTTCATAGAATGAAAAAATCATAATACACTGTTATCACCAAAAACCCTCTATTTAATTTTAACGTGAAAATGATAATAGACAGTTTGACCTAGCTACATTTTAAGATTATTAAACCAGACGCATATCAAATTAGATTTAACTTAATTACATCCTGCAAAAACAAACCTGATAGATTGCTTAAGAAGTTCTGGAACCGAACACTGTCAAGACACATACTAAAACGTGTAAATACGTATAAGCGGATACTAAAACTTTAAAGTTATGATTGTTGTAATCAGATTACACAAAATTAAGGGTCTGAAATGTAAACAGTTTCTAGTAGCATCTTACGGACGCGCACGCGCGCACTAACTCACCTACACACAGACACAAATACAGACACACACACACAAGCACGCACCCACCCACCCACAGACACAGACACACCGACACAGACACACAGACACACAGACACACAGACACACACACAGACACAGACACAGCCACACAGACAAACAGACACAAGTTCAGAGCCAGGCGCATGCGCAGACAAGGCACAGATACAGGGACCGGCACAAACTCAGCCACAGGCACAGCCACAGACACAGACACACACACAAATCAGACCAAGAAATAAAAATAAACTACAGGTTTATTCAATAAGCTTAATGTCAATTTTTTGGGTTTATTTGAAGCTTAATTTACAATTAAGCTTATTAAATAAACGTGTTTATTTTTATTTTATTTTCATTTTTTGGTCTGATTTTATGTGTATGCGCTAAATAAACTATTCTGTCAACTTTCTTTCATTATTCCTTTTTGAATTTTAGGATATTACTTTAAAAAGTCCATGTTGCCCTACTATTATTAAAAGGCTGTCTAACATCGATTAAACTAGCTAGTGTGAATAACCAATTTTCTGACCACGCACAATACAAGTGCTATAGTTGTTAGGTTATACTTTTTACATTGAGCTCCCAGGTATAATTGTTCTGATGGATCGATAAAAATCTGTTAAAAATGCACGATTTATACACGTAAAATATAAGTATTTGTAAGTGTAAGTTATGAAAGTTTACATTTTCATAAAAAAAACTAAATATAGTGTCACATAGACGAAAAATTTAACAACTAAACAAATTCTATAAAAACGGCATAATCGTACAAAGTAAAGCTGGTGATCACCTGTATTAATAGTACCGAAAACTTCTACTAATAAACATAAATAAATGTATTCAGGGCCGGAAAAAATCAGTCACAGCAGAGTATGTTCTTAACTCTTTAAAAGTACGCTACAAATTCGTTAAATCTCTGTAAAACTTCTAAAAAGTAAACAAATTTTCTTGAATCACAGCTAAGAACACTCTCGGTCAATTCACCTCTCAAACAAAAAAAAAACAATTAAAATCGGTTACTCCGTTTGGAATCTAATATGCCAAAAAACAGATACACGCGTTAAACCTATATCAACCCTCTGTTTTCGTCGGGGGTTAAAAATGGCGCATGGTGGTGGATTACAGAGAACTACATAATAATATGGAATGTGACAACATGTAACAAGATTACTGATGGAGTTAGACAGCCCAAATTCATTTTTACGAATAAAGGCAAAAGCTTTACTTGGTTTAAACTATGAATCATGTTGTGCATACTGACATCGCTTGAGTGTTTTTGTATATGAAAAATCAGGTAAACTAGTTTAAAATTAAATCCTATGAAATGTGATTAGAAAGAAAATGAAAATAGACAATGATAAGCAATGATTATCGTTCTCAGCTTTTATCCGCGGAAATTTTTGCGGCTGAAGTATGTAATATATAATATACTGCATATAAAACTACATTACAATCGGGCATGGTAGATTAGAACTTCTACGACCTTTCTTCGTGATTGATGATACTGGCAATAAACTTAATATTTGGCGGGATGTAGAGTATAGATGGCCTTTCAATTAAATGTTATTACTTCCCGATTATCAGTTTGTGCTGCTGAGTAGTCGAAGGCATGATGGTTGTGTTATGCCGTTGATAATGTTTCTTAATGGGCTTCGTGTGCAAATTTCCAGGTAATATGTAACATCCAAAAAATTCATTTGTGCATAACTCTGTTAATTGCTATACAATTATCTATTTTAGCTTCTTGTCGATATGTACTAAACGCACAATTAGTACACTCAGTGTTGAAAAACATTGCAGTAATTTACATGTCTTCAGTTGTGTAATTTAATAAAAATCCGGTTAATGTTAATAATTTTTACCAAAAGTAAATAGGTATGACGTCTGTCAGCGTCTAGCCAAACTGTGTACTATGCAATGGTTGTAAACACCAATATTTTAGATTAGTTTACAAAATTATCGTAAGAGGACGATGTTTAATGTATCAAATAGCCAATGGGAAAATCGTTTATTGAATATACATCTAATAGATCACAAATTCGATTTTGATAAAAACTTTTTTTCACTTTCTTCTCCGCCATATTGGAGACGCTACGAAAATTCTGTGATTTCTTTTACACTCTCTCTAATAAACGGAATTGTTTCGGATACTAGTAAAAGATTTGAAAACAATAGGAATTCCTACCAAATTTTCTATTCCTATTGATCGCAAGCTTTGCGGATTTTAAACAAAATTTAATCGTGTCCAATAAGGGGTAAAAATTACAGTTTTGACATTTATCGCACGCCTTACAACTAAGTGGTAAGCTCGTTAACCTCTCTTATATTAGTGCTCACATACCCTTCCTTTTTTTTGCGATTGTCAATCGATTTGGGGAGTTAGAAGGAAAAATTACTTTTCTTACGAACCTACTATCCTTCATGTGTAACATTACGGTAACTTAAATGGGGAGTTGGATTGGATACTCTAGAACAAACCATTGAACATATCATACCGGGAGTGCTGCATCTGCTTTGGTTGCGACCCCATCGTTAGAGTAAGAACTCTCGCCATCCAATCAGGTCAGAGAGTTTATCTGTATTATTTTGTTTACTACTTCCATTAGGTACTGTATATGAATTAATGTATAGAATTCTGTTAGGGTTAACGACCGTATAAATGTTCACCTTAACTAAATGGTATCTACAAATATGATCAATAACCTCTAGTTAACAGCTGTTGCTATGGTTGATTTAATATCGTACTACCTTCTTAAGCCTATACTCTGCAATTAAGGGAGTTTCATTATCTGATTGAGGTGATATTTACAGCCCTACTTATTAATTGGTTTCCGTATTGGGCTTCACACTACCATTTATTTTTAATGTAAATGCTAGCTGCGCAACAGACGAGTTTCATTATTTAAGTATGCGCGTCACGAGAATTTAGGAAAATGGAAGTGGCTACATGGTATCATTGACGTTAAATTACATGTGTAGAAATTATTACTTTTACTGTATAAAATTGAATATTTCTTTTCTCGTAAAAGATTTTTTTTTAATCAAAATTAGGTTACGAGGAAGATTTAGTGACTCAATTATTTATTTCTGGCTCCTTTTCTTTCTACATATTTGGTTAATGAACTTGTTTTCTCTGAAATAAATAACGCGGGCCAACCGAATCGCTCCTCTTTTCTTTATTGTCACCGCTTTAAATGGGGGGTTAATTAATTAAATAATAATGTGTTTTCTGTAAACGTCAATAAGAATTACTTATCTATATGATAATTTCAGGGAATAATTATACTATTTGTGTAAGCTGCAGCAAGTGTTAGTCACTATTCTGTTTCATTTTTTTCTAAAACGCTTGTGGTAGCGAGAATGTATGTTTTCTTTCAGTGCACACAATGAAAGGTCTTTCATTAAGCAAAGGAAACGTTTCCAGTTAATTATTTAAAATTCACTCTAGAATTAATTAGTTTTGGGTTGCGTATAGTTACCCAGCAACTTGCTAAAGTACTATAAACATTGGTTTTTATTTATTTGATATATGGGTCAAATTTGGGGTTATTTTGAACCGTAATAATATTACTTCGGCCCTTAGCATTTATAAAATTGAAATGTTAAATCTATTTCTTTTTTGTTTGGTGAGAAAAAGTTCGACACAGTTTTGAAAAAGTAATCAAAGGTTACTATTAAATTTACATTTACCACACTACTGTAGTTGTTTTGTTTGGTGTTGTTTTCTTCCCCCCTTTTTCCTATAGTTCCTTACTCATCCACTGCACCACCGTGTATTCAGAAGTCGGGATAACGGTGCGGGCTGCCGTTGGGGGGCGATTTCTGGCGCCCAAAATTACTTTAAACTTTTATTCCCCCTACGCACGACCCGTTCTGAGCAAAACGGTCGTTTAAATAGCTACGGTTGAATAGTGAACTCTCTCTGTCTCGATCCTTTAATAATAGACACACCCACGCATCCAGTGCCTACGGCGAACTGAGTTCCGGCATTCTTTAATTTGTTGCCTCTGCCTTATTGGCGCGTAACAAATAAAATCCTTCTGCTTGCTGCCACACAAAAATAATGGTTTGTCTTATGAAATTGTTAGAGCCGTGTGGTAATTGCAAATTTCTGCCAGTCGCTTCAATCAAATACGTGCACTAGATGTCCTACCTGCAGATGAGAACCAATCGCTGCGATCTTGACGATTCCTTTGAAGAGAGGGGTCGTCACGTACAAATTATTTTACAAATAAATACTATAATTTTAAAATTGTTTGCATATAGTCAAAGCCAACTGTCCTTTTTCAATACAGAAATCTCATGAAGCCTGAATAACACGATTTATAAACTTCTCATATACTAAATTATACTAATTACAACGAAACAAAATTTAAAGTATATCATGGATTTTAAAGAATTGAAAATTAGGTGGTATTTTGACTTTATTCATAGCGAAATTAAATATGAAGCGTACAAAAATTTTAAATACAAATGAAAATCAGTAACAAACCGTATTTATTAAATTATTGTATTTTAATTTCTATAATTTGATAAATGATTCGGCTTAATTAAGGTAAAAAACATAAATGTAGAAGAACAAGGTTCAATTTATAAAATATGTGTGAAATACGTAGATGTTTATCTCTTGGATAATAAGTAACGGGTACAAATGTAGGTTAGGAATGTATAAGACTAAAACCTAGTTATTAAAACACCGCAGAATTACAAATGCTCTTTTTAGGTGTATACATCGTATATTTATTCAAAATCTGTATCTGAAACAGGTTTGTTTATATGTAATCTAAATGGGTTTATTTTGTATAACTTATGAATGCGTATTTGTTTTGTACAATACTCGTTTCGTTCTGAAGTTTGCGTTAATACACATACAATTCTTTTAGTGATATGTAAACGTAAGGCACGATAATGTGAAAATATAAAGGAATATTATATATATATATATATATATATATATATATATATATATATATATATATATATACAGGGTGATTTACTAGCTCATCGCCCAACTTTATCACATGAAAGGTGACGTGATAGTATATAAAGAATGTTGTATATGCACATACGTCCGATTTCGCTTAGCAAAAAAGTTGACCTTGAAGTTTTCCCTAAACGTTAAAATAATCCGCTAAATCAAATAAACACAGATTTAATAAACAATGAAACAAAAGAATGGAATGGTATTCAGCAACATACAGCTTTAATGCAAGTTTTTTTTTGTTTGTGTATGGCTTTTGTAATGCAAATGCTCGACTAGCAGCGCAAAACTGCTTATCCTGCTCCAGCAAGAGCTACTCGACCTCATCCATTTAATGTAGAGCAAGTAAAAGCGATAATTGATAACATTATTGATAACCCTTAGAGCAGCACGCGATGAGTTGTAAAGAACTAATGTAATTCAAAAGTCTGCGTGGCAGATATGGAATCGGGAGTTAATTTATCCTTATCATCGGCAGTGTTCAAGCATTACAGTCTGCAGATGCTCTGCAACGACTAGCATTTTGTCGCTGGTGGATTACAGCAACATGGACAAACTGATCAATTTATTTAACATATACTGTAGTACAATAAGTTTATCTTACCCGGGACGGTATAAATATTTATACAATCCACACGCGGTTAGACCGACAAACTTTCAACAACGTTTTAGCATCAACACTCGAGGTAGAATTGCCCAAGATAATTTACTAGCAAGTACTTAATGACCGCTTGAACGCAGATAGAGGTTTTTTTGAAAAATACACTGTATGACTTGATTGAAAATATACCACTCAACATAATACAAAATATGCGGACCAGCACGAGGAAGAGCAGTTAGAGAAT